>JACVVK020000553.1:135000-297500 GCA_018292915.2 Batillaria attramentaria | reverse complement strand
CTCACGACCCGAGCATTAGAAGCCCAACGCTCTACCATTCGGCCACCCCGACTCCCCAGCTGTGTAGAGGGAGTGTAAAACTGAAGCAAAGAAGACTGATATGGAGGACAGGAGGAGGTGACAGAGTTGGACGTAAGGGATGGCATTTGATTTATACTTTCACTAAGATAATCTGAGTCACGAAAGTCTAGCCCATTTATGCCAATTCCAATTAGTCGGTTGGTTGTGGCGAGAAAACAAACATGTCAAATGCACCGGCCCCCCGTAGTGTAGTGGCTAGCACTTCGGACCATGGACCGGGAGACCCGGGTTCGAGTCCCAGCCGAGGCAAGCGGGATTTGTCCTACCTAGGTCGGCTCCTACCCAGAGCGGGTGTGCTATGGGCCCAATGAGGGAGGCTGGTGCCACACAGCCGAGATTCACCAACTTCACGGGTGCGACTTTGGGGGTGCTTCCCTTGGTATGACACGTCTTATGATGTGGATGGTTACACGGCCGGCACCGCAGGTGCCGTAGTTCCCGGGCCTGGTTAATGCCGGGATATTTATGACAGGAAGCGTGGAATGCGACCCGCAGTCCCAAACCACACGGACCTCCATAGCATCATCTTACCATCATCCTCATCTCCATCATCATGAATAATAGGGGAGCCGGGGTGGTCGAATGGTAGAGCGTTGGACTTCTAATGCTCAGGTCGTGAGTTCGATCCCGGCTGGGGCCAAATATTTGTGCTGACTTTTCCCTCGTTGCCCCGTCTTTGATATCACCCTATTTGGTGGAAAAGGACGTTAAACCCCCAAACACCCACCCACCCACCCTCATGAATAATAAAAAATGCCCACGGTTCCGAGTCCTCCGTGGATTCCACCCATTACCTGGGAGGAACACCACTGGGACTGGCAAAGAGTTGGGGCAGCAACAAAAAAAAAAAGAAAAAAGCAAATGCCAAAAGTGCAAAAATGTTGGTTCCGTGTTTCTGTCAGAAAGGTTTACCTTGCATTCCCTGCACGGAAAGTTGAGAGAGAGAGAGAGAGAGAGAGAGCAACTAATTAATTTGTCAGCAAATCGCACACCATGTTGGCTTGTCGGTCAGGCAGGTCAACGCAGAGACATGTCATTGAAAGTGTCTTCTTTCCTGCCTGTCGCATTATATTTCCTCCGCGGTCTCGGGCGTGTCCTCGTGCGATGTAGGACAACATGACGTCAACGTGGACGTTAGTACAAAATTCTGTCCAAGACCTTGAAACTGTATACGGTGTTTTGGGTATGAAATTTTATTCCAGTGGTTACGGTATCCGACTTCGGGCCCCGGGCCCGTATGTAAAACTCGAGGTTAATTTAACCCACGGCTACGGGCCTAACCCAGACTAGGACAAAAGAAACCCCCAAACAAAATTCAATTTTAAAGAAAGGAAGCGAAGAAAGAAAGACAAAAATCCTTCTATAACGGCATAAGCACCTTACTGGAATGGACCCGCTTCCTGATTTGAAACAAAAATCAACAGAAAATTTAACCCTAGAGCTAGTTTAGTTCGAGGTTAGACTCTAACCCGGGGCTAAACTCCATCATCATCATCATTAGCTTGCTTTACGTCCTATGGCTTTTAGCCCGTAAGGACAAGTAGTTCCTGGCGTGTATCTTTGGCTGCTTGGCTGGGCGAGTGTCTTTGGGGTGTGTGAGGGCTGTTTTGCTTAGCTTTGGGCAACGTCAGAGGATCTCTGCTTGGCTCTCAGATGCCTGGTCTGAGTTTGTTTTTCAGTGCCTCAGTCTGTTCTGTCATCCGTACTTTTGCCTTTAGATCATCACTGGGGTGTTGGGGCTAAACTCCATAAACCCGACTTTCACATGAGGGCCCTGAGCTGCAGGGTTCGGCTGCCTGGCAGGCAGGAATTTGGTTGGATATTTTCCTCGGGTCAAAGTGCAGACTCGTTCACGGTGTCCTGCCATGCCCTCGTGGGCCAAGAATACTTTTTCTAACCGCCCACTATTCGTTACGCCGTACTTTCACTCGATTTCGAAAACGTGCAAGTCCTATATAAATGTAAGTCTTATAAGTAAGACATTGTAAGTCTCATACGTGAGACATTTATGTAAGACTTTTCATGTCACATATGTCAGACATTTACGTAAAGCTTACGTCTTACATAAAACTGAAGTGAAAATCAATACACGTACATACAAAAGTGAAGTGAAAAAAATGCAAATAGAGCTAAAATCAAACAGTGTTGGTCGGGCTGTTCTGGAAAAACCCAATCTTTCGTTTCCGGCCACACCCTTCGTTAGAAGGAGAAAGGTACTTTTTTTTTTTAAATGTATGGATTGTGGAGACGTCGAGCGAGAGGCATACAAGAAGGGACTTAGATAATTTGGGAACAGAAGAGAATGCTCCTTGTTCAATAATGTTTCCGTCCTGACTGTCTGTGCGGGTAAGGACTTTCTCAGACTGCGCGGACCACCACAAGTCGATGTTAGTCTCAAAATGTCAGTGCCTTCACTCTGCAAACCTGTGCCGTTCGTTTGCAAGGAATGCTGACACCCGTAGGAAGGCGGCATTTGTGGCTTTAATTGGATCACAGGTGATAGAATCCGGTGATCCCGTGGAAGTTCCTCAGCACTGGCTGCGGTGGTATCGGTCTGTAACGACGTCTAAACGAGCCCTAACTAGTTTTGCCATTCGTAATCCCATAAGGGACAGAACTCTTCGTAATGCCAAAGGGAGAAGACTGTCCGTAATGCCAAAGGGACACTAGAGACACTTTCGCATCGTAATTCCTGGATGGATCCCCTGAGTTGTCGCATGTTATTATTATTTGCATTATTATTACTCATATTGATATTATTATTCGCATTATTATAATTATTATCAGCATTAGCATTAGCATTATTAGCATTATTATTATTTCTGTTAGCATTATTATTATTATTATTATTGTGAATGGCATTATTAATATTCTTCTTATTGTTATGGGGAGCCGGGGTGGCCGAATGGTAGAGCGTTCGACTTCTAATGCTCTGGTCATGAGTTCGTATCCCAGATGGGGCCAAATATTTGTGCTGGCTTTTTCATCGTTGCCCCGTCTTTGATATCACCCGTATGTGGTGGGAAAGGACGTTAAACCCCCAAACCCCCACCCCCACCCTTACTATTGGTATTATTGCTCTTGCTGCTATTCACATTGTTAACCAAATTCAGACACGGCCTGGGAAAGAAAGGCTCTTTGTCCATGTGTACTGCAAATATAATCGTCCCTACAGTGCACATGTACTGCAACTTTTGTACCGTCCACACATACCGCGGTGACATGTACAGAGACGAAAGTCTCCCCTATCTCTGGAGTCTGACTCGGCCAAAACGCTGCCACGTAAGAGTTAATACGACAAGTGTATCGATACAGGCTTGTGCAGAGCGCCTAAGAACCTTAACATGCTTGTTGCGATCAAGCACCGCCGGACGCATATATAACTCCTCAAGAGTTTCCCATCGGTCTTGTGGAAAATGTCCTATATCGGCAAGGTAAATCGGGCCAAGAGCCTATATAGCGTTGCTGAAAGGCCTGTCAATAAGGACGGCGCTCAGGAAGCGGGAAAGAATCATCCGTCGATTTATTTTCCTTATGGCCAAGCTTTGTTCGTTCAGATTCGTGTGTTTACGCTGGTGGAATTCGCCAGCGTTATTTTGGGGATAGCAAGGATCGGGAGAGAGGGGGGGAGATGCATCTGGCTATTGTCCTACAGAAGAAAACAAACAAACAAACAAACGAAAACAAAAAAAGCATAACGAACGGGCTAATTCAATCTTTGCTAAGCCACTTTATGTTTTAGAGCGGTTTCGCTCGTGATTTGTTTTTTGTTTTGGGGTTGTTTGTTTTTTTACTCTCTCGTTTCATTCCTGTTCTACATATACTGGTTGTGCTCGTCCTAGTCTTTCTGCATTTGAGGGGATTTTTTGTTGTTGTTGTTGTTGTTGTTGTTTGTTTGTTTGTTTGTTTGTTTGTTGTTATTGATAGGGTTTTTGGTCTGTATTTTGGTTTTGTGTTTTTTTTGTTTTTTTTTGGGGGGGGGTTTCGGTTTTTTTTCTTTTGTGTGTGTGTGGGGGGGGGGGGATGTTTGTTTGTTTCCTTGTTTGTTGTTTGTTTCTTTGTTTCTTTGGGTTTTTTTTTTGTTGTTGTTGTTGTTGTTGTTGTTGTTGTTGCCTCTCTCTCTCTCTCTCTCTCTCTCTCTCTCTCTCTCTCTCTCTCTTCAAAATCAGCTTACGTCATTTTAATAGGACTTTTCGTCGGATGTGCACGACGCTTCGTCAGTCGGTAAAACCACCATAGGTCCAAACTCAGTCTGTTTAACTTACATCTTCAGCCAAGATGCCATCCAGGTCTGTCACCGATTGCACAACACGCCGGAGCTCCTTGTCCTTGTCCTCACACTGCTCTCGGTGTCATTTGAAAATGTCCCATTTAACTGGTACGCCTTCTTTCGCTGTGGTGTAATTCCATCACGCCATTTCAAACCACGCCCTTTTTTGTACACATCTTCCGCAGACACGGTCGATTTTATATATAATGTTCATGGCGGTTTTTTCCCCTTCCCGTGCAACTGCGGTCTCACGTTTCTGACAAATAACTCAACGCATCTGGTTTCATGTAGATGTGGAAGTGGTTTCGTCGCGTACCTCACTTTTGCTCTAAGTATGCGCACAACGGGGAAAAAGAAAATGATCGATATGTTTTCGTGACCTACAGTACAGGCTTCGTTTTATAGACCATCATTCAGCTAAAATGCTACAGAAGGATTTCTCGTGCTGTGTCTATTCTGACGACAGACCCGAGAACCATTCATTCACGAGCTGGGTTGCTGTTGCAAGCAGTGACGTAACGCAACGTAAACGTGGTTACTGACTGAAATGTCTCAACAGTCAGCTGCACCAAGAACTCTAGATCCGCTACGCTATGAGTCGCTGGTTGTGCATACGCCGCAAACTATCATATACCCTCTTCTCGGTCATGTATGGCAGCCATTCATATGCGCATGCCTTGGCTACGCACCAGAGATGCAAATTTGGATGAAAACGCTATATATATTCCTCTTACACATAACGTTGCAGAGGACACCCTAGAAATGCTTTAAAATTCACAAAAAAATCACAATAATCAGCCAGCCATAGACTCATATGTAGAGTAAATTTCAACAAATTCCAGTGTTCTGGTTTTTTTTTTTTTTTTTTGGCAGTGTTGGCAGCAACCACATTCCCCCTCATCCCACGGTCGTCTGCTGGCTCCTGTGCCAGCCGCGCTTGAATACAAATAGTCCACGAACCAGCCTCATTTTTCCAAAATTTTACTATTACCTGCCATGAAACCTGTTTACAAGGCCAACAAAAAGCACCAGATTGTCATTTTTTTTACTCTGCACACAAATGGGGCAAAGATTTTCTACTATATTTAGCCGAGTTCTTACTACTGTGACATGACCCGGAAGCTAATACCGGTCTGTAACCGTTGCGTTTCATTTCCGGTGGAAAAAGACAGATGAGTAGCGTTTAAACACAGTGATCGAGGTCCTGTGTGAGCTTTCACATACGCGTTGCGGTATCACGGACGGTCGATCATGATGTTTCATGTTTTGACGCAACTCATCTCTCTTTTCCAAACTAACAGCATCGCTCTGCAGTGATCACCGGAAGTGTGTGAAGGAAGGCGTACGCATACCTGAACAGCTGCTGTGCCTGAACAGGCTGCATCACGAGATGCCACACGAGAAAAGAAAGAAACTGAGCAATTCCAAAATATCTGCTCCAAAGGCCATGTGAGTTATGCATTATGCAAGGACTACTCTACCATGCTTAATACATTTCATACTGCGCAAGAGTATCGGGCCAATTTTTTTTTTTTTTTTGAACTGTTTTTCGACTTTGGCCCTGTACGCGAAACGCAGGCAGCATTACGGTTCCTTAACGGCTCTCATTGCAGCAAACACGAGTATCATCAAATCGCAACACTCACACCAAGATCTTTGCTCACACTAAGCCAAATCTAAATCCAGGCAGACATGCATGAATTATGATTTTTTTTTAAAGGGAAACCACTGGTGCACGACCCCAAAATTACTTTCTTTTGTCTTTTTAAAAAAAACTACTTTATCGCTTTATTACTTCTTTTTTTTTTTTTTTTTTACTTTATTGTCCCTTTCGGGAAATTCTGGCTGCTTCCCCAGGGGAAGCGCCATACGTCGCCGCGGTGCAGCGCCACCCAATACCTATCCTTTTTTCTTTTTTCTTTTTTTTTCTTTTTTACAACTTCGCAATTTTGCTGGGGGGGGGGGGGGGGGGAAGCCGGATAACCCAGAGAGAAACCCCGATGAGCAGCCCGGCAGCCAGGAAAAACCGGAATCACATATCACAAGCTCGACCTGGGCTCGACCCCACGCTTCATCGCCGTGACATTGGTGACGGCCGTTCAGTAGCGCAGCGGTTAAATCCGGTGGGGTCGGAATTGAGTTAAACAACGTATGCCCCTTTTTTCTATACGTGTTTTACAAAGGACGCCGTGTAAGCTTTCAACGTGTGAAGCAAAAATTGCGTAACTGACATGCCCCAGCTTTTTGGATGGCCCGGTTCTGACACCATCGGCATTATCTTTCCTTTAATGCTAGAGTGGGTGGGTGGGTGTTTAGGAGTTTAACGTCCTTTTCCACCACGTGTGGGTGATATCAAAGACGGGGCAACGAGAAACTGGCCGGCACAAATATTTGGCCCCATCCGGGATTCCAACTCACGACCCGAACACTGAGAGTCCAACGCTCTACCATTCGGCCACCCTGGCTCCCCTCTTAATGCTAGAGAGTTCATGAAGGTAAGACAACACTTTTCACGTGAATGTACTATTCGGATGCCGTCCGTGTGGTTGACGGCGTTTATATATATATACACACAGATGGGTGGGTATTTTTGGATACATTGTTTTCTGTGCATCATCGGTTGCACGTTCCCGCAAAACGCCAGTACAGAACTGTCTTGTTTACACGCCCAATAAACCTACCGTGCTGATGTGTTTAGCTGAAGAGCAACGCTGTTTGCTTTCCATTTGGCGATTCCAAACCTAAACGCCAGTGTTCTGTGTTTGCCTTTTCTCTTTTATTACCGGCCTGGTTGTATCACAATGGCTCAATACCGTGCCGACATCTGTTTCCACTTCAAACCATCTATTGCTTCAGACATGTGCTGTTTTTTTGTCTGCCCTCAGTAATTGTTCCTCTCAGTAAACTAATTAAAGCATCGGCCAGCAGCGGTCGTATGCCTCTAGGAGTTGTGCTTTCCAAAGCTCAAGATCATGAGCCCAACATTGATTCAGCCGGGGAAAGAAGTCACAAGCAAATTAACACCATAATTATTTTGCAGAGAGTACAAAAACAAGTGCACGAGGGTTTTTTTGCGTACAGAAAGGTGAACGTGGTTTCCGTTTTTCTGTTGATGTCTTCGGCTAAGAAAATACGGGTTACCAGCCCCCGTAGTGTAGGGGATGGCACTTCGGACTATGGACCGGGAGACCCGGGTTCGAGTCCCAGCCGAGGCAAGCGGGATTTTTCCTACCTAGGTCGGCTCCTACCCAGAGCGGATGTGCTATGGGCCCAATGGGGAGGCTGTTGCCACACAGCCGAGCTTCACCCACTTCACGGGTGCGACTTTGGGAGGTGCTTCCCTTGGTATGACACGTCTTAGGATGTGGATGATTACACGGTCGGCACCGCAGGTGCCGTAGTTCCCGGGCCTGGTTTATGCCGGGATGTTTATGACAGGAAGCGTGGAATGCGGCCCTGTCCCGCAGTCCCAAACCACACGGACCTCCATAGCATCATCTTACCATCATCCTCATCTCCATCATCATGCATAATAAAAATTGCCCCAACTTCCGAGCCCCCCATGGATTCCACCCATTACCAGGGAGGAACACCACTGAAACCAGCAAAGAGTTGTGGCAGCAAAAAAAAAAAAAAAAAAGTTTGTTTGTAGTCTGCACTGTTCAGTGTATTGCACAGGCACACAGTGCCCGGGAGTCGTTTCTGCGTATGCCAGAATTGTCCCAGAATCGGTCTACCGATGTCACTCGACACGGCTGACTAGGAGAGTTTCGCGGCGCCGGCCGGGTGCTGTCCATGTTCGCATGGCCAGAAAACAGTACTTTAGTCAAAACGTTGGTTGTCACATTAAACAAGCCGGGCCTGTATGTAAAAGTCGAGGTTAGTTTAACCCACGGCTACGGGCCTAACCCAGACTAGGACAAAAGAAACCCTAAAACAAAATTAAATTAAAAAAGGAAGCGAAGAAAGAAAGACAAAAAGAAATCTTTCTATAACGGCATAGGCACCTTGCTGGAATGGACCCGCTTCCTAATTTACAACAAACAAAAAAACAAAACAAAACAACAACAACAGAAAATTTAACCCTAGGGCTAGTTTAGTTCGAGGTTAGACTCTAACCCGGGGCTAAACTCCCTAACCCCGACTTTTACATGCGGGCCCAGATAAATAAATGAGTTGATATATACATGCCAGTTCCCAGATTCGAATGGAATAAGAAAAGGTGAAGCTATTTTAAAGTCTCTATGTTCGTAACCCCGCTGAGATGGAAGACGGGGCAACGATGAAAAAGCCAGCACAAATGTTTTGGCCCCAGCCGGGATACGAACTCACGACCCGAGCATTAGAAGTCCAACGCTCTACCATTCGGCCACCCCGGCTCCCCTGAGCGGACTGGGACTCGAAAAGCTGATATAAATAGCAACCAATCAGCGCCGTCTAGCTGGTCCTCAGTCCGCAACCAAAGTTAATAACTTCGACTTCTCAGTACGCAGAACACATGGAAGAGGAACTCGGCTAAATATAGTAGAAAATCTTTGCCCCTTTTAAAATTTGTGTGCAGAGTAAAAAATGGCAATCTGGTGCTTTTTGTTGGCTTTGTAAACAAGTTTCATGCCAGGTAATAGTAAAATTAGGGAAAAATGAGGCTGGCTTGTGGACTATTTGTATTCATGCGCAGCTGGCACAGGAGCCAGCAGACGACCGTGGAATGAGGGGGTATGTGGTCGCTGCCAACATTGCCAAAAAAAAACGGAACATTGGAATTTGTTGAAATTTACTCTACAAATGAGTCTATGGCTGCCTGATTTTTGTGAATTTTTTGGTGAATTTTAAAGCATTTCTATGGTGTCATCTGTAACGTTATGTGTAAGACGAATATATAGCGTTTTCCTCCAAATGTGCATCTGTGTTACGTAGCCTGTTGAGCGCTGGCCTGAGCCACCACAATGGTGGCAGATGCTATGAATACTGTGACGCAAGGTGACTGATTCTGATGTACAGGTTCGACGGAAAGTTTGCCACACGCTGCTGGAGGCCTGTCGTATGTAATGAGACTGCGCTGTCCCGTCCGAGATGAGAGATTCTCTAGTTTTCCCGGTCGTAAATTCGTCATTATATTGTCTCTGACGGGCGGACCAGATCAGACACGCGTCTCATTATCTCTTTTCCGCCTCCTTCCAATACGATTTCCTAAATGACAGATAAACACACCTCGTCAATGGCAAAGCCAACGAGTGGTCTGTCACATCGTTTGGTAATGTCCATTTTCTGCTTCCGAGTAAAAAAAAAAAAAAAAAAAAAATCTGCTTTCACATGTAATGGGTCTAACTGCGGGATATGTCTCTGTTGCCCTACCACTGTGTCCACAAAAGCTCGACTCCCAAACATCGAAATGAACGGTTTGCTAACAGACGGAGGAACGGGCTGCTGAAGATGGAATGAATTCATTTTGTCCTCGGGATCACTTAGAGAGAAATAGGGTATCGGTAGGAGCAAGTCTACATGCTATGGTATCTTGGAGTTGGTTTTTGGATTTTTTTTTTAATTGTTATTATCGGTGAAACAAGAAAGGACAAATTAAGAGATTCACTGACTAAACCTAAGTGATTATAAGACTGTGTTTGTTTGTTTGTTGTTTGTTTCGCCTGCTGCGAAGTGTCTTAACCGTCATGTCACAACTGAGTATTAATGCGTATTTGAAACCGATACCTTGCAAGACAAACTATATAGTCACACACACACACACACACACACACACACACACACACACACACACACACACACACACACACACACACACACACACACACACAACAGTAAGGGATGCCTGAGTAGCCCAGTTCCCTGGGGGACACGACTTTGGTCGCGACACAATGCAAACTTTACACACTCATCAACAGAATGTGTGGTTGCCATGGAAACATTTGCAGTTATGAAGCTGCTGACACAGTGTCTAAGGGAAGTAAGTGTATGAGGCCGGATGTATCTGTCTGACCGGCAGGACATGAAGGACAGTCTCTGGAACCTACATCTAGACACATACAAAAGGGGGATATCCGCTAACACCCCCCCCCCCCCCACACACACACACACAAGCACACACGGGGGGGGGGATGGTTGGGGGAGTATCTCCCCCACCCCCCACCCCTACCCCCCCCCCCACCCCCCAAATCAAAGTCTGGTAGACAAAGAAGAGGAAAAAGACGGTAAGGCTGATGAAAAAGAAGAGGAAGAAAAGAGAAGAAGAAGAAAAAGCAGATACTAGAGCTTGCCCTTAACAGCTCATTTTAACTGAGTAACGGGGGAGGGGGGGGGTGATAAAAGCATAACTCAGCGTGCCACATAGGGCTCACACTAGCAACTGATCGAAGTAAGAATGACAGGACGGCCCATCCAAAATAGCTTAAAAACACGAAAAACCGCACAGAAACACACACATTGATCAGGGAGCCTTGTTTTTTCGCTTGTAGTGAAGTTTGCAAAGGGCGGTATGTTCAGTCGGTCTCATTGATGATCAGTACGTGATGTATCGGTGAAACCTGCCTTTAGGCATGCGCAGTACGCGCGCGTTTTGGTGCGGCTCTAAACTTGACGCATAATCCATAACCATGATACCGTTCTCTCCTTCTCCTCTCGAGAGGTTTGTGTCAAGCCTCGGCAATTTCTGAAAAGCCACTGGGACATTTTTGTTTTCAAATAATTTCAAGTTTTCTTTCTTATGTACGAAGTTATTAATTTTTGTTCTGTTCTGTTCTGTTCTGTTCTGTTCTGTTCTGTTCTGTTCTGTTCTCTTTTCTTTTGGGTTTTTTTAATTTTTGGTCACCAGTTACCAGTGATAAACAGAATTTGCAGTGGGTTCTTCTTTACATTTGCTAATTTATTTTATTACTTCATTTATTGGTTTATTTATTTATTTATCCGTTGTTTTTTTATTGATTTATTTGTTTTGTGAAAGGCAGAATTTTCTCCAGGTTTCCGGGTTTTCGTTTAAAGGCGTAATTAAATCTCTTTTCTGGCGGGAGAGAGAGAGGGGAAAGAGGCGCTGTAACATGATTTGTAGATCTCTTCCACGCCATCTTGCGTCTGGATCTGTGCACGTGCTACACACACCAAAACGCACAGAACTGTTTAAGTGATTGCATAGATGGCAAACACCAAACGCACAGAACTGTTTAAGTGACTGCATAGATGTACATAATAATTGTCTCGGAGCACAGCTAGCGTTCAGCTAAACAATTCTTTGTGTTCGCTCTTTGCAAATTCTTTCCGAGACAATGCATCGCAAAACAGTCCAAAATGGAATTCACAGACAGCGGCCGTCCCTTGTCGTCTGATATCACAGTATGGTAGACGCGAACGCACACTAGTTGTGTGTGTGTGTGTGTGTGTGTGTGTGTGTGTGTGTGTGTGTGTGTGTGTGTGTGTGTGTGTGTGTTTGAGAGAGAGAGAGAGACCGGACGGATGGGTGTGTGTTTGGGAGTTTAACGTCCTTTTCTACCACGTCTGAGAGAGACAGAGAGGGAGACGTAGAGAGAGAGAGAGGGGGGGGGGGGGATGGGTGTTTGGGAGTTTAACGTCTTGTTCCACCACGTATGAGAGAGGGAGAGAGAGAGAGGGTGGATGGGTGGGTGTTTGGGAGTTTAGCGTCCTGTTCCACCACGCATGAGAGAGAGAGAGAGAGAGAGAGTGTGTGTGTGTGTGTGTGTGTGTGTGTGTGTGTGTGTGTGTGTGTGTGTGTGTGTGTGTGTGTGTGTGTGTGTGTGTGTGTGTGTGTGTGTGTGACACTGTGTGTGTGTGTGTGTGTGTGTGTGTGTGTGTGTGTGTGTGTGTGCCGGTGAGAGAGAGAGAGAGAGAGAGTTAATGGGTGAGTGTTTTGGAGTTTAACGCCCTATTCCACCACGTATGAGAGAGGGGGGGGGGGGGGTGTTGGGAGTTTAACGTCCTGTTCTACCACGTATGAGAGAGAGAGAGAGGGTGGACGGGTGAGTGTTTGGGAGTTTAACGTCCTAGTCCATCACGTATGAGAGAGAAGGGAGTGTTTGGGAGTTTAATGTCTTTTTCTACAACGTATGAGAGAGAGAGAGAGAGACTGACAGACATCAGTCTAGACAGGGAGAAGAGAGAGAGCGCTAGTGTCTATTCCCCCAAAGGCAAACTGATGTCTCCGCCGTGGCACCGACTGACACGGAAACAACCGATCGGTTAATTAACCCTCGCCTTCTTCTCATCTTCAGTTTCTTCCCCGACGACATCGTCCGCACGTTTGCTAATTTAATCCCACAACGGCACGACCCTGTCACACACGGACGCTCCCACCATCCGACGTAAACTGCTGCCCATATACAAAACCCACGGTCCGTCATCTTTAGGGAACTTTAGATGTAACAACGAAGTACTGACTTCGTTCTTGTTTGCTTCACTTCGTTAAAGGGGGAGCCGGAGTGACTGAATGGTAGAGCGTGGGACTTCTAATGCTCGGGTCGAAAGTTCGTATCCCGGCTGGGGCCAAATATTTGTGCTGGCTTTTTCATCGTTGCCCCGTCTTTGATATCACCCGTATGTGGTGGAAAAGGACGTTAAACCCCCAAACACCCACCCACCCACTTCGTTAAAGCTCTGCAATCTCAACAAAAAGCCGCAAACATTGTGGGTTGTTTTTTTTTTTTTGTTATTGTTGTTGTTGTTGTTGTTGTTGTTGTTTATCTGCGACTCCTGCGACTTGTGCATAATGCAGGCAACTCTGTCACAGTTGCAGAGTTTCCAGCGCTTCGGAGACCCTTATAAAACCAGAGCGTGAGTTTGCAGTGACTTCATTGTGCTTTTGGTCAGTGAGCGTGACACATCGCACACAGTGCTGCACGAGAAGACTAGTCACTGCGATCTTTCTCGCTCAGTGTCAAAACGCAAACTGAGCTGTGAAATCAGGCTGCCCTTGGCATTTATAGGGGTTTCGGGGACGCTGAAAACTCTGTAACTGTGACAGAGTTGACTGTGCATTTTGCACAGTCGGATAGGTTTGTTTGTTTGTTTGTTTGTTTGTTTGTTGGGTTTTGTTAGTTGTTGTTGTTTTGTTGGGTTTTGTTAGTTGTTTTGTTTTGTTTTGTTTTGTTTTGTTCGTTTGTTTGTTTGTTTGTTTGTTTTGTTTTGTTGGGTGGTTTGTTGTGTTTTTTTTGTTTTTTGTTGTTGTTGGTTTTGTTTTGTTTTTTTTGTTTTTTTTTTTTGGGGGGGGGGGGAGTTAACCCACTGATTGTGGCTTTTGTTGAGATTGTAGACCTTTAACTGTGGGTGGAACGAGATGGTGTTTGGGGGTTTAACGTCCATGCTTTTCCAGCATATACGGGTAACATCAACGAGAAGACAAGGAGAAAAAGGCCAGCACAAACATTTGGCTCGTCTCAGCCGGGATGTGTGTGTGTGTGTGTGTGTGTGTGTGTGTGTGTGTGTGTGTGTGTGTGTGTGTGTGTGTGTGTGTTTGACGTTCATGCCACGTTCTCTGGGAAGGCCGATATCAGTCTACGCGAAGGAAATGAACTGAGTTGACCACAGACCTTGAACGAACCGGAACTGACGAAAGAAAACGAAACGAAACACATTTCGTTCTTGCTTCTAAAGCGCATTGACGTTCCGCATACCGCATAGGTAGGCCTATATCAGTATAGTGTGCGTAGGAGGTGAACTGAGCTCGCAGCAGAAGCAAAACGAAATCGAAATGAAATCGCGGCATCGGTTTTCGTTCGTGTTTTTAAAATTCACTGGCGTGCCGCATAGGTAGGTCAGGGAACTTGGAAACACGTTCCTTCCATGTTCTCTGGCTAGGCTAATATCAGTCTAAGCGTGGGAGTCACAGACTGAGCTCAGTCGCCACAGAGCCTGAACGAACCGGAACTGACGAAAGAAAACGAAACCGAAATGCATTTTCGTTCTTGCTTCGAAAGTGCACTTACGTGCAGCATGCTGCATAGGTAGGCCCATATCAGTACAGTATGCATAAAGTGTGCATAGGAAGTGAACTGAGCTCACCACAGAGCTTGAACTAACCGGAACTGAGGAAAGAAAACGAAACGAAACGCATTTTCGTTCTTGCTTCTAAAGTGCATTGACTGACGTGCTGCATACTGCATAGGTAGGCCTGTATATCAGTACAGTATGCACAGGGCGTGAACTGAGCGCACCACAGAGCTTGAACTAACCGGAACTGACGGGGAAAGAAACACGAAACGAAACGCATTTCCTACTTGCTTCTGAAGTGTCTTGACGTGCTGCATACTGCTAAGGCAGGCCTATATCAGTAGAGTATGCGTAGGAAGTGACGGAACTGAGCCCGCCACAGATCTTGAAAGATCCGGAATGAAACGATACGAAATGAAACGGAACGCATTTCGTTCTTGCTTCTAAAGTACATTGTGTGTGTGTGTGTGTGTGTGTGTGTGTGTGTGTGTGTGTGTGTGTGTGTGTGTGTGTGTGTGACGTTCATGCCACGTTCTCTGGGTAGACTGACCAATATCAGTCTACGCGTAAGAAGTGAACTGAGTTCGCCACAGAGTTTCAACGAACTTGACTGAACTGACGAAAGAAAACGAAACGAAACACATTACGTTCTTGCTTCTAAAGAGCACCAACGCGCCGCATACCGCATAGGTAGGCCTGTATCAGCAGAGTGTGCGTAGGAAGTGAACTGCATGAGCTCGCCCTTGCTGCGTGGCATCGATCCGGCGCTCGGTGATAATTCCCCATAGGACACTTCGTGCCTCTATAGTACTGCCGACGCTTTTCAGTTTGCCAGTCAGTTCCTATCAGTAGTTTCTGCCTGTCAGAACCCACGGCCCACCTGGGGCGAGAGAGACAGAGAGCAAGCCGGCGAGGGGGGGTGAATGAGAGAAGATAGTAACAGGTAGAGAAAGAGAGAGAGAGAGTGAAGGCCACTGATTGGGGAAAGGAAACTGGAGTATGGAAAGAGGGAGGGGTCCCGACCCAGGTGGAGATAAAAGCAGAAAAGTGTGGAAGAATTCTCAGAGGTTATCGGCCGTGTCTTGTGCGGAGGAGCCTCCGGCGTGGCTGATGTTTACTGAAGGTAGGTGCAGTGAGCGTGACCGGGTTTTAAAGTGTGTTCTGTGACGCGTGACTGGAAGCTAGTTTAGTTACTGAGATGATGTCTGAAAATAATGGCAATGGATTTCAGTCAACAGTGTCTGTTACGATGTTGTTTGCTGGAGGGAGTGGTAGTGATGGTGGAGGGTGGACGTTTGTACGATGGGTTTGTCAGATAGATTCTCTGTGTTCAAGTTTACTGATGTTTTGGTAATTTGTTTTCATTGTTGTTGTTGTTGTTGTATTTCTATTGGTTGGTTGCGCAAGTGCAGATGGTTCTTTGCCGGTATACGAATCAGAGAGAGAGAGAGAGAGTGTGTGTGTGTGTGTGTGTGTGTGTGTGTGTGTGTGTGTGTGTGTGTGTGTGTGTGTGTGTGAGAGAGAGAGAGAGAGGTTTCTCTAGAGGCTGCACATGACATCATGCTGATCACTGTTTCCAATAATTATGTGAGGTTGCATTGGGCTGGCATGCCAATGCGTTCGTGCATGTGTGTGTGTGTGTGTGTGTGTGTGTGTGTGTGTGTGTGTGTGTGTTGTTGTTGTTGTTGTTGTTGTTGTTGTTGTTGACGGTGAATAGTGTATAGCCACCTTATGGTATACGCTGTGCACATACTGTTACTGCCCCTGCACACCGTGTATCTTGTTGGTCGCGAGCGTAGACTGACCGGCATAATTTGCAGGTAGGATTTGCGTATACTTACACCTACCCACTTTACTTCTTGCACCAGCTGCCTGGAGGCCGCGATGACATGGCACCTTGTGGGCCAAATGATTTTATATGTAGAAGAGGTCTTGCTTAGATGTTGTGCTTTTACTTTGACATCACTTTTCAGCGTGTTGCCAAGGAAATCTCAACTGAGCAGACATGTTGGAAAGGGAGGTAAAATGTAAACAAACTCTTGCGACCGTATGCGCAGCTCGGGTTACTAAAATCTCAATCACGCCCACACTGACAGCCCGCGGCTTCCGTGTGTATTAGTCCCTCGGTTTGTTTTGTGCTTGTTGGTTCATTTTATGGGATGTAAGAGCGTTTGTCACGGTTTCGTCACCTACTCGTCTCTGAGAGTGCTACACTTAATTAGACACAGCCACGACAACAACCCCCCGTAACCGTGAAGACGTCATTAGTCAGTGTGCGGCGGAGATCGTGAACCTTGACGTCACAGTTGGATAACTTTGGCGGACGGTCAAGAGAGCGTTAATGGTCTGACGTCATACGAGGTGATCACGAGAAAAACGGGACGACCTTGTCACTTCGGCTCGAGTGACCATGCATGACCTTTCAGGTGTATAAGTCTTTGTGTACCCGCAGGAAAGCACTAAAGCCGTGAACAGAGCTTGTCGCCCTGTAGGCTTCTTTACTTTCCATTTTCCCATGGGTGATTTTCATTTGTACTTCAGAGTTTTCTTTTCAGTTGTCCACGGGGTGTTTGTTTGTTTGTTTCTTTGTTTGTTTCTTTGTTTTTTTTTGACAATTTTGTGTTTTTTTTTTGGGGGGGGGGGTGGCTTTTGCGTGTTTTTTTATGGTTGTTGTTGTTGTTTTTTGCGTTGTTGGGTTTCGGTTGTTTTTTTCTGTTGTGGTTATTTGTTTGTTTGTTTGTTTGGTTGGTTGGTTGGTTTTCAGGGTTGGGGGGAGGTGTTGTTGTTTTTGTCTGTTGTGGTGGTTGTGGTTGTAACTGTTGTTGTCGTCGTTTTTTGTTTGTTTGTTGTTTGTTTTTTGTAGCTGTTTTTTTGTTTGTTGTTGTTGTTGTTGGGTTTTTTTTGTTGTTGTTGTTGTTGTTTTGTTGTTTTTTTTTTTTTTTGGGGGGGGGGTCTTATTGTGGCTGGAGTTTTTTTGGTGTGTTTTTTTTTTCTGTTTTGCGTTTGGTTTTTCTTGTCTCTGCTTCAACAGTGAATACCAGCCGAAACGGTGAGCGCTCGGTGATGATAACAGTCATTCTATTTATACCTCAAACACTGCTGTTCTCTCCGCGGTTATATTCGCGTCATATCAGTTCTGTTGGATGTCTACTGGCACTGACAGTTCAAACTGCCTCAACCCACGTTCTGAGGCACTCCGGCCGACAGCTCAGGCTAGCGTGGGGCTCAAGATCGGCCCGGGAAAGTAGCGGGTTCAAATACAGTGTGTACAGTAAAGCAAAGCCTGGCAGTTTGTGAAGGTGTTCGGTGTTCACATCACTGAAATCGTCGGGGTTTGAACATTTTTAAATGAACATATTGTTCATATACCAAAACTTGGCAACCAGTGAAACGATTTTTAAAAGGGCTAGTTCCATCTTTGCTAAGTCAGCAATATGTTTTGGAACAGTTTCGCCCGTGAGTGCGCCTGTACGCTCGAAACTGATACTCTATCTTGGTGATTAGTACAGCTCGTAATGCGCTACAATGTTGTTTACACTTTGCGCGAGCGGTCGAACTTTTCAAATTCTGCGACTGTTGTTGAGCGCTCAGTGTGGTCAACACACACACACACACACACACACACACACACACACACACACACACACACACACACACACACACACACAACAATAAATTGAACACACACACACACACACACACACCACTAACAACAACCATAACACACACACACACACACACACACACACACACGCGCGCGCGCGCGCGCGCGGGGGGTGGTAAAAAGTTCTGCGCTTATCCCAGTCAGATATACGTTCTAATTCATGTGGATCCGGCCACGCGCGCGCACAAACCAGACAAGCAAGAACAAAACCACAACAAAGCCACAACAGCAGCAACAACAAAAACATAACAACAACAACACCATTATCATCAAAGCCCTACTCAACCAAACCCTATCGGAAACCGAGTAGAACATGAAGGACGGGTGACACAAATGTCTCCACAGCCACTCCATCATGTCGGGCCTACGCTGTCTATCCAGCGATTTCCACGCCACAAGCTGTTACCGCCGCCACAAGTGATTTAATAATGTGTTAGAATGACATACAGCTTCAGACAGATGGTCGTGTGGTTTGAGGTTACGCACAAGCCCTGCAGCCGACCCACAATGATATTGTGTATTTTTGTTGGTGTTGTTCTTTTTGTTGTTGTTGTTGTTGTTGGTGGTGGTGGTGGTGGTGTGTGTGTGTGTGTGTGTGTGTGTGTGTGTGTGTGTGTGTGTGTGTGTGTGTGTGTGGTATTGCTGTTGTTGTTTGCTTGTTTGTGTTTTGTTTTGTTTTGTTTTGTTTGTTGTTGTTGTTGGTTTTGGTTTGGTTTTGTTTTGTTTGTTTTGTTTGTTTTTTTTTTTGGGGGGGAGGGGTGTTGGGGGTTTGGGGGTCTTTTTTGTATTTGTTTGTTGTTATTGTTGTGTTGGTTTGCTTGTTTGTTTGTGGGGAGAGGGGAGGGGGGTAGTCCTAACTCCTCCATCATCCACCCATCCACCCTCCATCCACCTCCCCGCCCCCCCCCCCCTCACCCCTAACAACAACGAAGAAATCGTTCCCAGCCCATTGCTGAAGCACTGACTAGCCCTGCCGCCAAGCAAACAGTCTGGCATATACAGGTCGTTTTCTCCAGACTGGCCGGCGTTATAGGGGTGCATAGCTACATTTGTATGGCGTCGCCCTTCGCTTCACCCTTTGTCTCCCTGGCAAGATAAATAGCACCACTGGTATGGTGCAGTATGTCGGATTGCTGTCCGTTTTTTGTTTTTTTTGTGTGTGTGTGTGGTGTTGAGTTTGCACGTGCAGCTCGGTTGGTCATACTTTCGTGCTATTTCCGTCATTGGCTTCCAGAGATTTTTTTGTTCCCCCAAAAGCTGCACATGAACATGTACACACACACACACACACACACACACACACACACACACACACACACACACACACAAACACAAGCAAGCAAGAAAGCACGCACGCATGCATGCACGCACTGCACTGCACGTACACACACAACCGAACTCAGTGACACACTCGGCGCGCGTGCAAGCACGCACACACACACACACACACACACACACACACACACACATCATGGGCACTCAGCAGACCCGGCCTTTTGCAAACTCACGACTCCGTGTTAATATTTATACCAATTCAGTCAGCACCACAGTCTCCCACAATAATTCTCTCTCTCTCCCTCTCTCTCTCTCTCTCATACATATATGGAAAACGTGGCCAGGTGTTGCAATAATGGATACCAGTCGAAGTGGTGAACGCTCTGTAATCAGTGATAACAGCCGTTTTATTTCTGTCGCTAACACGTTCACGTGCAGTGTGCTTGGGGAACGCGGCATATATAGTGGCACTGTCCACGTAAAATTCGTGCACAGGTACAACACGCATGGGCGTCTGTTCAGCGAAATTTGTAGTCCAACGCATATGCCGTGAAAGGAGCTACAGAATTAGACGACTCCACTCCTGTAAATCCACGAGGGGCGACCCCACGGAATTCAGCCAATCGCGTGTCGCGGCGTAATGAGCACAACACGTGGCGTGGTCTGGCAAACTTTCCTGCCATACGCTACAAAGAGGGAAGCGCGTGTAAGTCTGATATGACAGTCCCAAACCACACGGACCTCCATAGCGTCATCTTACCATCATCCTCATCTCCATCATCATGCATAATACAAATTGCTCCAGCCTTCGAGCCCTCCGTGGATTCCACCCATGACCAAAAGAGTTGGGGCAGTCAAAAAAAAAAAAGAAAAAAAAAAGGTCTGATATGACTGAACAAGATGGCCACCAGCCCAATATGTTGTTTCCATTTGATCACCTGCTAATTTCACGGTCGTTCTTTTGTAATGCCATGTATACACACACACACACACACACACACACACACACACACACACATTCTCTCTCTCTCTCTCTCTCTCTCTCTCTCTGAATGGAAACAACTGACCGGGCTGTCACACCAATCTTGTTTTTGGAAGAGAGACGTCAAGTTGTATTCTTTGAAATCTATGACGTTTTTGCTCACTGGGATGACGCATAATACATTTGGCGTAATAACTTTGATACAGTTCTTGCAATGAAAGCAGGCCCATGAAAATTGAAGTGTTGCTGCTGCGTGCGCAGTGTAAAGATCGAATTAATACCGACCCAATATGTTTAACAGACAAGTCTGCGCGGCGAACGTTTTCTAACTATGTGTTATGTCAGACATACACACGCGCGCGCGCACACACTCACACGCAAGCACGCACGCGCACACGCACACACACACACAGACTCGCGCGAGCCGCGTTTGTGCTCCATTTAGACCTATGTGGTGTCCTCTCACTCTACTATGCTATTGAGTGAGAGTCAGTGGGAAAAACAAAGCACACTACATCAATGAAACTCCCGCTTTCCCCGTCTACACATAGAGAACGTCCAAAAAGTGGCGACACATCCCCAAGAAATGCCAGTATCACGTCAATCAAACATGACGTCGGAAAAATGACGCTGATACTGCCTTTTGCGTCAGTGCGCGCGTGCCTTTTCTGCGATGGATCTGACCTGTTCAGTACGTAAGCAGCCCTGCACAGCGTTCTGGGTTCTTCTTCTTTCATGAATTTGTTCTCCGTGCATATTCTGTTCATAAAGTATTGGAGTTGTATTCTGTTATATCCCGTGTCTTCTCTGCGATTGCACGAAGATGGCGACATAGTAGAAGTAAAATACACCACGTCTCCAAACAGAGGAATTCGGAAAGAAAGTGGCGAGACACCCCCAAGAAAAAACAGCATCACGTCAATCAAACATGACGCACTTACTTTACGTCAGTGCGCGTGCGTCTCTTCTTCGATGTTTGTGAGGCGTGTGGCTTGCAGAGGAAATGTGCTGTGAGTACAAATTTTCGAGTCAACTGACGATAACGGCTGCAGTGAATTTTTCTAATTTTTTTGTATATTTTTTATGGCACCCCAGGCTCATTATCTATGTATAGTAGGAGCGATTTTGAGATCTAAAGTGTGTTCACCAGCACTTTCATCAGGTACGGCTTACGCCAAAAGTATAAAAGCGACAACCTCCAAAATTCACTTCAGTTGAGAGTCCGTATTCATGCTATCTATGTCCAAAAAATGGAGTGGTTTAGGTGAATATTACGCCTTTAAACGCCAGAAAGCCACTTTTTCTGAAAAGGGCGATAACTCGCAAATCATGTGTGCAATCGTACCTGGATCGGGCCTTCTATTCAACAATCTTGATTCATTTAGAAACCCCAAATTTGAAATCGATCGGTTCAGTATTTTCGGAGAAATAGGCATCTGAACTGGGTTCACATGCAATGTCAACTCAGGCTCGGTTTACATGAAAACTATAAGAGCGACCATTTTCTAGTAGTGACTCTGTTCAGAGTCCGTATTCAAGCTATCTACTGCCAAAAAATTGAGTGATTTAAATAAATATTACGCCTGTACACGAAAGACAACCAACTTGTCTCAAAAGGGCGATAACTCCCAAATCACTTAAGCAATCATCACACGCTTGAATCGTCTAATGTAACATGTTGATATATTTGGATACCCCAAATTTGAAGCCATTCGGTTGAGTATTTTCCAAGAAACGGGCCTGGACACAATTCACACACACACACAGCCGCACACACGCACACACGCACACACATCCGCACAGACGGCACTCACTGAGGAGGAGAAGCGCGTTCGGTGGACCGTACATGTCAGCATCGATGACGTACGTTTTGTTACGTCATTGTCAGAGTTACACTTGCAAAATCGTCTCTGCGGGAGATCGGCAGTGACGTGCGTTTGTACCACAGATGCTTGCCCATGAACGTGGAAAATTTAGCCCGTCCTATGATGTTGTTTCCATTACTATGGAAACAACATAAAAATGGAAAGAACGTAAAAAGTCCATTGACATCATTCATTTTGAGGGGAAACTAAAAAGCTATACGTCAATCTTTTTCTTCTTGAAATTACCCGATTTCCCACAAAATGACGTCATGGACGTACCGTGTTTTGCCAAGAGTCGGCAAAAGTAAAGGGACGGAACTTTGGCCCCGCAGCTTGCCGAGTTAGTGGAGTCGTCTATTGCCCTGTCCATGGCATATGTTGCCATGTGTCAGGCGATGTGTGCCGCTCTTCATTTCACCCGTTTTCGGCTTTTTGTCAGTGTACAGTAAGTCTGCATCAGTCAGTCCATGATTGTTTCGTGTGTTGTCAGTTTTCTGGTAAGCTGGCCCAAGCTTGAACAAATGCTGCCAAAGTGCACGTACAGTGAGTAAGTTTGATGTTTCTGTGAAAGAAGCTACAAAAATGTGCCCAGTCATGGCGTATGTCACCATGTGTCAGGTGATGGGAACTTTTATTTCACCGGCTCTTGGCTCTATATTGAATGATTACGTCTACCTCAGCCCATGGCTACAATAGACGCTACATTTTCACTATCTTTGCTTTCAAAACCCCTCCCTAAGCGCCGTGAGCACTCAGGGTGGACTGAGCCGTGCGCTATATCAAGTCTCCATCATCATCATCATCATCATCAATATTTCTGTTTCGTGTGCTGTTTTCTGGTACCTATACCCAAGAACACATGCTACCAGTCTATACTTAACAGTGATTAATTTTGATGCTTCTGCGGTATATATCGTATAAAATCAATCTTGTCCCGGCCCTACGACCTATTTAGCCATCGTCATGTTGAACACAAAGCACAAAATTTTCTTTCCTATCACCGTATTAGCTTTGTGTTGGTCGATCGCAGGCCTGTACAATGTTCAATTAGATCTCATCAAGCGATTTCGCCTTCCCGTTGTGGTGGTTATTTGCAGAATCGAAATTTGAGATTCTTTGTCATCAGCCGGCCTATGCTTCGCCGTGTGTTTCGAAACAACGGCAGAACTCCCCCGTAGCACAGGTAAATAAGCGAACGTGATAAAGCAGGTAACAGATATTGGTTCCACACAGTCTGCAGGCACTGCTTGCTGTAGGGTTCTGGGGCACAGGAACATTCCGCTATATAGCGACTATCGACCAGTGTGCACGTGCTGTGGACCCGCCGTTCTGGGACAACAACCCCTTGTTACGCGATCCCAAAACTGAAGTTGTGACTTTGAATAGGGCGGTTATCCCACTGGCGTCGCCAAAATTGAAACCGAGACAGAATCAAATCGGCTCGGGGTGCCACGGTGAATGTGAACTGTTTTCCCTAGTGTCAGAAGACAGTCAGGCCGTGTTTTACATATATGCATTTGCATACCCGATTCACATTGTGTGCCGCATGTTCTTGAACGCCTGAAAACTTTGATCCAGTGTCATGGATGCTTATTGGCAATGCTTATTGGCACTTCACAGAAACTGGCATCTCTTTCTGTCAACTCCCTTCAACTAGAGGACACCCTCTCCATTCCCTTCTCTGACTCTGCCAAAAATCTTGGGGCAACACTTGACAGCACCCTGACCATGAAAAAGCACATTGCTCAGATCTCACACTCCTGCCATTTCCAACTCCGCCGAATATCTTCTGTCCGCAAGTACCTCTCCACCGATGCAACAGCCAAACTGGTCACTTCACTCATTCTGTCTCGTCTTGACTACTGTAACTCTCTGCTGGCTGGTCTCCCTGCTTCGTCCATTCTCCCGCTTCAGCGCATCCAGAACATTGCTGCTCGCCTTGTCCTTCGCTTGAAAAAGTCCGACCACATCTCTCGTGCACTCTGCTCTCTGCATTGGCTTCCGCTCTCTCAAAGAATTAAATACAAGATCTGCACCCTCTGCTACAAGTGCATCCATAACTCCGCCCCATCCTACCTGTCTGATTTGTTGGAACTCTACACTCCGTCACGTTCCCTCCGGTCTTCATCCGATACCCTGATATTTAGAACCCCACATACTAAACTTTCTTCTGTTGGCTTTCGAGCCTTCTCCTACGCTGGTCCAAAAGCCTGGAATTCTCTGCCTCTTTCGCTCCGCCAGTCAACCTCCCTCGAAACCTTCAAAACAAATCTAAAAACCTACCTGTTTTCATCTTAAAGCACCGTCTAACCTCCCTCCGTCTTTCTCCATCTCCTTATTAAGTACCATACATGCAGTTGCCCTGGCCCTGAACCTTCACTTTTATCTGTGCCTTTACCTGTACTCTTAGCGTTTAGAACTGCCTTACAAGTAGATTACAGCGCTATATAAATAAATTATTATTATTATTATTATCGGTTCCACCACAGTTCATTCAGCCGTTGTATTAGTCTGCCGAAACGTCCAGCGGTCCGAAAGGATTCCTCATCTGTGACTTCTTCGGAACTCGTCACCCCCTTTGTGGGAACAAGTGACATAACCACGGTTTGGTTGACTGGTTGGTTGACTGGTTGGTTGGTTGACTGGTTGGCTGGTTGACTGGTTGACTGGTTGGTTGGTTGACTGGTTGGCTGGTTTTAAAAGAGACCGAAGTGGGGTCATCCACCTTGTGTTTTCTTTACCGTCAGTTCTCGGCTGGTGGGTATTTCTGGCATTTTTTGTTGTTGTTTGGTTTTGTTGTTGTTTTGTTGTTGGTTTGTTGTTGTTTGTTGTTGTTGTTGTTTTTGTTCTTTTGTGTGTGTGTGTGTGTGTGTGTGTGTGTGTGTGTGTGTGTGTGTGTGTGTGTGTGTGTGTGTGTGTGTGTGTTTGGGGGGGAGAGGGGGGCACTGTAATTTGTTGATCGAAAGGATACGCGAGATGGCCTATGGTACCTGGTAGGGGAAGAGTTACTGAAGTGCCACTCTACATGCAGACTACACAGAATGGCACTCCAGTATGATCGTAACACAACCCGGTCAGGCTGCATAACACCAAAGACATTACATTACCGTCATGTCTTTGATAACACTGCCGCTCTCGCGTCATCAACAGCTTACACTAGTCCCCCGCGCGCCCTACACAATAGTCAATGACAATCACGCAAAGATGACAAGGGGCTTTCTGATGGTATAAGTAGGGACACTGCTCAGTGCTTCAGCCTCCTCCATTCTTGGCAGATCAAACCGTGGCTTCAGTAACTCCCCACGCTGCATAAGTGACAGTAGTATTGAACGCGCTGCGAGGGCGGAACCCTCCAAATGGACTAAGCGCTGAAATAGAAATAGTATCATTATTATGGAGTAAGTGCGCGAGTATTTACGGAAAGTCGCCCTGTATAATGGAATGTCGGCGCCACGAGCTCCCGAAATATTTCCTGACCCACGCCATGCAGATAATGCAGACACAAACCCATCAGTCCTTCAAAACAAATCTGAAAACCCACCTCTTCACAGCCCTCAACCAATAACTGTTGCCACAACATCATCAGTCTTTTGTGTGTGTGTGTGTGTGTGTGTGTGTGTGTGTGTGTGTGTGTGTGTGTGTGTGTGTGTGATGCTTCACATTATGTGTTTGTAGTTAAATGTATGTGTGGAGGCATGTTGTGTGTGTTTCTGGGCGAGTGAGTGTGTGCTGATTGTAAGGCGCCCTGAGCTCCCGCCAGAGGAAGGGCGCCCCTTCAGTACCCATATTATTATTATTATTAATATTATTTTACACCTAAATTCAAATTATGGACAATTTCACCTCCATTTCATAGAACTCGGGGTTTTTCCTTTCTTTCTTTGTGTTTGTTTGTCACTACATGACGAAGCTTTCATTATACCTATCACCAGCGCTATTCGTTTATTTCAATGAACTTGCTGCGTTGGATCTATAATATTTAGACGTCACGACAGAATGCTTGGACTGAAATTCCTTCGACCATACGTACCATTTCAATGCTCGGGTCGTGAGTTCGAATCCCGATTGGGGACAAATATTGTGCTGGCCTTTTTTCTCGTTGCCCCGTCTCTGATATTACTTGATGAGCCGAGGTGGCCGAATGGTAGAGCGTTGAACTTTCAATGCTCGGGTCGTGAGTTGGAATCCCTGCTGGTGCCAAATATTTGTGCTGGCCTTTTTCTCGCTGCCCTGTCTTTGATATCACCCTATGTGGTGGAAAAGGACGTTAAACTCCCAAACACCCACCCACCCACCCTGATATCACCCGTACTTGGTGGAAGAGGACGTTAAACTCAACACCCACCCCCAAACACCCATACATAGCAGCATGGTCATACGCGCCTGTGAGATAATTATAAGTCACCATAGTCTGCCACGAACACAAAATCATCATCATCATCGTTGTCGTCGTCGTCGTCATCATCATCATCATCACCACCACCACCACCACCACCACCATCACCATCAGCAGCAGCATCGTGACAATCTATAAATGACTAATAATAATGTACGTGTATATCTAACTCATGGTCATATCGTCCATAACAAACACGTGGCGTGCGGTGAGGGCTGAACTGCGTGGACAGATCGGTGTCAGCGTTAAGTGTCTTACCACACGTGCGACCCGGGCCCCGGATATGAGGGCCACGCACGCCCACAGACTTTGATTTTCTCTCCTCAACCTTCCGGCTGGTGGAAGCCCCCAGCTGAAGAGACATGGGATATTTAAGAGACGGAGAGAAGGACAGGACGAATTGGGCAGGCGTGCGATCCAGTCTTATTCAGTGCGAAGTGAAGATAGAAAATGCTGCAACCGAAAAGCAGTAATTATGCGTCGACGGGTTGTTCACAAGTGCGTGCATGGTGCACACGCATGTGCGCGCACGCACGCACACACACACACACACACACACACACACACACACACACACACACACACATTTTCTCTCTCTCTCTCTCTCTCTCTCTCTCTCTCTCTGACACACACATACGGGCGGACATGGAATGACAACTGATGACAATGATTCTTTATTTCGCAACGATCGAAGTATCACATAGGTCTATTTTCCAACTTGTCATCGTTGCAACTAAATCAAAACCAAGGCAAAATTAAAAACAAGAAAGCCACACACACACACACACACACACACACACACACACACACACACACACACAGAGCGAGAGCGAGCACACCGACGCACGTGCACACGACAGCGAGTACATATACGTCACAAAGACTGATATAATTATTCTGTCTAATCAGGTAATCATAGCGACAAAGATATTTATTGTTCTTTCTTATATTTCCTTACTGTGTTCACATTCGACATCGCCTTACAGTAACTTTGCCTTTCAATTCTATTTTCAGGCACAGTCGGCCATAAAAAAATAGATCACAAGACATCAGCCGTCGTCATCATGACGTCAGAAACCATCAGTGATGCAACAAAGACTGGATGACGTCACTATGGGATTGACAGAATCCGAACTCAAGGGCCTGGTTGTTGGAGTTGTCTTTGGATCCCTCTTCCTAATAACTTGCATCATCTCTGCAGTCAAAGCAGTCAGGTTTGTGGACGAAAACAGTCTTTGCTTACTCAGTTACTGTATCTGTTTTGCGACTGCGTTGTCTAGACTTCTCAATGTAATGCAGTTTATCACGAGCACAGTAGTGGGGAGCCGTGATAGCCGAATGGTAGACCGTTGGACTTTCAATGCTCGGGTCGTGAGTTCGAATCCCGGCTGGGGCCAGATATTTGTGTTGGTCTTTTTCCTCGTTGCTCCGTCTTTGATATCACCCATACGTGGTGGAAAAGGACGTTAAACTCCTAAACAAAGCACAGTAGCAGCCATTTCCCTCGCTCCGCTGTGGTTAATCCGGTACTAGGTAGATAGGTAGGTAAGCTAGGGTTTAACGTCCCTGATACACGAGTGATTGGAGACGGCACTAACGGGTAGGTTATGGGTGTGGGGGATGGGGGTGGGAAGGGATAACCTTCCTAAGGGAGCAGGCGAACAGTCCAGCTGAACACGACTCAGCACAGGCAGACTGGGGAGCCTCTCTCGTTTTGATGTGTCCTTGACTGTGGTGTATCTGTTACACAAACAGATCCAGTAACACAGAAAAAGGAAGGTTCTGAAGTGCAGCAGAACCGTCTCTCTCGATACAGTACAATATTATAGTCTCAAAAGAGACTATAGAGTCAAAAGGATCATTAGAGACTATAATATTATAGTCCCTAATGAACCTTCGCTTTTGACTCACATCTATGAGAGTGGGCACACGTGGTGGTGGTGGTGGTTTGACGTCTTCTGTCCATCGCAGGGTGGGATTTTCAACAGCAGGAACACTCGAAAAAGCGGGTACAATGTTTGCCTCTATTGGAATCCAAACGCTAAATGTCAGCCTCAACGGTTTAACGTCTTTTCCTGTCATGTTCAAATTCAAATTCAAACTATACAGCATACT
The DNA here is from genome assembly GCA_018292915.2 of Batillaria attramentaria. NCBI lineage: Eukaryota > Metazoa > Mollusca > Gastropoda > Batillariidae > Batillaria > Batillaria attramentaria. The sequence continues at coordinate 268,904 of JACVVK020000553.1, read as the reverse complement.
TTATTAATCCCAGAACGGAAATTATAGGCCACCATAAACAATTATAATAGACCCCCCCATGGCTCCAAGTGGAGCATAGGCCATCGACGACCCTTCGCCGTCGCACTCTGTCCTGGGCTACTCTTGCCACTCCAGTCCAGTTGATCCCCTAATAAAACATAATAATAACAAATAAAACTTGCACAAACAAAAGCCTCAAGTCACTCACACAAGTAAATCTAATCTCACACACACCAGCAGACACACATCCGTATACATCGGGTGATATCAAAGACGGGGCAGCGAGGGAAAACGCCAGCACAACGTTTTGGGTTCCCAGTCTGTCGGGATCCCGAACACACAACCCGAACGTTGAAAGTCTAACGCGCTACCGGCTCGGCAATTCCGGCTCCCCAGAGCGCCAACAGAGATGCAGTAATGGCTATCTGCACTCTTCCGACAGAAACCTGTATGTACTGTGTATGAACGGGGTGGGTGAGTGGGTGGGTGTTTGGGAGTTTAACGTCCTTTTCCACCACGTATGAGTGACATCAAAGACGGGACAACGAGAAAAGGCCAGCACTAATACCTGGCCCCAGCCGGGATTCGAACTCACGACCCGAGCATTGAAAGTCCAACGCTCTACCATTCGGCTATCCCGGCTCCCCTATGAACGAGGTACTTGGTAGTTAGTCCTACACGATACATGATGATAATACAAAAATACTTATGTAGAGCGCAATATCATAACAATTATGTTCGTGTGGTCAGGGACCGGCGCAGAATCTTGGACAGAATCGCGGCCAAGAAAGCAGCGCGCACCAACGGTCACGTGCCGAAGAGCACGACTACCGAAAAACGGCGCCCTCCCATCCTCATCATCCACGATGACGAGCGGGCCGAGAGGATCACGGGGTCGACCTTCAACAGTAGGTCAAGGTCAGGGTCGCCACACTCGCCGCACTCCAGCATTCTCAGCACGCCCGGAGTCTCTCCGCCACACGGAGACGACCTTCGCCGAGATGGCCTACAACCACAATGACCCTGAAGAGGCGCGCGACAACCACCAGGACGAGGACAACGCGCAGCGCAGTACGGACAGTTTCCCCAACGGACACTGCAGGTCTGACGACAGGCCCGACTCGCACCTTAACGGCTGGGTGACGAGATGGCAGCCGGACAGGCACGGGAGAGACAGCAACAGAAACAACAGTAGCAGCACCCCTGACATCCCCCAGAGGTGGAGGATGGGGGTGATCGCCGAGAACGGCTCCGCGTGCAACTCTGTCGTGCGGAACGGGCGCGTGCACGACGTGCACGAGCGCAGCCGAGAGACAGAGTTCGGAGTGTCATCCTCCAGCTCCTTCCACGGGTTCAGCAAGCACAACAACGACTCGCAGGTCGGTTCCTACCCGCCGCGGAAGGAGTACGTGTGTGCCAAGTACAACCCCAGGCGGAATTCCTACGCGGCGGCCATCGCCAACCCGTCGTGGATAGAACTGCCGCCGCTGAGGCGTCATTCGGACGACTCTCACCACGTGGCGTCCTGCTCGCGCGCCCAGAACTGCGTCAAGAACCCCAGGGTGCGCGAGCGAGGACGCAGCCAGGATGGGGCGGACAACCCGGCTTTTGATAGTGCTGATGACAGTGTGGCGCTGTGATCTCGATCCAGTCTTCTTTGTTTGTGTTCACATTCTCCGGATGGTGTTCTTTGTCGCCTCACGCAAATAATAGACACTGCCGAAGTGAAAAGTGAATATTTATACTATAGGGCTTAAAACCGCGCAACGCGTTTCCGAAGTGTGAAGAGGAGTAAGTGAACAAATCAACTTCGATTGACTTGGTTCCTGAATCATCATGTCACTCTCTTGAGACGAACCGCTGACGCAGAAACCGAGCTATGGAGCGAACCCATGTTAGTACGTAAGATCACAGTAGTCTTAAAACTGCTCTGACGCTCCTATGTGAGAAATCGTGAATCTCACGTTGCTATCGGTTAGTTTCTGCAACTCACAGAATACAAATCTTTGCCATTCTTTGGCTCCGAGTACAAATGTCAGGCAGCACAAGTTCTTGAAAACGGATTTTCCAACCAAAACAGACCATGGTTTCCAGAAGCAAGATGTGTACACAAGCTGCATGCCAAAAAAAAAAAAAGCCCTGATAACGTAATTTTCATAGTCTGCTGACGCGGCGTCCTTCCCAACTCCATTCACAGAACTGTGCACTCTTTCAGCAATTCTAAAAAATAAAAATAAAAATCCTGGAAAAAGAGCGAAATTCATTTTAATAATGCAGGTTCTCTTACTCCCTAACCTGCCTAATTTAAATTGTGCTTTGTGATCCCAGTGCAGTGGCACTACGCACCAACAGCGTTAGTAAAACTGAACGTGACGAAGACATTCAGCTAACTGTGCGTGCTGTTGTATGTGTTACGCGATATACTGCAGTTCTACTTTGCGTATTTCATGAACTGCGCAGCATCGTTGCACAGTTCATGAACTATGCAACAGCATTGGACAGTTCTTGAACTACGCAAAAAAATTGCGCAGTACATGAACTACGCAGGTACACGTATATCGCGTAACATATGCAAAAACCAACAGACATATATATACAGGCGCGTAGGAAGATGCTGAGAGCAAGGGGGGCCTACTAAGTCGGGTGAGCCATACGGCCGGGGTGAAGGGGGGGGGGGGGGGGTGTGTGTGTGTGTGTGTGTGTGTGTGTGTGTGTGTGTGTGTGTGTGTGTGTGTGTGTGTGTGTGTTGACTGCCAAGGATTGTGTCCTGCGACAGCAGAGCAAGGGGGCCCCACCACTGGTGGGCCCCCTCTCCTCTTATCAAGAGCAAGGGAGGCCCAAAGATATTCGGGCCCCCCTTGGAAAAATCGAACGGGGGCCTGGGCCCCCAGGGCCCCCGTGGTTCCTACGCCCCTGATATACGCAATGCTACGAGCTTCTGAATCCCCGTATTCCATGTGGGTGCTCGCGTGAACATACAAGCCGTGTTCTTGTACAAGGGACTCTCATCTGAGGGACGCAACTTTGGAGGAAGGGGACAGTTGGTTTCGTTATAGCTCAGGTGTGCGCGAGCGATCCGTTCCCTGGAAGCACATTATGTTCAAAGACATCGTCACTTCAAAGATGTCTACACCAGCCTGCCTAGATCTGAACCGCAAGTGTGTGGGAACGGCGCTAATTCAGTTTTTCCACTTCATTTGTGCAATAGAACTGGTTTTTGTTTTGTTTTGTTTTGTTTTTTAATTCTGAGCACGGGTCCAGGTATTTTAGCAAAGTCAACAGGGTATTTGGCTTCTTAAAAATGTTCCATCGGTGTCACTGGAGCTGAATGCTCTTCCGAAAAGGACATGAGTGCTTTTGAGAATTAATGGGTTAATCACCCTAGCGATGTTGCACACAACAGCCTCAAACCAGCTTCTGATACGTGGTATTATTTTTACCAAGCAGAATGCCGATTTAGGTGAGATTCTCTGGCCTTTCTGCAAAGATCGTTAGCAGAAAGTGCCAATACCTTCGTCCTTGCATGTTTTTGTTCAGGAGCATCATTACGGAACAAGGTAGAACAAATCTGATCCTTACTTTTTATCACATAAAACAGTAGAGCACAGGCCCCTAATGCAGTGATGGTCCCCGGGAAGTTTTCCGCGGTTACATGTCACCTGCAGTGACCTGCTGTGTGCACAAGCATCAAATACAGCTTGTACACTGGTTTTTTGTGTTTTTTTTTTTTTTTTTTTTGGGGGGGGGGGGATTAACGACCAAACTAATGACCGCAAGTATCAAGGAAGTGTCATTCTGATTCAGGTGACTTTTCAGTATGTCAACAATGCGTGTCTTGTCTAACAGTTACAGTATTTAGAAAGGGGTTCTGTGCATTGCTGTACCCGCAAAAAAATCTGCAGGGCTCATGTAGTGAAAACAAGATAAACGGTCGGTGGTGTTGTTTTTTTGGTGTTTGTTTGTTGTTGTTTTTTTGACGGCGACGCGGACGAAGGAAAACTTCCCAAAGACCACCACTGCATTAGGGACCTGTGCTCTACTGTTTTCTGTAATAAAAAGTTAGGATCAAATTTGTTCTACGTGCCCTTAGTGTGAAAAAAACCTTAATTTTCCTACCCTAACCTGACTGTGTACACGTACGTGTTTGGCTTAGCTCTGGTCACTGCCCACGTGTCACACATTCAATCGTCTTTTAATAGCTTACGAGGTCCGTTTCGGCATCTCAGAAGTCAGCTGTGTGCCTCCAATGCATGCTTCAACCCGAAAATTCCACCTCTGGCCTGAGGTAAACCGCCTGCTGCGCCAAACTCGTGCTGTGCACCAGAGACCACTTGAGTTTTCGGGCTGAACTGCACACTGCTTCATCGCATTGCTTTTTTAAATTTATTTATTGATTTCTCTGAATAAATTTCATCATTAATTTCTCTGAATAAATTTAAGTATTAATTTTTCTGAATAGATTTCATTATTAATTTCTCTCAATAAATTTCATTATTATGTTCGCTGAATACATTTCATTATTAATTTCTCTGAACGAATTTCATGTTAATTTCTCTGTGAATAAGTTTCATTATTAATAATGTCTCTAAATGAATTTCATGCTAATTTCTCTGAAATTCTCTGACACGCATCAGCGCTAAATGGAGCGGCAGCACCATGTCTTAGTGTAGGTACCAGTTTTCTTGTAATAATTATGGTCAAAGATCGTACACCGGCAGTTTCCAAGGTCTTTGGTATAGTCGTCACTAAACGTAGCTCAAAAAAAAAAAAAGAGGAAATGCAGTTTCTTAATCTACGTATTACACAGTGCTGCTCGTTTGTTTGTTTGTTTGTTTGTTTTAATTGATTAGCACGTACCGATTAGCAAAATCTGAGTCATACCGTGCATACATTTTTTTTCCTCACAAAATATTATGCAATTCTTTGTCATCCGCGTACTTTGTAAATACAGCAGTCATTAAAATTCATGGACGTTGTTTCAACTTCTTCATGGATGGTGCGTGCAACTTTATTTTGTTGTGAGTGAAAACAATCCTCTCTCTCCCCATATATATATATACACGTATATGGTGACGATGATGCATTTTGTATGTTTATTAGTGTAGCAAGGACCGATAGTAAGAGAGACCTGTGCGTCTATTATCTCATCCTTGATAAATAAAGTTTCAGTCACTCTCTCTCACTCTCACTCTCTCTCTCTCTCTCTCACACACACACACACACACACACACACACACACACACACACACACACACACACACCGTGCGCATGCGCGCACACACACGCACACACCTGCAGCGCATGCGCGCACATACACGCAAAAAGAAAGACAGAGTTTAAAAGATATATAAAAAGTTTGTAGTGTTACTGGCTGTCGTTTGACCAAAAAGGCCATTACGTAAATCTTTTTCATCTTGAAATCACCCCTTTTTCCGATACAATGGCGTCACGGACGACGGTACTGTTTTGCGGCCAATACACGGCAGAGGGGCTTTGGCCTCGGGGCTTGGCGCGTGGAGTGAAAGACAATGGTATGGTATGGTATGGTATGGTATGGTATGGTATGGTATGGTATGGTATGGTAGACTTCTCCTCGGCGCACGTATCCATCTCTAATGAGATGCTCTAGGCGCCGCAAGGCTGGAGGACGAAGCAGGGAAAGCCTGCTGCCGCTAGGCGCTACTTTGTGTGCAAACCTCCACCCTGCTATTCACTCTGGTGCGTGCGACAGTATTTCTGTTTTACCACGCCAAGACAAACAACATTCAGTTTAGCACAGCGATGATGTGCCTGTGTACACATGTACCGTACTCATATCACTTAGAAAGACCACTAAATTGTATGATGACATTAAAGAAACTTGACAGATCAATCGTTAGAGGATCACCACAACTCGCTTTGTTCTCTTCAGTCAAATCCTTGCTGAATATGCGTACAATATCCATAGTTCCTTAGATATAGATTACACTGCAGGGCACATGGTGTATACATGTATTTTTTATTATTATTATTATTTTTTGCTGCCCCAACTCTTTGCCAGCTCCTGTGGTGTTCCTCCCAGGTCATGGGTGGAACCCACGGAGGTCGGACTCGGAAGCTGGGACAATTTTTATTATGCATGATGATGGAGATGAGGATGATAGTAAGATGATGCTATGGAGGTCCGTGTGGTTTGGGACTGCGGGACAGGGCCGCATTCCACGCTTCCTGTCATAAATATCCCGGCATTAACCAGGCCCGGGAACTACGGCACCTGCGGTGCCGGCCGTGTAATCATCCACATCATAAGACGTGTCATACTAAGGGAAGCACCCCTAAAGTCGCACCCGTGAAGTGGGTGAAACTCGGCTGTGTGGCAACAGCCTCCCCATTGGGCCCATAGCACACCCGCTCTGGGTAGGAGCCGACCTAGGTATGAAAAATCCCGCTTGCCTCGGCTGGGATTCGAACCCGGGTCTCCCGGTCCATGATCCGAAGTGCTAACCACTACACTACGGGGGTCGGTTGTATTTCTTGTTATGGTGTGCACAAGCTTGCTGTCCTCAATCCTCCACATGTCCAGTATTTTTCTTAGGTATGTGCGCCTGGTTTCTGTTTGCCTCCATGGCCTATGACTGTGGCATCACTCTACTCGTATGTTATTTCATGTATGGCTTATAAAGCATGCACAGTGTTCTCGTCCTTGTCATTATACCAAAAATTAGAATTTAAAAAAAAAGACCACTAAATATTGATCGCACTTTGCGTGGACTAACAGTAACACCCGACCATATAATAAAAGCAAAACGGATTCTGTGCCTGTCTCGTTTGGAATGGTCTGCGAAAGCAAATATTTCAGGTAATCAATGTGTTAGTTTCACACAAACGTGGCCCACAAGTGTACTGTTTACAGAACGCTGATAAGGATTCTGATGGCAGCAGCCTGCAGAGAGATGTACAAGCAGCGGCTAGAATCAAAGACTCCAGTACCATTGTCGCGTTTAAATAATTAGAAACAGAGTAGATTATCAAACCTTGGATATAATTATACGAAGTTCGGCTTGCATGTCAGCGAGTTGGTCTGTTCTCACTGAGGCCTCTTGATTCTAATTTTCTTCTTGATTCTATTTTTATATATTTCTGGTTTGCCCTGTTGACATCTTTTGTTTGATTCCACTTACAAAGCCGGTCTTACACCACATACATTTCTGACTTACCGTCTGTAAATTGAACCACCCTTCACACTCACACACAGGGGCGTAGGCGATTTTTGGAAGGGGGGCCCGAATATCTCCCCCCCCCCCCCCCTTGCTTTTGATAAGAGGAGAGGGGACCCACCAGTGGTTAACTCGGGAACCAAGCCAATGATACGTCTTGGCTTGGAGTCCATGCCTCTACAGAACCGGTAGGAAACGGGAAATTTGTGGCGACTCAAAACGATGTCCTTTGTAAAACAAAAGAACACCCTAGAATGGTCAAGAATAACGTAGCGTTTACGGCAAGCATACTCTGGCAGTAAAACTGACTGTGAATAAATCATAGCAAGGGCTTTTGTTCCATTGGAGAGGCTAGCCGACGATTTTTCGTCGCCATGTTTGATGCGTATTGACAACGTGACACATCACGTGGTGTACCAGCGGTAAACAAAAGCTAAGCAGACGACACAGTCTACGTAGACAGACGTAATGCGACATGCAGCTATCCGCAGCACCCTATGCCGGGCCCTCTTTGGTTGAATCGTTCACTTCCTACTTCCGGCAGTGAGCAGACGACATTTTATGTATCTCGGTTCGCAAGGATATCAGACATACTGCTTGTTTGACGCGAAACACTTAAGCTTTATGCAGATTTTCACTCGTATTCGACTCCGAAGCTCTTCTCAAGCATTCTAGCTCAAATTTGAACATTTTCAAGCAAAAATGGATCCAACTCAGATTTTCATGTTCAAAGCACACTCACCGCTTCCCCTGAAAGCAGAGGCCCGCACCCTGCCCGCACTGCACACGGGGACGAAATGTGGAGTGAAAGGTGAGATTGATCCATTTTTGATTGAAAATATTCAAATTTGAGCTAGAATGCTTGAGAAGAGCTTAGGAGTCGAATACAAGTGAAAATCTGCATGAAACTTAACCCTGTGATTTTACCCCGTTAAAAAGTGATTTAACCACTTCTACTGCAAATTTATGTTTTTAATTTGTATTTCCAAAGACACATGGTTATGAATGTTATCGTGTATATATATATTCATTACTCTGATTTTCTTGTATAAGATTTAGTAAGATATCATTTGCACACACACAAAAAAAAAAAAAATTACACGAGAGACCAGTCTGCCTGCCAGAGAATCATATGCATTTAAAAAAACAAACAAACACAACCATAACATAGTGACCACTGAATTAATAATAATTATAAGAATAAATATTTGTATGGCACATTTCTTTAAATAAAACTCAATGCACACACGCATATTTTACAACAAAGGACAGAAATACACTGGTGAAACTGACTAGTTAGTGATTTATTGCCCCAATTAAATCTGCCAGCCAGTTACAGAGCACTCAACACAACAGAGTGTCAAAAAAAAAGTGTTTACAAAAGAAAACACACAGTGAATGAATGCGAGTATAGATGCTACAGGTGTAAGGTTTCAAGAAATGCCTGCACTGAAAAGAAAAAAGAACAAAATCCCAAACCTAACTAAAACATGACAAATTTGCGGATATGTGCTGCATCCACATGGTAATTTGACATACCGAGCTTAGAGAAACATATTGAACACATACAGGTACATCTATCGGTGGACCGTGTGTGTGTACATGCAGTGTTAATATCACAACGCTGCCGGACTATTCCTGCATGACTGGCACTCGTAAACATCCAATGCACAAGTACCATCACACCTGGCATGCATCCAGCTGTCACAGATTCTACACTGCATCCAAAATCGCAATCCTTCAAGTATCACTTTCTAAAGGTTAAAAACAATAGAAAGCAAATGAGCAGAACCAAAACCAAACTACACTAGCCTACAGTGAGTTCAGAGGAAAGAGGTAAGGCAGGTGGCTGAGGCCATAGAAATGATACAAGCAAAAACACTACATACAATTATACTGAGGTTGCACATCCATTATTGGAAAGTGTATACATACCACTGATCCTGACACTGATTTTTAGTGTTATCCACCAAAAATCAGACTAGAGGGAAAGTGAAATCATTGTTAAGATCATGTTGTGCTTGCTTATATCAGCGATTCTAAAAAACAAAAACTGAATCAACAACAGAATGATAAAATAACTCCATGTACATCTGAACTTTGTATTCACAAATATTTGCATTTAACTTCTGCAGGATAAATCAGTAAAACGCTTACCTCCTGGCTGGTCGTCTTTGTGCATCTTGCTTTCAAATTGGAAATCTTGAAAAGATTTGAAAAGTCTTGAAAAGATACTGAGATCTACCCAGTATGTCAGGGCAAACAATCAAGGAACACGTGTCGCAAACACAGCAGAAGAGAACGTGTGGCAAGTTAAATACCGCGCGAAACTGATGCAGCAGACGACCGAAAGCCTGTAGCAGACGACCGGAAGTACTGTCTGACCCACTTGATCGGAACAACCAATGAGGGCCCGGTATAGGGTGCTGCGGATAGCTGCATGTCGTATAGTCATGGTTTCCCCTCTCCCGTAATCGAGGGTCATGGCTCTTCGCGTAGGAAAAAATTTAACACATTAATATCTCTGTGGTGGCTGGACCAATATTTAAATAATGATAGGATACAAGTGACGCTGAATAACGCTCCATGAAAATATACACTTTGGCCTTACAAGCTACCGTGCATGATTGTCTGAGAGGAAAATGCCCAACTCTAACACTGCGAGCCGAGGTTCGTCTGCTTGGCAGCCATTTGCAAGGTGTCGGCGCATGCGTGCCTGAATAGAAAACCGCGGGAAAAGTCGGAGATTTCTAAAGGTGGGCAGATCAGACAAAAGCTGACAGAATAACAGGAATTGGTGTAATATCTATTTGTCAGTCTCAAAAACAGTTGGCTGAAAAATCTCACAGGTCCTGTACTGCTTTCTACAAGCTTTTCTTAAAAGATCTTTCAACTAAAACGTAAGTCAGTTCAAGATCCCTCGAATCTGACAGGCCGGCATGCTGATTCCTCCCAACCGCATAGCAGAAAGATCTACACAAACACACGAGATTTTTCTTTGATGACTGAATTTCTGATTACCACTGATTTGATGTGATCACTGATGTGTGTGTCAGTTTATGTCACTTATGTCTCTCTAGATCTAGATTGTGAGCCGACAAGCATATTCACGTGGAAGGATGGTAGTGAGGAGAAGAATAAAAGGAAAGAAGGGGGCGGAGCGTAAAATACAGCAGGCACTATTACACAGCTGCTGTACTTTTTAAACTTTACAAAATCACCGTCACATAATCCAGTGTGTTAAATTGTACGTGCAGTTTTGCTTTCCAGGGACAAGGTCGCTGTAAACTAGCATGCATAATCAAACGCAAAACAGTAATTAATAATGGAAAACGTTGAATCTGAACAGATGATTTAAGTCCATCCTACACAAATCAAGACTCTCATCTTTTTATGTTGTTTCCATAGTAATGGAAACAACATAATAGGACGGGCTAAAATTTCCACGTTCATAGGCAAGCATCTGTGGTACAAACGCACGTCACTGCCGATCTCCCGCAGAGACGATTATGCAAGTGTAACTCTGACAGTGACGTAAGAAAACCTGCGTCATCGATGCTGGCATGTATGCTGTTCCGAACGCGCTTCTTCTCCTCACTGAGTGCCGTCTGTATGGATGTGTGTGTGTGTGTGTGTGTGATTGAATTGTGTCCGGGCCCGTTTCTTCGAAGATACTTAACCGAATGGCTTCAAATTTGGGGTATCCAAATTTATCAAAATGTTACATTAGACGATTCAAGCGTGTGATGATTGCTTAAGTGATTTGGGAGTTATCGCCCTTTTGAGACAAGTTGGTTGTCTTTCGTGTACAGGCGTAATATTTATTTAAGTCACTCAATTTTTTGGCAGTAGATAGCTTGAATACGGACTCTGAACAGAGTCACTACTAGAAAATGGTCGCTCTTATAGTTTTCATGTAAACCGAGCCTGAGTTGACATTGCATGTGAACCCAGTTCAGATGCCTATTTCTCCGAAAATACTGAACCGATCGATTTCAAATTTGGGGTTTCTAAATGAATCAAGATTGTTGAATAGAAGGCCCGATCCAGGTACGATTGCACACATGATTTGCGAGTTATCGCCCTTTAAAAAAAATGGCTTTCTGGCGTTTAAAGGCGTAATATTTACCTAAACCACTCCATTTTTTGGACATAGATAGCATGAATACGGACTCTCTACTGAGTGAATTTTGGAGGTTGTCGCTTTTATACTTTTGGCGTAAGCCGTACCTGATGAAAGTGCTGGTGAACACACTTTAGATCTCAAAATCGCTCCTACTATACATAGATAATGAGCCTGGGGTACCATAAAAAATATACAAAAAAATTAGAAAAATTCACTGCAGCCGTTGTTGTCAGTTGACTCGAAAATTTGTACTCGAAGCACATTTCCTTTACACAAGCCACACGCCTCACAAACATCGCAGAAAAGGCACACGCGCACTGACGCAAAACTGTATCAGCGTCAGTTTGCCGACGTCATGTTTGATTGACGTGGGGGTGTGTCGTCACTTTTCGGAAGTTCTCTATTTGTAGACGGGGAAAGCGGGAGTTTCATTGATGTAGTGAGCTTTGTTTTTCCCACTGACTCTCACTCAATAGCATAGTAGAGTGAGAGAACACCACATAGGTCTCAATGGAGCACATGCACAAACGCGGCTCGCGCAAGTCTGCGTGCGTGCGTGCGTGCGTGCGTGCGCGCGTATGTCTGTGTGTGTCTGTGTGCGCGCGCGCGCAGCAGACATAACACATAGTGAAAAAACGTTCGCCGCGCAGACTTGTCTGTTAAACACATTGAGCCGGTATAAATTCGATCTTTACACTGCGCAGCAGCAACACTTCAATTTTCATGGGGCTGCTTTCATTGCAAGAATTGTATCCGAGTCAAAGTTATTACGTCAAATGTATTATGCGTCATCCCAATGAGGAAAACGTCATAGATTTCAAAGAAAACAACTTGACGTCTCTCTTCCAAAACCAAGATTGGTCTGACAAGTCCGGTCAGTTGTTTCCATTCAGAGAGAGAGAGAGTGTGTAGTGTGTGTGTGTGTGTGTGTGTGTGTGTGTGTGTGTGTGTGTGTGTGTGTGTGTGTGTGTGTGTGTCCTCCCGAATACATGGCATTACAAAAGAACGACCGTGACGACAGCAGGTGATTAAATGGAAACAACATATTGGGCTGGTCAGTGGCCATCTTGTTTGTCCCTGTAATGTAATTACATGTTTGGCAGTGTGAGCGGGGAAAACAGCAACATGGTTCAAACTGAAAATGTTGCCACTTCGCATTGTCAGACTCTTGACGTCAATGGCACCATGCGCATCACGTTTGTATGTGGGCACTTGTTTTCAAATGTTTTTTCCTTTGGAGCGAAATGATCCAGTTTGCTGAAGACGATCAATAAAACTGTATTGATGATCTTTGGTTTTCCCTCTGTTGTTGTATGTTTCTAAAAAGCATTCATGTCTGTGCTTGGGACTGCTGATAAGACAGTCGAAACATGCTTGGTGAGTAGATGAGGATCTTTGTAAATTAGGCTTTTGGTTGTCCTTTGAGTTGGTCAGACCAGACACAGCGAATGGTCAGACATCAGATTCCTGACGGGCGAAGGTTGTCCGATTTCATTTAAGACTTTTTTTTGTAATGTTTGGCAGATAGTACACATTGTATATTTTAATTCATATACAACTAGGTCTGTTGTACTGCAAACAAAAATGCATACATGGGCACACCAACCGTATTTATTTATATTTTAGTATTACTTGTACCAAAGACCTTGGTTTCCAAGATCTTTGCTTGTACTGTTTAATTTTCACACACACACACACACACACACACACACACACACACACACACACACACACACACACACACACTGAATGAGAAACATCGAAAGACTTAATGTTCAGGTAGTGTATGTTGAAATTTATCAGCCTTGTGATTAGGACATCACTTGGAAGGTCACACATTATCAAACGTTTCCTTTTGTACATTGGACAAAGTTTACCATTCAGGCTGGAAACATGACAGCACATGGAAACTGATCAGATTTAGGACTGACCATACAGTAATGTGTCATGGTAAAAACAAAAACAAAACTAAATACCATTTCTTTCAAATGTTACAACAGTGAAACAAGTGCTTGGACAACTAGCAAACTACAGATAACAGAAAATGTATACCTGAAATATATTCTTTAGATTCTCACTGTTCCTTCAGCCCTAGCCAAGTCAGATTCACACTATATTGTGTCTACTTTGCTTCAGTGTTATAACCTTCAAAATGAAAATGTAGCAGTACAAACAAACATACAACCAACCAGCACACCTACAAACATTTCAAACAGAGTTTAGTACTAAATTTATTTCAAAAAGGTGGGGGCGGGGGTATGGCAGTTTGAATTTAGCGTCAAGTGTCCGATTAGATGAGGGAATTTTGGGACTGAATTTCACTAGTGTCAATACTGGAAAAGGTCTTGTCCTATTACAACCGGCTTTGACATCACCATTATGGTAACAAAAGATAATTGTAATGAGGGAATTTTAGTGTCCAAGATGCCCGGTCTGTAGATCCTGCAGCAGGTTTAAATCCCATGGTAGGCAGGGATATCACTGGCGATTGCTTTCTGAGGGGATTTCATATCGGTTAAACACAGACTTAGGCCAGTTTAAGAATATGTAATCTTTGCTCTCAGTTTGTAGTACATGTACATGGATTCGACACAATAGAGGTTGTCTGGTATGCTTGTTGCTAACTTTAACATTAAAACAAAAAAGCAGAAGTGGACCTAACTAAACTTACCACTTGGTGTTGACTTGAATAATCGCCATGTTGAACATGATATCAGATGATGACACATTTGTAAACATATTTGCAGGAGCTGGTTGTTTTGAGCAGGAGCTGGGCCTGAAATAAATGCATACATGCAGATCAAAGTGATGTTGTAACACACACACACACACACACACACACACACACACACACACACACACACATACCCCACAGATCTGTAAAAAAAAAAAAAAAAAAATTAAAAAAAAAAATTGTGATGGTGTGCATGGTTTCTCTTCAGTCCTCATTTGTACTGATCTTGCATGATACATGTACTTCATAGACTGTTCAAACACACACAAAACACTTTGGTATACAGCTGACTTGTACTGCAGGCTTACTGAAATAGCTGCTGGTGAGTCTGACATGAGATCTATCTGTACACTGCCTGAGATCATACTTGCAATACCTATGTACAGACCAATGCCACAGCAAAATGCACAGTGTGCCCTTCTTTTCAGTCCCCCCCCCCCCCCCACACACACACACACTTCCTGCTGCACCAATGCACACCTATCTGTCTAGCATACTGGTTTGTTCAGTGCTCTGCAATAACATGACAAAGTCCAGGGAAAAGAATATCCCAAGTGTCTATCATGTCACAGTCAGCAGGAGGAAAACACAGTAGGACCATGCTCACCTTCGTAGAATGGATACTGTCTGTGTATGTGATTATTAAAACTGCTGTGAGAGTTAGAATCTAATGTAGCACTCCCTCCAGTTTTACTCCGTTGCCTCCCAGTACTGCCTCTACTCATCCCTCTCCAACTTTCCTGGACTCCCTTCACAGTACACATCTTCCACACCCACCGGAACTCGACTGATTAGTGTAGATTGATCACCTCCTCCTTCCCATCATCAGAGTCATTTTCTTCCAATTCTTCTACATGCCCGAGGAATCAGGAAAACCGCCGTCCAAATCTACGAATCTTGCCACACTCTAATCTTCACTTTCTGCACCATTCCCCGGAATACTGAACAAAATTCCACGATTATCCCCATTACGTAATGATCGCGCCGCCATCTTGTTGATACGAAAATCTAAACTACGAGGGCTGTTCAAATATTATTGGGAATGCTCCCATTACTCACGTGTCTTGCATCGGATCGACTCCAAACTTCTACATCTCCTCGAAGTATTCACCCTTGGCCCGAATGCACGTTTCCAGTCTTGTTCGCCACATATGAAGCGCCCTCTGGTACTCTTCCCTCGGGATACCCTCGAGCTCTGATTTCACGGCTTTTTAGAGGTCTTGGATTCGATCAAACTTGCGTCCAGCGAGACGCTCTTTCAAGATAGGAAAGAGCCAGAAGTCACACGGTGCCAAGTCCGGACTGTAGGGGGGATGGGCCAAGACTTTGATCTCTCTTTCCTCTAGAAAGGTCGTGGTGATCTTGGCTTTGTGGGGGGGCTGCACTATCATGCAGCATTAAGGTCCTTGAGGTTCCAACGGTTGGGCGCTGCTCGCAGATCGCATCCACCACTTTCCGGAGCACCACTTTGGTATAGTACGTGGCAGTGATGGCAGCCTTCGCCGGAAGAATATCAAGAGCCACGACGCCTTGGGTGCTGAAAAAAATAGAGAAAAGACGCTACCGGCTCTGAAATCCTGGCCTCAGGACAACTGGTCGGTCTCCATCTGGGCCTACCCACGCCCGGTTGCAGCGTTTGTTGGGGATGCCGTAAAATGTGGGCCAAGATTCATCACCGGTCACTATGTCACACAGGCGTTTTGGTCCATTTGGCTAAAAATCTTGAAGCAGTTGGCGTGAGCAATCAACCCGCCGTTTCTTTTGTTCGTCAGTTAAGAGATGGGGTACCCATCTTGTAGCCAAGTTTCTCATTTGAAGATCTTCATGCAGGATGCTGTGTATGGTGCCGATAGAGAGGTCACATGCTTCACTCAACTCGCGTATGATCGAATGTGGGTCTTCGTCAATCAGGCTTTTCACAAGGGTAATGTTTCTTTCGTTCCGAGCTGAGAGTGGACGGCCAGGACTGGTACCTGAGCTTGAAGGCCCTTGTTCAGTTAGAAAAGCTTCGACCCATCAGATGTGACTTCCCCGATCACTCATGGGTTACCCGGACTAGGTCTGAGGATGCTTGTTCATGTCTTGTGATTTCCCTGTTGGCTTTGTGACTTCTCCGACTGAATTATTTTTCACATGAAATCTGGAAGATCTAGAGGACTGATGAAATGTCGGAAGCAGTGACGATACTTGCAGATTTTGTCTGTGAACCAAACATTTGACGTCAGCCTCACGCTGCTCGTCTGACAGATGATACTTCTTCATATCTTGGGATTTCCTTGTTGCTTTTGTGACTTCCGTGACTGAATTAATTTTTACATAAAATCTGGAAGATCTAGAGAGCTGATGAAACGTGGACTTAAGTGCCTTGAATTGTACTTACGAAATTGCAATATTGGAACTTTTTTGACCGGCGCTTTTTGTAGAAACATGAAAAAATGTGTTTATCTAAAAGCTCTGTTATTCTGAATACTAAAGCTATAATAGTGCAGTAGTTCACGTCATATGTGCAGTTGGCTTAAGTGACAAAAATACCGGAATGATGAATAATTTGAAGGAGTCTTTTAATAGATATTTGACCTTATATGCAAACCACCCCTACCTCGGAAACATTTTTCTTACACAAAACCTGTCAGAGCTACAGAGCTGTGCTACGAAAACAGGCAGTATAATTGGATGATCTTCGCAATTTCAGAAAATGAAGCCATTTGAACATTTTTTTCGAAAACATTCGTAACATGACCGATTTTTTTAAACCGGCGATAACTCCTTTGAAAATGCCGCAGGATAAAATTCGTGAAAGGTAGGTCTGGAGAAGGTGAATTCCCATTTTATATCAAAGTAAAAAGGCCTCCAACGAGGTGGTTTAGGAGATAGCCATCATTACATCCGTCCGCACACACACACACACACACGTCAACTCCCGCCAAAAAGAACGCAGCAGCATAGTGTGCACGTCGAGTGTCTATGACGCAGATTTCGTTACGTCACTGTGTGCGTGAAAGTAAGTATTGTGTGGAGAAACGTCACAGTCTTGTTTTGTATCACTGAAACTTGCTGCTGCGCGTAGCAAAATCTGCCCCGTCTCATAAAGTTGTTTCTCTATAGAGAAACAACTTAACAAGATGGCCACTGACCAGCGCAATATGTTGTTTCCATTTAATCACCTGCTGTCGTCACGGTCGTTCTTTTGTAATGCCATGTATTCGGGAGGACACACACACACACACACACACACACACACACACACACACACACACACACACACTCTCTCTCTCTCTCTCTCTGAATGGAAACAACTGACCGGGCTTGTCAGACCAATCTTGGTTTTGGAAGAGAGACGTCAAGTTGTTTTCTTTGAAATCAATGGCGTTTTCCTCATTGGGATGACGCATAATACATTTGACGTAATAACTTTGACTCGGATACAATTCTTGCAATGAAAGCAGCCCCATGAAAATTGAAGTGTTGCTGCTGCGCAGTGTAAAGATCGAATTTATACCGGCTCAATGTGTTTAACAGACAAGTCTTAGCGGCGAACGTTTTTTCACTATGTGTTATGTCTGCTGCGCGCGCGCGCACACAGACACACACAGACATACGCGCGCGCGCACGCACGCACGCACGCAGACTTGCGCGAGCCGCGTTTGTGCATGTGCTCCATTGAGACCTATGTGGTGTTCTCTCATTCTACTATGCTATTGAGTGAGAGTCAGTGGGAAAAACAAAGCTCACTACATCAATGAAACTCCCGCTTTCCCCGTCTACAAATAGAGAACTTCCGAAAAGTGACGACACACCCCCACGTCAATCAAACATGACGTCGGCAAACTGACGCTGATACAGTTTTGCGTCGGTGCGCGTGTGCCTTTTCTGCGATGTTTGTGAGGCGTGTGGCTTGTGTAAAGGAAATGTGCTTCGAGTACAAATTTTCGAGTCAACTGACGACAACGGCTGCAGTGAATTTTTCTAATTTTTTTGTATATTTTTTATGGCACCCCAGGCTCATTATCTATGTATAGTAGGAGCGATTTTGAGATCTAAAGTGTGTTCACCAGCACTTTCATCAGGTACGGCTTACGCCAAAAGTATAAAAGCGACAACCTCCAAAATTCACTCAGTTGAGAGTCCGTATTCATGCTATCTATGTCCCAAAAATGGAGTGGTTTAGGTAAATATTACGCCTTTAAACGCCAGAAAGCCACTTTTTCTGAAAAGGGCGATAACTCGCAAATCATGTGTGCAATCGTACCTGGATCGGGCCTTCTATTCAACAATCTTGATTCATTTAGAAACCCCAAATTTGAAATCGATCGGTTCAGTATTTTCGGAGAAATAGGCATCTGAACTGGGTTCACATGCAATGTCAACTCAGGCTCGGTTTACATGAAAACTATAAGAGCGACCATTTTCTAGTAGTGAATCAGTTCTGAGTCCGTATTCAAGCTATCCACTGCCAAAAAATTGAGTGATTTAAATAAATATTACGCCTGTAAACGAAAGACAACCAACTTGTCTCAAAAGGGCGATAACTCCCAAATCACTTAAGCAATCATCACACGCTTGAATCGTCTAATGTAACATTTTGATAAATTTGGATACCCCAAATTTGAAGCCATTCGGTTAAGTATCTTCGAAGAAACGGGCCCGGACACAATTCACACACACACACACACACACACACACACACACACACACACACACACATCCACACAGACGGCACTCAGTGAGGAGGAGAAGCGCGTTCGGAACAGCATACATGCCAGCATCGATGACGCAGGTTTTCTTACGTCATTGTCAGAGTTACACTTGCATAATCGTCTCTGCGGGAGATCGGCAGTGACGTGCGTTTGTACCACAGATGCTTGCCTATGAACGTGGAAATTTTAGCCCGTCCTATTATGTTGTTTCCATTACTATGGAAACAACATAACAAGATGGCCACTGACCAGCCCAATATGTTGTTTCCATTTAATCACCTGCTGTCGTCACGGTCGTTCTTTTGTAATGCCATGTATTCGGGAGGACACACACGCACACACACACACACACACAGTGGTTAACTCGGGAACCAAGCCAATGATACGTCTTGGCTTGGAGTCCATGCCTCTACAGAACCGGTAGGAAACGGGAAATTTGTGGCGACTCAAAACGTTGTCCTTTGTAAAAGAAAAGAACAGCCTAGAATGGTCAAGAATAACGTAGCGTTTACGACAAGCATACCCTGGCAGCAAAACTGACTGTGAATAAATCGTAGCAAGGGCTTTTGTTCCATTCGAGAGGCTAGCCGACGATTTTTCGTCGCCATGTTTGATTGCGTATTGGTAACGTGACACATCACGTGGTGTACCAGCGGTAAACAAAAGTGAAGCAGACGACATGATCTACGTAGACAGACGTAATACGCTAAGTCTGCTACGGTATAAACTGCCAGATGTAGCGTCGCCAGCCGAGATCTTACGCGCGGTACACCTTCTGTAGCCATGCTGAAATCTAGAGGTCAAATCGTTGTTTGAACCGACACATACAACTTGAAAGAAAAACTGAGTGATCACCGATTCCACTTGTAGTCAGGCAGTGAGATTCGTAGTAAGGTATCATACAATGAAAATGTCGATAATGCTGAGTCACAATCACAGATGCTATTGCTTCTAAAAAAAAAAAAAAAAAAAAAAAATGTATGCTGTGTTTACGTGGATGCAAGGTGTGATCAGAGTTTTCTCTCCATGTGTAGGGCAGACGCGAAACTTGGAGTCGTAGCTGATCTATAGTCTTTGGTCCGTCGGAGCAGCAAGTAATATCCGTTAGGTTGACTGTTGCTTGCAAAGAAGCAAACCTAAATTTATCGACTGTGTTAAAGACGAAATTTTTCTGAGTTGAATTTCGAGAATCTTGTATTTATTGTTGCTGTTTGGGTGAGCCTGGGTGTGTTTTGTTTATTTGTTGTGTCAAGTTTCATGTGTATCAGACAATGCAGTTCTATTCAGAGAACACACAATGCACAGAACGTTCTCACACTAAACATTGAAAATGTACGACTGTTGGTAAAACACTCTCCGCCCAGTGTGTTCACCTTGTCACTGAGTACACTTCTGTTGGCTCAATGCTATTACTGTGCAGGTGTCTAGGTGTTGCGATGACTGACACCACAAAAACAGCTCAAAATGATCTGTGATCATTAAAATCACAAAGATTGTCCCTAACTGTGGCTTCCAGTGACACTTCAGTTTTTGGCTAGTTGTTCATACTTCAGCCATGTGCCCAATGCTTTGGTGTGTGTCTGATGGGTGCATTTTCTAAACTATGAACTAATAAAAGCACTCTCTCTCTCTCTCTCACACACACACACACAGAGAGATGCTGAGCCAGAAATTAAAAAGTATATAAAACACTACAACACTTTGCTTGCACAACAAACAATGCATAGTACATGTAGTCATTTTCCCCATCTTTATTGAGAAAGATTGATGTCACAATTCATGCATGCACATTTTCCTACAATGGGTATACTTCCACAATTCATTCAATTATGACAACAGCCCTGGAAGGTAAAAAAAAAAAAAAAAAATTCAAACAGAAACAGCAGCAAATAGAACTGCAATTCCTACTGCCTGCACAACAAATATAACTGCCAGATCACAATACAATAAGAATCATACATAGAGGTGGCAACAGACAAATAGGACATGCATTGCTTAGTAATGCTATTTGTATTTGTCATTTTGTTATACTGTCTCCCACAGGCTGTGTATTTGAAAATATGGAATTAAAATTATCTTCCATATTCATCCTTCTGGTATATTCTCCTACTGTGTATTCAACAAAGACACAAGAACCATGTCCCCAGCACATCATACAACTCTTATTAGGCTGACAGGAGCAACTGGTCCTCTTCATCCGAACAGACATTTGTTTTCCTCATTCTGCTGGTCAAACACTTGAAGCAAATACTGTCAATACTATCTGAACATTTTCATCCCCAAAATGCCAGTGAACACCGCTCTCCAAACCACTAGCTGTGCAACAATGGTGTGCTTAAAGTGTACTTTGACGGTTCATTCAGATACACTGTGACATTTTGCTGTAGGTACCCAAACAAAGGAACAATCCCACATGCAAACTAAGTACAGTACTCCTCGCTTAAGGTGACCCCCCACGGGACCAAAACAATGTTTGATCTTATCCGAGGGGCACGCTAAACAGTCCTCTGATAAGATCAACTACCAGTTAAAAACTTGATCTTATCCGAGGAGCTCAATATTTGGCGATTATGTCATTTTTCACATTTTAGACCGAAAGACTTTCCGCCAAAATATGTAATTCTACACACACGCACACACACACACACACACACACACACGCGCGCGCAAGCACAAACGAACTCCAATGCATATTCCCCCCCCCCCCTCCCCTTTTGATTTTTTTCCGAACCCTGTGGATCGCTCCCCCCCCCCCCCCCCTCCCCCGCAGCCGCTGATGTCAAGCCCCCTCCAGACATCTTGCCCTTGTTACGTGGTTGAGGGATGGTTGCACTGATGTTTCGTGACCTGCAAAAGTACTTCAACTTGCCTTCCGACTAAGCCTAACCAGGTCTCTCGCTCTCCCCCCCCCCCCCCTCCCTCTCTAACAACATAAGTATCACCACCACCACCATCATATCGCCACATTGCTCCCTGCATTGCAGCTCTTATCTCTTTCACAAAGATTGTACCAATTTCTAGATCTAAAAGGACCCTGAACGAAATAAGAAATCTTTTTTAAGTATACTCATCTGCGGTAAACTATCTTTATCGTCAGTTCATCAAAAACAAGCCCCCCCCCCCCCCCCTTTCCAGTTTCCATTTTCAGTCTTTGGGTATCATCTCATGGAATAAAAATAAAAATTCGTCTGTTTCGTCTTCACATCGCAGTGCAAATCCGGGTGTTGTTTCCAAGGGAAGCCACTCTCATCACATGGATTTTATCTTAAGCGGTAGTCTTCTCCATTTGGGAACCAAAACGGGGGTGACGTAATCCGAGGTTTTCCCTTATCCGAGGTGACGCTAAGCGAGGAATTCTAAATGGTACAAAGAAGGCTTTTGGCCGGGACCAACAACCTGATTGATCTTATCAGAGGTGTGACCTTAAACGGTAGTGACGTTAAGCGAGGAGTACTGTACTAGTAGTCAAAGTTATCCATTCTCTCCGGTAATGACTTCCTTGAATTAATATTTGCATACATGCTGCACATTTCAGTCAGGGCTGTTCTGGACAGTAACCCAAATAATCAGTATTGCACACTTCATGTATCAAAAGATCACACATCTATTTCTATAAAGTTCGCTGTAGGCAATGTGCCTGATGAAAGAGGTGAAAGTTGTGAGATATATGAAAGATGACAGTGTGGGATAACATACAG
Organism: Batillaria attramentaria; assembly: GCA_018292915.2. Classification (NCBI taxonomy): domain Eukaryota; kingdom Metazoa; phylum Mollusca; class Gastropoda; family Batillariidae; genus Batillaria; species Batillaria attramentaria. The sequence continues at coordinate 246,453 of JACVVK020000553.1, read as the reverse complement.
TCCACCTGCACTGCAACACACTGCACTACAACATTCACTTTTCCAAAAGGAAGGCTAGGATCCCTAATTTGTCTGGACATTGATATAAGTTAAACCAAAGCAGCACAGTTCACCAATTTTTTTTCCTTACATGCTTCCACATGTTTTAGGTTAAATACTTTCATGCTGGTGTGCATGTAGGTGTGAAACTCTCCCATGTTGGCCTACAAATACCGTACATGCATTTAGGACTGCCTAAGGCTTATCTCTTTGCCTCAAAATTTCAAAGTCTCTTTGCAGCCTCTTCAATGCCTTTCCTGAGACTGGTTGTTTCTTGTCTTCCCCTGGATGCTTCGATAGGTGAATGGTCCAAAGGGTGTTCACATGCTGTTCTAGATGTGATAGCAGCAGGCAGTCATACAGTTCCACATGAACCTGAGCACAGAAAATATAAATTGATCACAGCATGGTTGAGAGTGGGGAGTGGTTGGTGGGGGTGGTTGGTGGTGGGTGGGGGTGGGGGGTGTCAGTGCTCCTCGCTAAAAACTAGCAACATGGGGTGGGGGGTTGTTTATACATACAAATGTGCACATGTATCATACACATGTAATATGGTACACAAGAGGCCACACTAATGTCAAACAGGCAGTACTTAATAATACTGTTCAAAGTGTTATTTATCAGTCAATGTTTACCTCTGCATTTCTTCTTGTTTGTCTGATGTGTGGCAGTTTTTAAATGACTCTACTGAGAAAACATACAAGCACCCTGACAGATCAGATGTTAGATCAGGTTTAGGAGAAAGCATTCACATGTAAACAAAGCCAACACTAACAGAAAATAACAAAGAGCACCAGAACACACCAGACTCAAATGAGACCAAACCTTCCTTGAGACATCAGTGTCACTGTCACCACACTTTCCCATCATCTTGCTCAGCAGCAGCTCTTTCTTACACTGTCGATGTCATTGTCTGCAGCTATTGTTTCACATTCAGGAGGTGACTGATAACCTAAAGTTGGTAAAAGACAGAAAGTTTTGGTCAACACATTACTTGGGATTCTAAGCTACCATTAAAACCAAACATGAACAGGACAATTGTTCAGTGGCTCCACAATCCTAATACTATAATTCCTCAAGAATAACTTCACAATATCAGAACAAAGGTGTGTTGCTGTTTCTTGTAGAACTAGAAGATGCAGATTGGTGAGCTTTGTTTTCATTAGACTACAGTTGTGGTTGAGGCTACATTTGCTGTATGTCCAAATGTGTGTATGGAGACTTTTGTAAGTATATATTCACAGAAATTTACACTATTTCATAGGTAACTGAAACTCATGGACAAAAGGAGGCTTTGTGAGTTAACATATAAAACAGCCTACATAAGTCATTTTCCTGATAATAATTAGGTATATGAAATGAAGCACTTACTTCTACTTGTTTGTTGGGGCATGGTCCTCATCCTGTAACAGAATGACATCACAATAAACACTGCTTACATCTTTGCATACATCAAATGCAGATCAATACCACTTCAATTCAGGAGAGGGAAAAAATTCTAGTGGATGAGTCTCATGAAAGTTACACTACACATTCACCTACACATTTTTAGCTTGTCTGTCTGATGCATGGCAGTTGTTCGAGATAACTAATGGACAGCAAGTTCCCATTCTGCAGAGAAACAACCAAGTTCAAATGTGGCAGAGTGATTAAAATCTGTATGAATGTGTGCGTGAATGAGTGAAGGCAGAGGTAGAGATATAGTGTGTTTAATATTACAGCAGTCAGTAGCAGTAACCTGACAAGGTAGGCATAATTATTGTTAGCATAATATGATTACTAGTAATATGTTTTTATGAAATTCAATGTTTTTAACCAGAATGGAAGATGTTGTAAATGTGAGTAGTCTTTATAGAATGTCAAAAGCATGTGTTAGACTGTCAGTGTTAACATTGAATTTCATAAAAACATATTACTAGTAATTACTAGTAATATTATGCTAACAATAATTATGCCTACCTTGTCAGGTTACTGCTACTGACTGCTGTAATATTAAACACACTATATCTCTACCTCTGCCTTCACTCATTCACGCACACATTCATACAGATTTTAATCACTCTGCCACACAAAGACCACTAACTGAATGACTTACAAGTGCTCAAGCAATAGTAAATAAATGTGTGTAAATGTACACAAATCTAACAGTTACTCTAACAGAAAAAAGCACTGCACCACCTGTACCCCACATCATACTTTCCATGAGACATCAGTGTCAGTGAATCCACTTATTCCCATCATCTTCATCCTTGGTCAACAGTTCTCCCTAGTTGTGATGTCATGGTCAGTTTGGGTGCCACTTACTGTGGGTGACTGAGAGCCTAAAGCTGGTAAAAGAAATGATTTTTTAGCTGATTGGTAAACATAACAATAACATTGCCTTAGTAACTCATTAATCATAATGTCTTACAAAATTCATACAAACATGTACCAGTTCTTGTACATAAGCACATCATTAAAAAAAAACTTCCCACAATTTAAAAACAACAACAACAAACAAAAGAGAAACCCCTTCCGTGCTTCCGTGGTCCAGATCTATAGTTGATTTCTTACCAAAACAACCAACAACCATCCCTGAGTCCGACCAGCAGTATCAAGTAGTAGTAGTGCTGAATCTTGACTAATCGACTCTAAATCTGTTTTCAATCAGTAGATAACAATAACATTGCCTTAGTAACTCATTAATCATAATGTCTTACAAAATTCATACAAACATGTACCAGTTCTTGTACATAAGCACATCATTAAAAAAAAACTTCCCACAATTTAAAAACAACAACAACAAACAAAAGAGAAAACCCCTTCCGTGCTTCCGTGGTCCAGATCTATAGTTGATTTCTTACCAAAACAACCAACAACCATCCCTGAGTCCGACCAGCAGTATCAAGTAGTAGTAGTGCTGAATCTTGACTAATCGACTCTAAATCTGTTTTCAATCAGTAGATACCAAATCACCACCTTTCGGACCCCCTCTCTTTCTGCGCTTATTGTGAAATGGTTCCCGACTGATTCTACATGTTTCTGCGTCAGTTTACGCTGAAAAGTTTGCAAAGTACATGTACTTGAAGTCAAGTTTCAGTTGCGTCACTGACTAGATCTAGTTACACATTACAAGCCGGGAAAGAGCGTTAGAAGTCAGGCGGTACAGCCGTCGATTGCGCCACCATCAAAAGCGAGGAGAATACTTTGTTCTCGTGTGCTAGTTCTACTTCTGATGTGGTGTATCAGTACGTTTCCTACTTTTTAACCGGAGATAATTAGGCCTGGCCTGGCGTAACAGAAGTTTGCCGACACGGAACAGTTCGCGACGTACCCCGGCTCCGCTTCACAGAAAAGAAGTTTATTATCTACTCATGATTACACTAAACAAAGACAGCAATCTTACAGTCACATACCATATCATTGTAGAAAATGCAGACATTTCTTGTAAACGTCACCGATGCAAATATTCCTCAATTTTCACCAAAAAACAAACTGCAGTTTGGTAGCGTTGCAAAACTGCCACCATTTTTATTTTGTCTCGGTCGGCCAGACAGGAAAGGGGCGGGGCCTCCGCTGATAGACTCGAAACCAAGGTCAAATCAGCGAAAACGAATTTTAGCCTCTAGCCATTTTCAGGGCCACTCGCCATCCGCGAAAAGTAATTTGCCCCCAATATTATGGGGTATGAGCATATAACGGTACCAGTTGCTATGCACTTGCCATCACAGTTTTCACTTGCCCAGAAACACCTAGTTTGGAACTGTGGCTAAAGGTACGACCTCGACCTCTTAGCCACGTGACTGGGGTTAACTACACACACTCTCTCTCTCTCTCTCTCTCTCTCTCAATGGAAACAACTGACCGGGCTTGTCAGACCAATCTTGGTTTTGGAAGAGAGACGTCAAGTTGTTTTCTTTGAAATCTATGACGTTTTCCTCATTGGGATGACGCATAATACATTTGACGTAATAACTTTGACTCGGATACAATTCTTGCAATGAAAGCAGCCCCATGAAAATTGAAGTGTTGCTGCTGCGCAGTGTAAAGATCGAATTTATACCGGCTCAATGTGTTTAACAGACAAGTCTGCGCGGCGAACGTTTTTTATGTTGTTTCCATAGTAATGGAAACAACATAATAGGACGGGCTAAAATTTCCACGTTCATAGGCAAGCATCTGTGGTACAAACGCACGTCACTGCCGATCTCCCGCAGAGACGATTTTGCAAGTGTAACTCTGACAATGACGTAAGAAAACTTGCGTCATCGATGCTGACGCGTATGGTGTTCCGAACGCACTTCTCCTCCTCAGTGAGTGCCGTCTGTGTGGATGTGCGTGTGTGTGTGTGTGTGTGTGTGTGTGTGTGTGTGTGTGTGTGTGTGTGTGTGAATTGTGTCCGGGCCCGTTTCTTCGAAAATACTCAACCGAATGGCTTCAAATTTGGGGTATCCAAATATATCAAAATGTTACATTAGACGATTCAAGCGTGTGATGATTGCTTACGTGATTTGGGAGTTATCGCCCTTTTGAGACAAGTTGGTTGTCTTTCGTGTACAGGCGTAATATTTATTTAAATCACTCAATTTTTTGGCAGTAGATAGCTTGAATACGGACTCTGAACAGAGTCACTACTAGAAAATGGTCGCTCTTATAGTTTTCATGTAAACCGAGCCTGAATTGACATTGCATGTGAACCCAGTTCAGATGCCTATTTCTCCAAAAATACTGAACCGATCGATTTCAAATTTTGCGTTTCTAAATGAATCAAGATTGTTGAATAGAAGGCCCGATCCAGATACGATTGCACACATGATTTGCGAGTTATCGCCCTTTTCAGAAAAAAGTGGCTTTCTGGCGTTTAAAGGCGTAATATTTACCTAAACCACTCCATTTTTGGGACATAGATAGCATGAATACGGACTCTCAACTAAGTGAATTTTGGAGGTTGTCGCTTTTATACTTTTGGCGTAAGCCGTACCTGATGAAAGTGCTGGTGAACACACTTTAGATCTCAAAATCGCTCCTACTATACATAGATAATGAGCCTGGGGTGCCATAAAAAATATACAAAAAAAATTAGAAAAATTCACTGCAGCCGTTATCGTCAGTTGACTCGAAAATTTGTACTCACAGCACATTTCCTCTGCAAGCCACACGCCTCACAAACATCGAAGAAGAGACGCACGCGCACTGACGTAAAGTAAGTGCGTCATGTTTGATTGACGTGATGCTGTTTTTTCTTGGGGGTGTCTCGCCACTTTCTTTCGGAATTCCTCTGTTTGGAGACGTGGTGTTGTATTTTACTTATGCTATGTCGCCATCATCGTGCACTCGCAGAGATGATACGGGATACAACAGACTACAACTCCAATACTTTATGAACAGAATATGCGCGGAGAACAAATTCATGAAAGAAGAAGAATCCAGAACGCTGTGCAGGGCTGCTTACGAACTGAACAGGTAAGATCTAGAACATTTCTCAACTTACTGGAAGGCTCGAAATCTCTCCAAGGTGACGTAATCTACTGACGTTACTGCACCAGCATGTTCTGGGATGGTCTAGAAATTATTTTGCATCGAAATGCAGTATCTTTTCGCAAGAGTCTCTACAACTTGACATGTGGAAAGCGGGAATTTCAGTGGGTTTCGTTTTTGCCACTGACTCACACTCAGAAGCATAATGCAAAGATCTTGGAAACATAAAGATAGTTCACTTACCTCCCTTTGAGGGACAACGCGTAAGAGTTGTAGCGCGCATCCCGCAGATCTACGCAGTTGTTTGACCCAACCCTACACTAGCCGCCGTAAAACATTTTAAGAAAATAAACAAAAACGAAGATGTCTCCCCCCATATATTTCGCATGTGTTTTAGGCCTATGGAAAACATAAGTACTCTCAAAGTTCCGGAGGACGAACGAAAGATCTAGTTTGGCTTTCACTGCTGTGCGTAGGCTACGCAGTGCATTTCGTTCGATGTGTTCAAGTAAAACTAGTACGGAACACAGAAAGATCGAATGTGCGAGAGATCCAAAGATGGACGCATCCGCTGAATACTTCCTGCTAACTCAGCATTAATCATATCTGCGACCGACGATCCAGCAGATTCTATGTTGTGATATGGTTTTACAATGGTTAGAATGAAGTTCAGCCGGATGATTTTGTTCTGTGTGTGTGTTCTGAATTTAGATGCAGGTAGACGCTAGCACAATTTAAGTCACCGTGATTTGTAAAGTTGTCAGGGAAAAAAATTACGCTGTATCTGCGTCAGCCGCGTGTGTTTACTGTTAGTTTACACTGCATGCACACGTACCACTTGAGGGTTTTTTTTTTGGTTTTTTTTTGACAAGAAAGCGAAAAAAAAAAAGTTTGTTTTTCAACAAGAATACCAAAAGAAGTATTTCCCCGTTTATATTTGTCTGTTATTTGAACAATTCGGCGCAGAACACAATTGCATGCTTTTGTGACCGCCATGCTGTCACTATAGGGGCCAGATCTAGGATGCGCGCTGATGCGAGCAGACAACTCTGCGCGTTGTCCCGCTATATGTCTCTCTTACGAGGGCAGGAGTGACGCGTCTTTCTGATTCCAAGGTCTTTGCATAATGTGTGTGTGTGTGTGTGTGTGTAGGGGGAGGGGGGGGTGCGTGCGTCCGCGGGCAAGCGCGCGTCTAAGGCGAGAGAGAGAGAGAGAGAGGGTCTCTTCTCCGATACCAGTAAGCAATCGTCTGTCAGTCAGGTCTGCGGGAAGTAACTCTGTCAAAGGGAAACGACTTTATTACAAGAATTCATTCACCCATGTAGAACCTCGCATACGCCAACAAGTTGTGACGTCAACCAGCTAGGCGAGCTCACACGACCTCATGTGTTTGGGTTTTTGCAAGTGCATAGAGGCACGATAAGGGTTTTCAGTACTTTCTTTATGTCAGCATGCTTGATGTCAGAGAGCTTGCGTTCCGGCGTGTGCGCGCGGGCTGCATACATGACACAACGACTACGACTGTGACTACAGCAGGTCATTGAATGGAAACAACATATTGGGCTGGTGGCCATCTTGTTCACTATGTGTTATGTCTGCTGCGCGCGCGCGCACACAGACACACACAGACATACGCGCGCGCGCACGCACGCACGCACGCACGCAGACTTGCGCGAGCCGCGTTTGTGCATGTGCTCCATTGAGACCTATGTGGTGTTCTCTCACTCTACTATGCTATTGAGTGAGAGTCAGTGGGAAAAACAAAGTTCACTACATCAATGAAACTCCCGTTTTCCCCGTCTACAAATAGAGAACTTCCGAAAAGTGACGACACACCCCCACGTCAATCAAACATGACGTCGGCAAACTGACGCTGATACAGTTTTGCGTCAGTGCGCGTGTGCCTTTTCTGCGATGTTTGTGAGGCGTGTGGCTTGTGTAAAGGAAATGTGCTTCGAGTACAAATTTTCGAGTCAACTGACGACAACGGCTGCAGTGAATTTTTCTAATTTTTTTGTATATTTTTTATGGCACCCCAGGCTCATTATCTATGTATAGTAGGAGCGATTTTGAGATCTAAAGTGTGTTCACCAGCACTTTCATCAGGTACGGTTTACGCCAAAAGTATAAAAGCGACAACCTCCAAAATTCACTCAGTTGAGAGTCCGTATTCATGCTATCTATGTCCCAAAAATGGAGTGGTTTAGGTAAATATTACGCCTTTAAACGCCAGAAAGCCACTTTTCAGAAAAGGGCGATAACTCGCAAATCATGTGTGCAATCGTACCTGGATCGGGCCTTCTATTCAACAATCTTGATTCATTTAGAAACCCCAAATTTGAAATCGATCGGTTCAGTATTTTCGGAGAAATAGGCATCTGAACTGGGTTCACATGCAATGTCAACTCAGGCTCGGTTTACATGAAAACTATAAGAGCGACCATTTTCTAGTAGTGAATCAATTCAGAGTCCGTATTCAAGCTAACCACTGCCAAAAAATTGAGTGATTTAAATAAATATTACGCCTGTACACGAAAGACAACCAACTTGTCTCAAAAGGGCGATAACTCCCAAATCACTTAAGCAATCATCACACGCTTGAATCGTCTAATGTAACATTTTGATAAATTTGGATACCCCAAATTTGAAGCCATTCGGTTAAGTATCTTCGAAGAAACGGGCCCGGACACAATTCACACACACACACACACACACACACACACACACACACACACACGCACATCCACACAGACGGCACTCAGTGAGGAGGAGAAGCGCGTTCGGAACAGCATACATGCCAGCATCGATGACGCAGGTTTTCTTACGTCATTGTCAGAGTTACACTTGCATAATCGTCTCTGCGGGAGATCGGCAGTGACGTGCGTTTGTACCACAGATGCTTGCCTATGAACGTGGAAATTTTAGCCCGTCCTATTATGTTGTTTCCATTACTATGGAAACAACATAAAAAGAGAGGGAAGAGAAATAAGAGATATAACATTGACCTGCCATCTTCAATCTCCTCGCTGTTTTTAAGTTGTTTCTCTATAGAGAAACAACTTTATGAGACGGGGCAGATTTTGCTACGCGCAGCAGCAAGTTTCAGTGATACAAAACAAGACTGTGACGTTTCTCCACACAATACATACTTTCACGCACACAGTGACGGAACGAAATCTGCGTCATAGACACCTTACGTGCACACTATACTGCTGCGTCCTTTTTGGCGGGAGTTGTGAGACGTGTGTGTGTGTGTGGACGGATGTAATGATGGCTATCTGCTAAACCACCTCGCCGGATGGCTTTTTACTTTGAGATAAAATGGGCAGTCATATTCTCCAGAGCTACCTTTCACGATTTTTATCCTGCCGCATTTTGAGAACAGTTATCGCCGATTTAAAAAAAAATCGGTCATGTTACGATTTTTTTCGAAAAAAATGTTCAAATGGCTTCATTTTCTGAAATTGGGAAGATCATCCAATTATACTGCCTGCTTTCGTAGCATAGCTCTGTAACTCTGACAGGTTTTGTGTAAGAAAAATATTTCCGAGGTAGGGGTGGTTTGCATATAAGGCCAAATATCTATGAAAAGACTCCTTCAAATTACTCATCATTCCGGTATTTTTGTCACTTGCGACAACTGCACATATGACATGAACTACTGCCCTATTATAGTTTTAGTATTAAGAATAACAGAGCTTTTAGATAAACACATTTTTTTCACGTTTCTGCGAGAAGCGCCGGTCAAAAAAGTTCCAATTTTCCAATTTCGTAAGTACAATCCAAGACACTTAAGTCCACGTTTCATCAGCTCTCTAGATCTTCCAGATTTTGTCAAAATTAATTCAGTCACGGAAGTCACAAAAGCAACAAGGAAATCACAATATAATATTATGTAGAAGTATCATCTGTCAGACGAGCAGCGTGAGGCTGACGTCAAATGTTTGGTTCACAGACAAAATCTGCAAGTATCGTCACTGCTTCCGACATTTCATCAGCCCTCTAGATCTTCCAGATTTCATGTAAAAAATAATTCAGTCGGAGAAGTCACAAAGCCAACAGGGAAATCACAGGACATAAACAAGCATCCTCAGACGATCTCAGTGCTAGAGGCTGACGTCAAAAGTTTAGTTCACGGAAATGACGTCATCTTTCTCTCTCTCTCTCTCTCTCTCTCTGTATGACGACCTGCCTGAGGCTGACGTCAAATGTTTAGTTCACGGAACTGACGTCTCTCTCTCTCTCTCTCTCTGGGGAGCCAGGGTGGCCGAATGGCAGCGCGTTGGACTTCAATGCTTGGGCCGAGAGTTCGAATCCCGGCCGCTGAGGCCAAATATTTGTGCTGGCCTTTTTCTCGTTGCCCCGTCTTTGATATCACCCTTATGTGGGGGAAAAGGACGTTAAACTCCTAAACACCCACCCACCCACCTTCTCTCTCTCTGCCTCTCTCTCTCTCTCCCTTCTTCCCCCACCCGGCCCCACCCCCAGTCACGTGGCTAATCGGTCGAGGTCGTAGAGGAATTGACGTCATCTCTCTCTCTCTCTCTCTCTCTGTATGACGACCTGCCTGAGGCTGACGTCAAATGCTTAGTTCACGGAACTGACGTCTCTCTCTCTCTCTCTCTCTCTCTCTCTCTCTCTCTGGGGAGCCAGGGTGGCCGAATGGTAGCGCGTTGGACTTTCAATGCTTGGGCCGAGAGTTCGAATCCCGGCCGCTGAGGCCAAATATTTGTGCTGGCCTTTTTCTCGTTGCCCCGTCTTTGATATCACCCTTATTTGGTGGAAAAGGACGTTAACTCTTTGACGACGAAGCACAATTTCTAACACGCGATTACCTATAGGAAATCGCGTGTTAGAAATTGTGCTTCGTCGTCAAAGAGTTAAACTCCTAAACACCCACCCACCCACCTTCTCTCTCTGCCTCTCTCTCTCTCTCTCTCCCTTCTTCCCCCACCCGGCCCCACCCCCAGTCACGTGGCTAATCGATCCAGGTCGTAGAGGATCTAGTGTCATTGGAAGAACTTGGAGAGGGGAGAACCGGCAACAATAACAACAAGATGGCCACCAGCCCAATATGTTGTTTCCATTTGATCACCTGCTATCGTCACGGTCGTTCTTTTGTAATGCCATGTATCCACACACACACACACACACACACACACACACACACACACTCTCTCTCTCTCTCTCTCTCTCTCTCGGAATGGAAACAACTGACCGGGCTGTCACACCAATCTTGTTTTTGGAAGAGAGACGTCAAGTTGTATTCTTTGAAATCTATGACGTTTTTGCTCACTGGGATGACGCATAATACATATGGCGTAATAACTTTGATACAGTTCTTGCAATGAAAGCAGGCCCATGAAAATTGAAGTGTTGCTGCTGCGTGCGCAGTGTAAAGATCGAATTAATACCGACCCAATATGTTTAACAGACAAGTCTGCGCGGCGAACGTTTTCTAACTATGTGTTATGTCAGACATACACACGCGCGCGCGCACACACTCACACGCACGCACGCACGCGCACACGCACACACACACAGAGAGACTCGCGCGAGCCGCGTTTGTGCTCCATTGAGACCTATGTGGTGTCCTCTCACTCTACTATGCTATTGAGTGAGAGTCAGTGGGAAAAACAAAGCACACTACATCAATGAAACTCCCGCTTTCCCCGTCTACACATAGAGAACGTCCAAAAAGTGGCGACACATCCCCAAGAAATGCCAGTATCACGTCAATCAAACATGACGTCGGAAAAATGACGCTGACACTGCCTTTTGCGTCAGTGCGCGCGTGCCTTTTCTGCGATGGATCTGACCTGTTCAGTACGTAAGCAGCCCTGCACAGCGTTCTGGGTTCTTCTTCTTTCATGAATTTGTTCTCCGTGCATATTCTGTTCATAAAGTATTGGAGTTGTATTCTGTTATATCCCGTGTCTTCTCTGCGATTGCACAAAGATGGCGACATAGTAGAAGTAAAATACACCACGTCTCAAAACAGAGGAATTCGGAAAGAAAGTGGCGAGACACCCCCAAGAAAAAACAGCATCACGTCAATCAAACATGACGCACTTACTTTACGTCAGTGCGCGTGCGTCTCTTCTTCGATGTTTGTGAGGCGTGTGGCTTGTAGAGGAAATGTGCTGTGAGTACAAATTTTCAAGTCAACTGACGACAACGGCTGCAGTGAATTTTTTCTAATTTTTTTGTATATTTTTTATGGCACCCCAGGCTCATTATCTATGTATAGTAGGAGCGATTTTGAGATCTAAAGTGTGTTCACCAGCACTTTCATCAGGTACGGCTTACGCCAAAAGTATAAAAGCGACAACCTCCAAAATTCACTCAGTTGAGAGTCCGTATTCATGCTATCTATGTCCCAAAAATGGAGTGGTTTAGGTAAATATTACGCCTTTAAACGCCAGAAAGCCACTTTTTCAGAAAAGGGCGATAACTCGCAAATCATGTGTGCAATCGTACCTGGATCGGGCCTTCTATTCAACAATCTTGATTCATTTAGAAACCCCAAATTTGAAATCGATCGGTTCAGTATTTTCGGAGAAATAGGCATCTGAACTGGGTTCACATGCAATGTCAACTCAGGCTCGGTTTACATGAAAACTATAAGAGCGACCATTTTCTAGTAGTGACTCTGTTCAGAGTCCGTATTCAAGCTATCTACTGCCAAAAAATTGAGTGATTTAAATAAATATTACGCCTGTACACGAAAGACAACCAACTTGTCTCAAAAGGGCGATAACTCCCAAATCACTTAAGCAATCATCACACGCTTGAATCGTCTAATGTAACATTTTGATATATTTGGATACCCCAAATTTGAAGCCATTCGGTTGAGTATTTTCGAAGAAACGGGCCTGGACACAATTCACACACACACAGCCGCACGCACACACGCACACACATCCGCACAGACGGCACTCACTGAGTAGTAGAGCGGGAAAACGCAATCGGTGGAGTGATACGTGATCCGTCAAGTGACTAACAAAGGATGGAGGGTTCCGAAGAAATTAGAAGTACCTAGTGTTTATAAATCTGAGTATAAGAAATGTGATCAGGCTGGACAAAATATGTGAGAAAAGGATTTTTGGAGAGTCGACCGGACGGGAACCAGTCACAAATTGCCTCCCTTACTGGAGCTCTTGATGGAAAGAACGTATCGCTGGTCGCAGATTTTGTAAATAAATCCACCAAAACTGAGTATTTTTCAGATTTGTAGCAACTTCACGCGTTTTTGGAATAAAAAGTTTCTTAGTAAATACTCAGAAGTAAATATATTGAACAATTAATGGTCAAAGACGATCGGATTCACATGTTGACATTAGAAACAAGATGGCGGCTATACGGTGGGCTCCGCAATCCATGGGAGTTTCAACTGGTGAATCCACGCGAATTCCAAACCAGTTTTACTCCAATAGGTCTAACGGTAATAAAAATACTTGGCATTATTATTATGTCCCCCTAAAAAAGCGTATAATTATCTCAGGTTTGACTTACTGCTGTGGGGCACGACGCGTCCATGTATGATACTCATACCAAAGACCCTACATTTGCTCACTACTGAAAGAACGCCACAAACTGAGCCAACTGTCCCGAATGAATTTTACTCTCTTAGGCCTACCTTATAGCTGTCAGACAATTAGCTCGCACTCCATCCTTAGGTTTCTTTAATTCCTTTCCTCACGGGAAGGTAGGAAAGAGGAGGACAGCGCACACGGCAGATACTACATTCCCAACCAGATGTTGGAAATAAAATGACTTTTTTTTTATTTCATCGAGTGGTCAAGTTACGGTGTTGTAACCCAACTAGTCAGTTTTATTTCCTGAAAAGTACACCAGTCGTTGTCAGTCACCTAGATCACTAAAAGTATGCTCTGACTTGACGATTTTTTTTTTTTCACTGAATATCATCTCACTGCTTGATTGATTGGCCAAGTGTGTGTGTGTGTGTGTGTGTGTGTGTGTGTGTGTGTGTGTGTGTTTAACCATAGTATGCAAGCTGCTACCCCTGGGGAAGCATGTGGGCATTTGTACACCACCACCACCATGTTTTCTGCAAAGTATATTTATTTGTTTCCTTTCTACCATCCCTCCCAGATCCTGAACATGAACACTTGATATAAAGTTGGTATGAAGTTGAGGCAGGCAACTTGGACAATGAAGCATTGATTTTGGACTTTATTTTAGAATGTAAAAGTCCCAAACCTGACAGGACCTGTCATGACCACTAGGCCAAATCTCCTTGTCAGCCTTCTGTTCTGTTGTAGCAGCAGTCTGGTCCAGTAAAGACAATGAACATCATGGGCTTCTTTGCCATCACATAAATGACTCTAGGGGGGCGAAATAGGTGAGGGTCATTCTTCCACAGGTTTTTAAGGGAAATTAACCACCGCCTATAGAAATACTGCAATCACCTTCTTTTACTATGTAATAAAAACATCAACAAGAAACCAGCAGTACAAATCTTATACAAGAGCAGTCAGTAAATTTTCATTTCTCTTTTTGACAAATTGATTATGAAGAGCTCAAGTCAGAAGGATCTAGCTGAGTCAATAAGAATTGCTCTAAATCCCCTGTCCTCACATTGACACATGACTGAACATGGGAACAAGTGAAGACAGTAATAGAAGTTTGGTGATTGTCTTGGAAACATGTTACATGAAGCACTGTTTTCCTTAATGACTTAATGCTATCAAATATTTACCTATTTAAAACATTCCTGATAAAATAAAATAAAGAGTGGATACTCTGTGTGTGTGTGTGTGTGTGTGTGTGTGTGTGTGTGTGTGTGTGTGTGTAGTGGTGGTGGTGGGGGGGGGGGGGAGGTGAGGAGTGTCAGGGACTTTTCATTTCTCACTGTCAAAATGTAGGATACTGGATTGTGTTTTTGACAATTCAATTATGAAGAACATAACCCATAAGGTTTTGGGTGAGTCAATAGAAACTGCTCAACAACCCCTTACTTCACATTGACATATGTCTGCACATGGAAGCAAGTAGAGACTTTACAACATTTTACATGAGGCATTTATTCCCTGAACGACTAACAGATCCAAACCCATTTAAAACATTCAGGACAAAACTGAAATTTAAAAATTAAATAAAATAAAATAATAAAATTTAAAAATAATAATAAAATATTATAAAATAAAATTGAAAAAAAAATCATTTAAAAAAATAAAATAAAATAAATGGCACTGTAGTCTGGTTGGACAAACAGTATGGCGTTTGTGTCTGACTCTGCTGTACTCCATGTACATGTACTTGATTCCTTTCAAGTAAGTTCACTTTTCATTGCTATTTGTTTTCTAATAGTCGCCTGAATAAAATCTCCCTTTTTCAGACATGCTACATGTACTATCACAAATCATTATGATACTTTTTCTGCCTATTCGCTCTACATAAATCATTATCATTTTAAAATCTTTTGATCAGCAGAAGCCTAAGACTGACTATTCTGGGCTCTAACAATATCTTAGAAGTAATTTCTTTGACATTGCATGTTCTCACAATGCGAATACAAGTGCTAATTTAAGTCAGTAGGGCAGATCTAAGGCAGTGGATATGGAAATGGTACCTACATGTAGAACAGTGGTACATATGTACATCCATATACAATAAACCTATTACAATAATAAATGGTGTTGAGACTCATTTCATCATAAACAGTGTACCAAACATAGAAGATTGTAGAGTACTTAATGACACTGGAACACGGAAATGAAGTTTCAAAGAGTATGCACTGCCGTGTTCAGTTCAATTCAATTCAATTCAATTCAATTCAATTCAATATAACTTTATTGTCTGTCGATGGCAGAAAATTTTCTTCTGGCTCACACACACACACACACACACACACACACACACACACACACACACACACACACATTAATTTATCTAGACATATAAATCCATACATATTAAACACAGATCCTAGAGTAATGTGTGATGTCCAAGTCTAATACTATGCAACTAAACTAAGAAATCTAAACTAAAAGATGGCAAGGGCATAGCGGACATGACACAGCTGAGGAGCAAGCACAGTTTTGAAAATCTCAACAAATAAAATCTATACATACTGGGGACGGGCAGTAAACACAGTCATGAGTTTAAAATAGATACTGCTGAGGGAATGAAAGATTTCTTAAACAAATTTTTCCTCGCTCGCGGTACTCTGTAGCGGCGCCCAGACGGGAGTTCTTGGAACTGATCATGGAGGGGGTGGGTGGGGTCGTTGACAATTGTAGTGGCCTTCCTCCTGACAGCCGTTATATAAAGATCATCTAGAGAGTACTGACCCACGCCAACTATCTTTCCTGCCACTCTGACTATACGAGACAGCCTTGCTTTGTTCTTCATGCTGAGATTGCCGTACCAGACTACGATGTTAAATGCCAGTACACTTTCAATTAAACTTCTATATACAGTTTCTAAAATTTCAGGACAAACATTAAAAGCTCTCAGTTTTCTAAGGAGGTACAGGACGCTGGTTGGCCTTCTTCACGATAAAATCAGTGTTCTGAGTGAAGTCTAGTTTGTTGTCTACTATTGTGCCGAGATACTTAAACTCAGACACTACCTCCACAGGGTGGTCGTTCACAATGACCGGCTGGAAGGGAAGATCACAGTCTCTTCTTTGGTCGATCACAAGTTCTTTTGTTTTTTGCACATTTAACTGAAGGAAGCTCTCTCTAGCTACCATACCAATCAGTGAAAAATAACTGGCAAGGGAGTCTTCGTCTTTTAACATGCCAACTAAAGCCATGTCATCGGCAAACTTTAACAAACAGGTTACATCAGTATTGGAGCGCATATGGTCGGTATAGATGGAGAACATTGTTGGCGAAAGGCAACAACCCTGTGGACATCCGGAATTCAGCACCAGTTCGTCGGACAAGACACCACTGACCCTCACCCTCTGCGGCCTGTCCTTCAAAAAGTCACGCACCCACAGTACAATGTTAGAATTGACATTAAAATCAACTAACCGTTTTAAAAGCACAAGCGGTTCCACAGTATTAAAAGCACTAGAAAAATCTATGAAGGTGGTGGACACTTATTACACAGATTTCATCCTCTGCTGCTATACCCTATTCCATGTGACATTTCTGTTGTTTGCATTTGTCAAAAGTTAGAATTTCAGCAGTTACTGACAACATGCACCACAGTCACCTTCTATTGACTGTTTTGTTTGCATTTCCGTCGGTGAACCCTCTCCAGGTCTCTCCCATCAAATGACCTTCTATGATGCTGTGGAAGAAATGGGCCCCTCCAACACCAACATCCCCCTCCCTCCTCTCACACATTCTTCTGCCCACTACACACAGGGATGTTTTATGTGGAAAATCACTTTCGCATTAATGTGGTTGATAACAAACAGCTGAACAGTGTATCCAATATCTGTAGTGTTAGCTCTGCATTTGTTTTGCCCTGCTCAAGTAATGAAATTTAAAAAATATGTCTGTGTCAAACATGAAAGCACTCACTGCCATCCACTTTCCTTCAATTCAGTGATTTTTTTTTCTGATTTTTTTTCTTTACTGAAGGTTTTGTATAACAATTTTACTATACTCATTTGAAAAGTCAGTTAGGTCCTGAAGCATTCAACTCAGTTATGGAACTTATGATTACATGTAAATTCTTTCAAGTATTTAAAGGCGGTTATTGTGGATACACAAAGCTGAGAGAGAGAGAGAGAGACAGACAGAGACAGACAGACAGACAGACAGATGTCTATGCCCATCTCAGTGGAGGCGATTACCTGTCGGTAGCAAGGACAGTATGCCCCGGACAACCTAACTTCTATGCAAATATTTCAACTGAGAAAATCACTTTTGCATTCTCAAACAGCTGACAGCTATACTAAGGGTATCAGATATCTATTAATTCTGTTTTGCCCTAAACCAACCAGTGAAATTAATAGGAATGTGTCACACACACACAAGTACTTTCATCTTCTTTCCTTTTTCTATACTGCAGCTTTCTTTCTTTTTTGCTTTTTTTAAAAAAGTTATCCAGTGACAAACTTCCAAAACTGAAGCTGCTGATTTATCACATCCAACAAACACACACACACTAGTCGTGAGAGCCCGCCTGACGCGGCCGGCATGTGCTGCATATGCGCGACTGAGTAGGGATGGGAGTAGGGTTAGGAGTTGTTCTTCAGTTTAAAGAAATAATTTCTGCTAGTGCTCAAGTCTTTTCCCACGACAAAGTGTCTTGTTTGCGCTAGAATAAACGAACAGATTTGTTGATAAACATCTTTATAGGATGAAATCACAGCCACTCCAGTGGTCGTTTTGATTTCGCCCTTAGCTGCACTGGCGTTAAAAGTCTGAAAAATTATCTGTACAGGCACACGCAGGACTTTTGAAAGAAATCTGTGAAACTGTTTCCTTTGCTCACAGGGCTGATTCAATTGCTATCGACCCCACGATACTGCAGATCAAAACCCTTCGGCACGCAGTCTTGTCATTCAGGCGATGTGTCAGCCGGCAAAGCCGCTTTCCAAATATTAAGCAACTAAAAGTTATGAAAAATAATACGGATGTCAACCAGAATTGTAGTTCTGCAAATGTGCACCGCAATGTCTTTTGGTCGAGGCGTAAAAGAACGAAGCGAGCTAATTTAAGACAACTACAGGGCGAGTTCTTCGCGATCTCTTTCGAGTACGCGCCAAATATGTCACGTGACACTTCCAAGGGATCATCGCGTTCGTACAGCAATCGTGTTTGAATTTGTATGCGTCTCTACTGGCAGATACAAAGAACACTTTTTGAAGTACATTTTCCTAAGCCTTACAATCAGTTTATAAAATATCTTTATAACTGGCTGCTCGAACTTTGCACTGACTGCAGTTTAACATGTTAGTAAATTGCTGGTCCCCTCAAAAATATGGCTGTTTCGTCTGCACTCACGGAGCTGACAAAAGCAGCTACAGCAAATTTTGTCCAGCCTCCGTCGTTCTCAAAATGGTACCAAACCTTCTTTTACTTCACAATCTTTCACTCCATATGCCCCATCCTTTGTTAGTCACAAAAAGATCACTAGTTTGGCGTTTCACTATAGGGCCCAGAAAGTTTTCCGCTCTACTAGAGGAGGAGAAGTGCGTTCGGAACACCATACGCGTCAGCATCGATGACGCAAGTTTTCTTACGTCATTGTCAGAGTTACACTTGCAAAATCGTCTCTGCGGGAGATCGGCAGTGACGTGCGTTTGTACCACAGATGCTTGCCTATGAACGTGGAAATTTTAGCCCGTCCTATTATGTTGTTTCCATTACTATGGAAACAACATAACAAAACAGACAAAATAAAATGAAGTTTGGAGAAACAACTTTGTAGGACGGGGCCGTTCCTCCTTGTCTTCTTTTTTCGGTTATAAGGACACACACTTCCATATACGACCTTATAACCGATTTCTCGATTACAAGGGACCTCGCTTATAAGAAAACAGTAATGCATGTCCCTACGAGGTTCTTATAAGCGGATTCGACTGTATATGACTGTAGGATTGCTGTCTTTGTTTAGTGTAATCATGCGCGGATAATAAACTTCGTTTCTGTGAAGCGGAGTCCGTCGCAAACCGCTTCTGTGTCGGCGAACTTCTGTTACGCTAATCAGTATCTCATACAAGTTAAAAAGCAGGAAACGTACTTATACACCACATCTGAAGCAGAACTAGTACACACGAAAAGAAAGTACATGTATTCTCCCCGCTTTTGCCATTCAGAAGTGGCGCAATCGACGGCTGTACTGCCTGACTTCCAACGCTCTTTCCCGGCTTGTAATGCGTAACCAGTTACGCAACAGACACTTGACTTCTGGTAGGCTACTTTGCAAACAGCTTTTCAGCGTAAAGGCACAAACATGTAGAATCAATCGGGAGCAATTTCACAATAAGCGCAGAAAGAGAGGGGGTCGAAACTGAGGTGGTGATTTGGCATCTGCTGATTGAAAACAGATTTAGAGTCGATTAGTCAAGATTCAACACTACTAGATCTACTACTTGATGCTGCTGGTCGGATTCAGCCGGCTGGGTTGTTGTGGGTTTTTTTTGGTTGTTGTTGTTTTGTTTTTTGTTGTTGTTTTTTTTTGTTTGGGGGGGGGGGGGGTAAGAAATCAATAATAGATCTGGACCAAGGAAGCACGGAAGGGGTTTGTATTTTGTTTGTTGTTGTTGTTTTTCAATTGTGGGTAGTTTTTTTATGTGCATGTGTCCACGAATGTGTGAATTTTGTAAGACATTATGATCAAAGATCTTGGAAACATACTCTGATTCCAAGATCTTTGGTGAAACCGCTGCCCACAACAACGTGAAAAAGTGGAACAAAGACTAAACAGTATCTATATGAGCATCGCCATGCATCCCTGAATTTGTGCACAGTTAACTTCAGTTTTTACACAAATCAAGAATACCAACAAAGCGAATTTAATTTTTTTTGTTAAGTGTTCATATCACTTGAGCCCTGATTAATAATATGCGTTCGTTTGCAACCTTTACAAATGTCTGCCTCCCTATCACAACTCTTTCAGCTTTGTTTGTTTGTTTGTTTGTTGGGTTTTTGGTTTTGTGTGTGTTTGTTTTTTCTTTCTTTCTTAGGTTTAACATCTTTTTCCACCACATATATCAACGACGGGGTCTATGGCTACATTGTGTGACGGAGTGTGTGCTGCTCAGTGTTTGTGTACAACGTGAAATGGAAAAAACAGCCGCCCTGTCTTGCAAGTCAGTAGCAAGCTTTCAGTTTTATGAAGGGTTTTGCTCTCCAGCCGACTGCGTCAACAGGTGCTACGTGTGTGGCAGCATTGAATATCATTCCAGTAAGTCCAGTATTTGTATCGTACATTCAAAGTTAAAAACAAGATGGCCACTGACCAGCCCAATATGTTGTTTCCATTTAATCACCTGCTGTCGTCACGGTCGTTCTTTTGTAATGCCATGTATACGGGAGGACACACACACACACACACACACACACACACACACACACACACACTCTCTCTCTCTCTCTCTCTCTCTCAATGGAAACAACTGACCGGGCTTGTCAGACCAATCTTGGTTTTGGAAGAGAGACGTCAAGTTGTTTTCTTTGAAATCTATGACGTTTTCCTCATTGGGATGACGCATAATACATTTGACGTAATAACTTTGACTCGGATACAATTCTTGCAATGAAAGCAGCCCCATGAAAATTGAAGTGTTGCTGCTGCGCAGTGTAAAGATCGAATTTATACCGGCTCAATGTGTTTAACAGACAAGTCTGCGCGGCGAACGTTTTTTCACTATGTGTTATGTCTGCTGCGCGCGCGCGCACACAGACACACACAGACATACGCGCGCGCGCACGCACGCACGCACGCACGCACGCACGCAGACTTGCGCGAGCCGCGTTTGTGCATGTGCTCCATTGAGACCTATGTGGTGTTCTCTCACTCTACTATGCTATTGAGTGAGAGTCAGTGGGAAAAACAAAGCTCACTACATCAATGAAACTCCCGCTTTCCCCGTCTACAAATAGAGAACTTCCGAAAAGTGACGACACACCCCCACGTCAATCAAACATGACGTCGGCAAACTGACGCTGATACAGTTTTGCGTCAGTGCGCGTGTGCCTTTTCTGCGATGTTTGTGAGGCGTGTGGCTTGTGTAAAGGAAATGTGCTTCGAGTACAAATTTTCGAGTCAACTGACGACAACGGCTGCAGTGAATTTTTCTATTTTTTTTTGTATATTTTTTATGGCACCCCAGGCTCATTATCTATGTATAGTAGGAGCGATTTTGAGATCTAAAGTGTGTTCACCAGCACTTTCATCAGGTACGGTTTACGCCAAAAGTATAAAAGCGACAACCTCCAAAATTCACTCAGTTGAGAGTCCGTATTCATGCTATCTATGTCCCAAAAATGGAGTGGTTTAGGTAAATATTACGCCTTTAAACGCCAGAAAGCCACTTTTTCAGAAAAGGGCGATAACTCGCAAATCATGTGTGCAATCGTACCTGGATCGGGCCTTCTATTCAACAATCTTGATTCATTTAGAAACCCCAAATTTGAAATCGATCGGTTTAGTATTTTCGGAGAAATAGGCATCTGAACTGGGTTCACATGCAATGTCAACTCAGGCTCGGTTTACATGAAAACTATAAGAGCGACCATTTTCTAGTAGTGAATCAATTCAGAGTCCGTATTCAAGCTATCTACTGCCAAAAAAATTGAGTGATTTAAATAAATATTACGCCTGTACACGAAAGACAACCAACTTGTGTCAAAAGGGCGATAACTCCCAAATCACTTAAGCAATCATCACACGCTTGAATCGTCTAATGTAACATTTTGATAAATTTGGATACCCCAAATTTGAAGCCATTCGGTTAAGTATCTTCGAAGAAACGGGCCCGGACACAATTCACACACGCACACACGCACACACATCCGCACAGACGGCACTCACTGAGGAGGAGAAGTGCGTTCGGAACACCATACGCGTCAGCATCGATGACGCAAGTTTTCTTACGTCATTGTCAGAGTTACACTTGCATAATCGTCTCTGCGGGAGATCGGCAGTGACGTGCGTTTGTACCACAGATGCTTGCCTATGAACGTGGAAATTTTAGCCCGTCCTATTATGTTGTTTCCATTACTATGGAAACAACATAAAAAAAAGAAAGAATGGAAAAGTGCTGTGTGAGGGAGTGTGTGGGCGTGTTTCCATTCTTCAAGTTAGCCTACTACTGAAATATCACTGACATATCTGACCAACACCAAACCTGTATCACCGCTCTATTGGTTCGATAAACAGCTGTAGGAACAACATAATAAACAGTAAACCTGTACAGTATCAAGAAATACTGCATATTTCGGTTTATTTTTACGTGGAAAGTGACCGGTTTCAAAATTAGCACACAGTGCTGAACATATCAGTGTTTCACTATGCACGTGAACAAATTAAAGTTACATACCGCAGCTTGATCAACTCCCACTGTGTCAAAAGCGTGTTTCACACAGACGCCGCCACTATTGGGCCAGATGGAAAAAAACTCCAGATGTTTTTATGTTGTTGTTGTTTTTTTTGTTTTTTTTTAATTGACAGTAACATTACCTTACCATCCTGCCGCTGAAACGTCTAACAGATCTAATAGCTATAAGGGTATCTCACCATTCATAGGGCCCGCATTCCCCTCCCACCGAGAGGAAAATGGTCGGTACAACCAAGGCCATATGAATTGGTGATTTTAGGCGCTCACGACCACGGTTTTTTTTAAATAATAATTCAAGGTTTTTATTGTCATGCGCATAAAAGCACCAAGACAAAATGCAATAAAGCAAAATAATCACAACAAACGAAAAATAAAAGCGAACAAAAGAACAGGAGTTTGTTCATGTGAGATGAAAGGGAGAGTGAGAGAAGAGAGAGAGACAGAAAGTTGGAGACAGCGGGGGAGCAAGAGAGTGAGAAACCAGATATACCACGGGACCTAACACGGGAAAAGTTAGTATAAGGGGCATAAGAACCTGGAGAAACATCCATTAAACACTGTACTTGCAAAGCACCTCTCTTACAGCTTCACTAACAAGGAGTAACAGTTACAGAGACGTAGCAATATAACAGCTTCAATACAAGAAGTAACAGTTGTAGAGACATAGCAATATAACAGCTTCAGTACAAGAAGTAACAGTTACAGAGACATAGCAATATACCAGCTTCAATACAAGCAGTAACGGTTACAGAGACATAGCAATATACCAGCTTCAGTACAAGAAGTAACAGTTACAGAGACATAGCAATATACCAGCTTCAATACAAGCAGTAACGGTTACGGAGACCCAGCAGTGGAGTGGAAAGTAGGGAAGGAGGAGTGGGAAGGACGAGTGAAATAAAGAAGGAAAGGAGGAAGAAAAAAAAAATAAACAATTAAAAAATAATATAAATAATAATATAAGGTAGTAGTAGTAGTATCCACTGCCCCGGATACGACTGGACTGTGTATACAAGAATGTGCTGGATTTGAGACCAAAGTCAGTGCCTGTGGGGCAATCAGTATAATACTAAAACATTTATGAATGTGGGAATCAAGTAGATGCAGGTGATTCTGTCGCTCTGACATCCTTGGGATGGGAGGTTTGTTTTGTGAGTATGTACACATGTAGGTAAGCATTTACTCATTAATTAGCTTTACTGTAGCCCAGAAAATTATCCCGGGTTTTCATAGCCTGTATAGTGAATATAGCAGTTCTAATTATAGTTTGCTTTTCTCCTGACTGCATCTTACTAACGAATGAAGTCATCAGGGATTTATCTGGAATTGGAGATATCACAAATTTTTGTCTGAGGCCAACATATAATGGACAAATATATAGGAAATGCAATTCTTCTTCTACAACGTTTTGGCAAAAAGGACAAAACTTATTATTTGGGTTACTACTAAATCTAAATTTGTTGGCATTTATAGGCAACATTCCAGCTCTGAGCATAGCATATGCACTCCGGTAGTTCTTACAATTCAGAGTATTAATATAGATTTCTGTTTCTAACAGTCCTTTAAATGATCTATAGATACTATATCTATCTCTGTCATGAACTGTCATGTGCCATCCCTGCTTAAACATGTCTATCAGTCTTTCTTTAAATAAATTGAGGAACTGCTTCTCATTGCCCACCCCTTGATACAACCATGCATAGCCAAAGCCAGTCTTACTAAGTAAATCTCTCACTCCTGAGGCCCAGCATTGTTTCCCCTTCTCATCCATTAGTACTAGCATAGTATAGGCCTGCCTCGGCAGCCTGTCCGTCCCCAGCCTCAGGAGCGTGAACCAGTACTTAAGTACTCTTAAGCTACTAATAATATACAGTGGATAACGGTTCAGTTCTCCATACACTATATTGTTTGGTGTAGATCTAGGAACACCAAGGTACTGTTTACAGGCTCTCAGATGTACTCGTTCCATGGGGTCTACCCTAGTACAACCCCATACTTCTGAAGCATATAATAGAATTGGTTGCACCTTAGTATCAAATATTTTGAAAAATACATCAGGTGTCATGTCCCTTAGACGATTTAGTGTCTTACAAATTTCAGTAACTGCAATTTTGCTCTTAGAAACCAAGTGAGCAGAACCCTGTACAATATTCATCTTAGTAGTAAAATTAAAACCAAGATATGTATAATTATTAACTATTTCAAGCTTATGCTCATACAAATACCACTTCTCATGCCGTGATAACCTTCCCCCATTTCTGAATACCATTACTTTTGTCTTGTCTCTATTGACCTCTAGTTGTAGTTGGTCACAACATCTCTTAAGTATGTTTAATTGTGTTTGTAGGCCAGTGGGGGTGGTTGCGATAAGTGCCAAGTCATCGGCAAACAGTAAGATGAACAGTTCAATAAGACCTTCTAGGAACTGTACGCCATGACGCCCGTTTTCCTTGATTTCTAGTGCTACCTGATTGATAAAAATAGCGAAAATTGTCGGACTCAGATTGCAGCCCTGACGGACTCCACGTGCGCATTCAAAGGTCTCTGTGTACTCTTTTTGGGTCTGGACGCAGGCCCTAACATCCTGATACATTGCTTCTATTATTTCGAGAAGTTTCCCTGCCACCCCAGTGTTTGCTAGTATTCTCAGTAGGATTTCTCGTTGAATTGAATCGAACGCACAACGAAGATCAACAAAGGCGACATAAAGTTTACCACTCTTCCTACTTGTTTGTTTTTGGATAGCTGCATTCAGTGTGAATATATTGTCGGTAGTCGAATATCCTCTCCTAAACCCAGCCTGCTCCTCCACAATTGTTTTATTGGCGTCTAGAAACTTAATTAGCCGTGTATTTAGTATAGAAGTAAAACACTTATTAATTGTACTTAGTAATGAAATTCCTCTATAATTAGCGCTTATATTTATATCCCCTTTCTTATGTACTGGGATTATTGCAGCAACTCTCCAAGACTGTGGGTAGATACCTTTACTGAATATACTGTTAAAGCAAGCCGTAAGGTATTGTAAGATCCTATCTTTGCCGACAATAAGCATTTCGTTCTTTATCTCATCAAGCCCCCCTGCCTTGCCTCTCTTTAGTTTACTAATTACCCTGTCTACTTCCAAGGCTTCTATTGGACAATTTAAACTTTCTAGTGACCTGTACGCTACACCTTTATTTCTCTGGGGTAGGTGGACCGGTGTTGCTTGCCTATCTGAGACTGAAAAAATTTCCTTGAAGTGATTCACCCATTCTGCTCCCGTGATTTTGTTCCTTATTTGGGTTTTCTGTCGGCCATTGCAAAGTCTAATCTCGCTCCAAAAAGCTTTGGCGTTTTTCAGGTTGTGGGTTAATTTTTCTATTTGTTTAGTTTTATACTCTTTTTTCTTAGTTCTCAGTAGTACCCTATACTCTTTCTTTAGTCCAAAATAATTTGTTTTATCAGTTACTTTCCTGAACTTTTTAAACCTTCTTAGCAATCTTTTTACCTCTCTTTTAGTGGTCTCACATTGTTTATCGAACCATGCTGGTCCTGCCTTCCTTTTCTTGTTATCTAATCTGATTTTCTTTTTCATACACTGACTGGCCAGCAAGAGGGAATGTGTAAAAGAACTGAGTGAGCGTTCTATATCTTGATCTAAATCATCTATTGCTTCTGCGATACCCATTTGAGCCTCTTCTGAGGATAAGTTCCTGTAAAACTCTTGTTCTTTCTCTTGATTCCAGAAGATTTTCTCAGTAAAATTTGTTACCGGATCCTTGGGTTTTTCTGAGCTTGATCCTTCTACAAATTTTGTGGTACGAACTGATAACACAACTGGCAAGTGAGAAGATTCTATTCGCTCTATCACACTTAAATTTTCAAACATATTATGTTGAAATAATAGCTCATTGGAGGCAAGAAAATAATCAATAGTACTATTTCCATGTGTAGATAGGTAAGTAAAGCTACCATCAAAGCTACCTTTACCTTCTAAATTTCCATTTAAAATAAGACAACCGTACATATTACACAGTTCTATTAACTGGTTCCCAAAAGAATTGACAACCTTATCGCAGGACACTCTTTTGTTCATAAGAGTTGTGCTGTGTACTATGGAACTTTCTAAATCTTCCAACATGTGTACAGAACTACTGAGTGTTCCTGTCCGTGCATTCAAATCACCACAAATTAAAAGATAAACATTGCTATTCTGATCCAGTACCTCAGCCAGACATTCGTCTAAAAGCTCTAATCCGTGGCCCTCCTTACCATGATAGTAACGAGATTCACCAGGTGGTATATAAATGTGAACTATTAAGACATCCTTATCTAAGCGGAAGATATGTTTGGAAGCCCGTAATATTATTGAATTACTGAGGTTGCACTCCACTCTTTTAACTTTTCCCGCCCAACGGTTATGTACTAAGGAAACTAAACCACCTGATGGTCTACCGAAACAAGAGAATCTTTGTGCTTTTGCTATGAATATCTCATAATCACTTAGCCAGTTGGATGAGAATTGAAAGTTTATAAAGGTTTCTGTTAAACAAACAAAATCATATGATGTAATAAAATCCACAAAGTCCGGATATTCAAGTTTTGGAATCAGTCCTTCCATATTCCAATTCAACAAAGTCACAGCTTTGAAATCCTGAGCGACAGAGCCTTCCTCAGGTCTGCGGTCGTCTTCTGTTACTTGACGGCCCCTGCCATTTTCTACTACCGTCTGGTTGCCATTTATCTATCGGAAGTCTCATCTGTCCTTTCACTTGAAATCTGGAACTGGAGCTGCCCGGTCTCTGTCTGGGGCGAAGTTTAGGACGTGCACCTCCTGAAAATACACTTTTGTCACTTCCAGCACTGGCATTCATTAGGGAGTTGTTGACTGGAGTGCTATGACTGTTCATTGATGATCTGTTCATTAAAGTACCTTGAGTACCTTGAGTATTCATTTGGAAATTAGTCTCTGGGGTACTATGACTAGCACTAGCAACCTTCCCATCTCTCTTTGCTGATTCCTCCACTATGCTGGAGCTGCGGGAAGTGCGTGGGGTCTCCCAGTTCTCCGACTGCGATTCTGCATCTCCTTCCTCTTCTAGTAGTACTGAAGATACTCTCTGCAGGATGGTACTTGTGTCTCTTTCTGCAGCTTCTGTAGAAGTTGTCGCTGCTTTCTCGGGGCTTCCTGTTATGGTTACCTCAGGGTCATCAGTGATGAGCGCCTCTGCCGGCCCACACGACTGTTCTTTGCGGTCCTTTCCTTCCACACAATCGTTGTCCCCTTGTTCTGGTTTACCTATCACTTCAGTAACTTGTCCCTCAGCCTGTCTGCCATGCCCAAGGTTCCGATAATTGTCTTTTATCTCCATACTGCTGTTCTTGACACCACCGGTTTCCTCACAGACACTCATGACTTTTTCCTGGACAGTACTGTTTGTATCAGCATTTGTTTCCATCACATTCGTTTTCTTTCCCCCACTGGCTGGAGTTTCACTGATGATGACAGTCTCTTTGTTGTTAGTACTTGTACCAGCAGTTTTGACCACGACGGACATTTTTCCTTCTCCACTGGCTGTAGTTTTATCCCCAGCACTAGCCACTGACTCTTGCTCTGTAATACTTGTATCAACAGTTTTGTCTACGACAGTCTTTTTCCTTTCCCCCTTGGCCGTAGTTTCTATATCAGCAATCCTGTCGCAAGCTGTCACAGTACTTTTCAGAGCCGTTTCAGCACCTTTACCACTCGCACTAGCTGTCAACTCTTCAGCTGGAGGGACTGCTCCTGAACACTTGCCACTGTGGAGACTGTAGTTTTCCCGCATGTTTTCTTGATATGACAGATGCTCACTCCTCTCCTCTCCACTCCTCTCCTCTTCCGAACTTTCAACTGCACTGCCTCCTGAAAAGTCATCTGGGTTTGCCACTTTATCTAGCCAGTCTGACCAGCCTTGCGGAACACGATACTGCTGTTTGTGGTATGGGCCCCAGTTTTCTCTTCCTCTACTACTGTCGCTGAAGTTGTCTAGCTGCCTGTAGTTGCGTCGTGATATTTGAGGGGGGTCCCCAAACTGCCTACCCCTGCTCTTATTGTTTTCCACTAGCCGCCCATCCACGAACAGTCGACCGTTTTTGTAGTAGCATTGCTTCCCTTCTTCTCTCAGCTGCTGTAGGGTCAGCCGTTGTCTTTTGGTTAAGTCTTGGGCCACCTTGATTCCTTTCTGCCTCATTTCTGCTTTTGCCTGTCTATCCTGCACCACACTCAGCTTATCTTTCCAACTTGCAAATCGAACAATCATCGGGCGTGGATAAGAGTTTGTAGCACCTCCCCTCTTTGCTTGGGGTCTCCCCAATCTGTGCGCCCTTTCAATGTGGTTTACTGACCATGATTTCTGCCCACTGTACGTATTTAGTGTCTGTACCACTTTTGCTGCACATGAGTCAAAGTCCTCTCTCTCCAGTTCTGGAATACCAATGAATTTGAGATTGTTACGACGTGAATGCGACTCGAGAGCGTCTATGTCATTCTCTAGATATGAGATGTAAGAAAGGGCGTGGCGCAGTTCAGTTCGAACTTCTCCTATTTCATCTCTGAGAGCGTTCATACCTGGCCCAGGGTTCATCTCCACTCCTCCTCGCAACAGTAGGATGCGTAATGTCTGATCTTGGAGCAAGGTAAACAACAGGGCGGCCCACAACATGTTGAAAAGTCGGAATTTTGGAGCCCAAAAGAAAAGAAACCACGGTTTCGGGTCAATGGGACCCTCATCAGGTGAGCATGCGGCGATACCCACGAGGGATGCAGCGTCCAACCTGCACTTGTGTCTTTTGCTTTTCTTGAATAGTACGCCAGTAAGTCCAGCATTCGTG
Organism: Batillaria attramentaria; assembly: GCA_018292915.2. NCBI lineage: Eukaryota > Metazoa > Mollusca > Gastropoda > Batillariidae > Batillaria > Batillaria attramentaria. The sequence continues at coordinate 217,109 of JACVVK020000553.1, read as the reverse complement.
TCGTATATTCAAACTAAAACAGAATGGAAAAGCTCTGTGTGTGTGTGTGTGTGTGTGTATGTGTGTGTGTGTGTGTGTGTGTGTGTGTGTGTGTGTGTGTGTGTGTAACTTCTTTCTGACAGTTTCAATAGCAATTTTCGTTGAGTTATGATAGAACTAGACGGTGTGTGTGTGTGTGTGTGTGTGTGTGAGAGAGAGAGAGAGAGAGAGAGCAATATCGCACAACTAACACAATGGAAAAAGCACACATGACATAGTGAAGACACGAAATAGCATGAGCAAATGCAAATTCCTTTATTAAAAGAAATAACTTACGGCAAAGCTGGGCAGAAAGATTGTGAAATTTCTTGGCTTTTGGTGAGTTTCAAAATTTCTCACAATTTTGCGGTTGAAAGTGTCTGCTGTCAGATGGGCATTATCAGCTAGTCTAGATCTCCGTAACACAAACACAGTTTGCATGCCGAGGTTTCGGGAAAAAATGCCCAGTGCTGCAGCCGAACAGGTACGCATTGCCCATGCCAAACATGGAACTGAACTGCAGTTCTTGATGTTTCTGTCAGATTTGATGGCACCTGACTTACTCGGGAGGACATAATTATTGGAGGTGAATGTGTCATAGACAGTTTGACAGGACTTTTGTGTTGCATGTGATGTGTTACAATGTGATGCATGTCAAGCATGCATAACAGCAGGCAACAAAAATACTGAACTAGAGAGGCAGAAGCCTCCTGCGCTCACTTGTGAGATGGGTCAAGGTCATTCAACAGAGTGTGTTTGTAAAGTTCTTATCACTATGTATCATCATGCGAAGTAACATGTCTCTCATGTGCATAGTTACCGAGAAAAAGGCAATATTACAATTTTCCTAGGACAGCTTGTATAGCTTTGGCCTTGGGTCAAGATCATTCAATTAAAATCTGTAAATAAAGAACTTCTCAATGTCTATCATTATGCCAAAATTGATGGCTCTAGTGTTTGTAGTTTCTGCGAAAATGATAATGTAAAAATTCACAACAGACAGCTTTAATGACCTTGACCTTGACCTTCAAATGGCATATTTTCGAAGGTCACATCACTTTCTATCGACATGCTAGGTTTGGAGCCTCTGCTGTTTGCTGTTTCAAACAGACTGCTTTAGTGACCTAGGCCTTAAGTCAAGGTCATTCAAAATGGTATTTTTTGATAGTTCCAGTGGCTGTCTGTCAGCATGCCGAGTTTGGTGCCTCCGCTGTTCGCAGATTCTGAGAAAAGGCCAATGTTTACTGCGGACACACACACACACACACACACACACACACACACACACACACACACACACACACACACATGCACAGACGACGGATGGTTGTTACACAGACTCAACTTTGTTACACAAGTGAGCCAAAAATCACTTGAATACATATGCAGCCTGCCTTGTTCAGCACATGGATAGCTGTGAGAAGTGTCTGAAACTGAATAGTATCAAATGCCCTTGTTATGACACAACAGTTTTAAAGGCGTGTGGTGTTTTTGACAAACATTTTTTTCTCTCTCCACCTAAGAACATCTATGAGGTATTCAGTTAAAAAATCTCAGCTAAAATCTCCTGTAATATGAGAAAATCAAAAGTGCTTTTCTAGAATGTTACTCAAACCTTTTTGTGTGATCTTAAAAAATCCATGCTATTATCAATAACATAAAAAAATGTTCCCTAAGTGTACGTACCTGTGTGTGTGTGTGTGGGGGGGGGGGAAGGGGGGCGATCAACTTAGAATTATGATCGTCAACCACGTGTCAAAACTGGAGGCAAAACTTGGGAAAGTCAAAATCGAGGCGAAAGGGGGGTAGGGGGTATGGTTCTGGACAAATCTAAATTGCTGTCTGAAAGCATATTTGGAGGCTTTGTGTGTTTTTATGTGGAATAAAAGCACCTCTGATTATATCTAAGTCAGTCTTTCTGCCCTTTGCAAATTTAACCAAGTGGCCACACACACAAAAAAGAAGCTTCTCTGCAATTCTCTCATAGATCGTCATGAAAACTGGCTGTGGTGGTGCCAAATGCATGTATTATTTTATGTCCAGAGGGATTTTGGACAACATCAATGCTTGGACAGTTATGTTCCCTTCATGTTCAGACTTGCTGCATAATTCAGCTGTTTCTAGAGATTTTGAGTTTAAAAAAATGTCTTGAAAGGTATAGCAGTTATCCAAACCCCTCTTGATAGAATGTTATGTGAAAAATCGTTTGTATTTTTGTTTATGTTCTTCACGCAGCTGCAACCACGTTTCCACAACAACCGTTGTAGTAGTGGTCTAGTGGCTATAAGACTTGTCACCAATGCGAGAGGTGGAGGGTTCGAGTCCCACTCGGGGCAAAGAAGTTTTCCTTCTCGTATGTGGCACCGTTCATTCGGGCCGATCGTCGTGGGTTCTCTCCGGGTACTCCGGCTTCCTCCCCTCTGCTTTGGAAATGTTCAGCCCACCAAATTTGAAAAATAAATGCAATTCTAAATTCCGAAAATAGCTGAGCTGAACCTTCGCACCACGTGATCGCAATGTGTTTATGTCCAGTGTGTGAGAGAATGCGTGTGATTCACGTGAGCGTGCGTGGTGGGTTCAGTTCGCGGCGCTTTGAGACATTTCACGAAATTGGGTAAAGCGCCTATACAATACTCAATATTATTACTATTTTCATCATTATTATCATTATAGTAGCTCCACACAAGTACTTTGAAATTTGAGAGACCGATCTATCAGTTCAACAGTTTTTCCAATACATTAGTCGTGTGCGTGCGGGCTGCCCAATTCTGCCTTAAACTTGTTGTAACATATCAACATTTCAACACTAGAAGGATACATGTGGAACAAAATCAGTACCATTGCATAAAACACGTACGAGAGATTTAACTTACCAGGTAATCATTTTACAAAATAAATGTATACTCTTATCGAAAATAAACTTGGCAAATTTGTTGTAATAGTTACGGGGCCACACATTCCTTTTTGTATGCAACTGAAGGTAATGCTACTGCCATTCAAATAAACATAAAAAGTTTGAATTTCTTTCATTTGCGGCAATGCTACGCTTGGCTGAATTTGAGCGCCATCACGTGACAATTTTACATTTTGGACTATTTTATTGCGCGCAGTGCCAAACACAAATCAGGCTGGGGAATTGCTGAGGGATAAAAAGACTGAAACTTAGAGCGGGGTGCAGAAGCACCGCCCTGCTGGGGGTTCAGGGGCAATGACCTACTTCAGAAAACAAATTTTTACCAGTTTTTAAAAGCATTTAACAGCCTCTTCTTGCACCAAAAAGTAAAATACTGCCATGGTACTGACCTGCAAGTTTTAAAAAATGAAGTTAGACTGTCCAGTATGACATTTCATGTATCATGATATACAACAACCTTTTTCTCCACATCCTTTTTTTCTTTGGCTGAAACTAGATTTTTTTGGCTGAAGGCATAGGACATTTGGCTGAAAATCGCCAAATGACTGAAAATTCCCCAGCCTGAAAAATGTCTATAGCAAATTTCAGAATGCCGATGAAATTCAGCTATGCCTGGCATTGCCACAGATGGAAAAAAATCCAGATTTTTTTATGTTGTTGTTGTTGTTTTTTAATTGACAGTAACATTACCTTCATTGGCCTAAAAATGATTTGGAATTTCTATTTCTTTTTATTTCAGCTGGAACCGTGAATGTCGTAAAACTGAACTTTTGTTTCATGCATCGCGTGGCTGGGCAAAATGGGTTTTAGTTGCCATATTCATCTTTAGCGTTTTGTGATTTACCCTGAAAAAAAAAAAAAACCAAGAACAACAAAAACAACAACACCAACAAGTGATCTTGTGACTATTTTCTTGCGTATAGTGCCAAAAACAAATTTGTCAAGTTTAGTTTGGATGCGAGTGTATGTACTGAGAGGCAAAAGAATGTATCCACTGCATTCAAACTGTGTAATTTTAAAATGAGATCGGAAATAGTCGGAAAATTCAACCAACCCTCATGGAGATTTGATTTTGGAATCAATAAAATTACTGCTTAATAAGTGTGCTAAAAAACAGAAAGAGCAACAGCATGAACACACACGGGTTGCAAACCTTAAAGTCACAACTGCCATTTGACGATGCACGCACGTATCACGTAATGCTCTACGTCATGAAACAGTGTGGTCGAGAGGACCTCCGCGGGTTCTGCAACGCGAATCAGAGATTCTCCAGAGGTTGTCCCAGGCGCAATGGAAGGAGCTATGTTGGAAGATGAAGAGTGCTACTGCATGGCGGTCATAGTTCTCTGAGCTTGAGAATCCATTGTCCCAGTTCTATGGCTGAAAGCATGCTCCAAACTGCCAAGCCGGTAACCTCAATAACACATGGGGCCCGATACCAAGAGCACTGACGCATGCCCAGAATCTGCTCCTCGTGCTCATGAGGTGGACAGGCCTCCGGAAGAACACCTGGAAGATGCTGCTGTACCTCATGCACGAGGTGAAGGAGAGCTCTTTTGAGGATTCTGCACTCAAGGTCCTATCAAGCATGTTCGGTTGGAACCACATGAAAGGTGAAGTCCATTGCTTGGAGCCCACTGTACATTTTCCCACTTTTCTTGTTCCTGGCTTAATCAATGCATGCCCCAAACAGTCAAAACCCAAGACAGATGGGGAAGAAACGATTTTGTGTTTTCCCCCAAGACTGTCCATAGCCTATGGCCTAACCAAACAAAAACAAATTCACAATTAATTAATGTCTGCTTGGCTTTAAATTGGCGTAGTAGGAGTGTTGGACTTTGATTATACTAATGTTTGCTGCAATAGGAGCCGTTAAGGAAGCGTTAGTCTTGACCGATTTTCGCACACAGGGCCCCAACCGCAAAAGAGTCAACAAGGAGGAACGTCCCCGTTCTACAAAGTTGTTTCTCCAAATTTCATGTTATTTTGTTGTTATTGTTGCTGGTTCTCCCCTCTTCAATTCCTACCAATGACAGTAGATCCACTACGACCTCCACCGATTAGCCACATGACTGGGGGTGGTGGTGGGGGATGGAGGGGAAGAGAGAGAGAGAGAGAGATGACGTCCATTCCGTGAACTAAACATTTGACGTCAGCCTCAAGCATTGAGATAGTCTGAGGATGCTTGTTCATGTCTTGTGATTTCCCTGCTGGCTTTGTGACTTCCCCGACTGAAATATTTTTCACATGAAATCTGGAAGATCTAGAGGGCTGGTGAAATGTCGGAGGCAGTGACGATACTTGCAGATTTTGTCTGTGAACCAAACATTTGACGTCAGCCTCACGCTGCTCGTCTGACAGATGATACTTCTTCATATCTTCTGATTTCCTGGTTGTTTTTGTGACTTCCGTGACTGAATTAATTTTTACATAAAATCTGGAAGATCTAGAGAGCTGGTGACACGTGGACTTGAATGCCTTGGATTGTACATACTAAACTGCAAAATTGGAACTTTTTTGACCGGCGCTTCTCAAAGAAACTTGAAACAATGTTTCTCTAAAAGCTCCGTTATTCTTAATACTAAAGCTATAATAGTGCAGTACTTCCTGTCATATGTGCAGTTTTCACAAGTGACAAAAACATGATACCGGAATGATGAGTAATTTGGAGTCTTTTCATAGATATCTGGCCTTATATGCAAACCCCCCCCCCCCTACCTCGAAAATATTTTTCTTACACAAAACCTGTCAGAGCTACAGAGCTGTGCTACGAAAACAGGCAGTATAATTGGATGATCTTCCCAATTTCAGAAAATGAAGCCATTTGAACATTTTTTTCGAAAAAAAAAAATCGTGACCGATTTTTTTTAAATCGGCGTCCTTTTCCACCAAATAAGGGTGATATCAAAGACGGGGCAACGAGAAAAAGGCCAGCACAAATATTTGGCCTCAGCGGCCGGGATTCGAACTCTCGGCCCAAGCATTGAAAGTCCAACGCGCTACCATTCGGCCACCCTGGCTCCCCAGAGAGAGAGAGAGAGAGAGAGACGTCAGTTCCGTGAACTAAACATTTGACGTCAGCCTCAGGCAGGTCGTCATACAGAGAGAGAGAGAGAGAGAGAGAGAGAAAGATGACGTCATTTCCGTGAACTAAACTTTTGACGTCAGCCTCTAGCACTGAGATCGTCTGAGGATGCTTGTTTATGTCCTGTGATTTCCCTGTTGGCTTTGTGACTTCTCCGACTAAATTATTTTTTACATGAAATCTGGAAGATCTAGAGGGCTGATGAAATGTCGGAAGCAGTGACGATACTTGCAGATTTTGTCTGTGAACCAAACATTTGACGTCAGCCTCACGCTGCTCGTCTGACAGATGATACTTCTACATAATATTATATTGTGATTTCCTTGTTGCTTTTGTGACTTCCGTGACTGAATTAATTTTGACAAAATCTGGAAGATCAGAGAGCTGATGAAACGTGGACTTAAGTGTCTTGGATTGTACTTACGAAATTGCAAAATTGGAACTTTTTTGACCGGCGCTTCTCGCAGAAACGTGAAAAAAAATGTGTTTATCTAAAAGCTCTGTTATCCTTAATACTAAAACTATAATAGGGCAGTAGTTCATGTCATATGTGCAGTTGTCGCAAGTGACAAAAATACCGGAATGATGAGTAATTTGAAGGAGTCTTTTCATAGATATTTGGCCTTATATGCAAACCACCCCTACCTCGGAAATATTTTTCTTACACAAAACCTGTCAGAGCTACAGAGCTGTGCTACGAAAACAGGCAGTATAATTGGATGATCTTCCCAATTTCAGAAAATGAAGCCATTTGAACATTTTTTTCGAAAAAAAAAATCGTGACCGATTTTTTTAAATCGGCGATAACTACCCGTAGTGTAGTGGTTAGCACTTCGGATCATGGACCGGGAGACCCGGGTTCGAATCCCAGCCGAGGCAAGCGGGATTTTTTCCTACCTAGGTCGGCTCCTACCCAGAGCGGGTGTGCTATGGGCCCAATGCCGAGCTTCACCCACTTCACGGGTGCGACTTTGGGGGTGCTTCCCTTTGTATGACACGTCTTATGATGTGGATGATTACACGGCCGGCACCGCAGGTGCCGTAGTTCCCGGGCCTGGTTAATGCCGGGATATTTATGACAGGAAGCGTGGAATGCAGCCCTGTCCCGCAGTCCCAAACCACATGGACCTCCATAGCATCATCTTACTATCATCCTCATCTCCATCATCATGCATAATAAAAATAAATTGTCCCAGCTTCCGAGTCCTCCGTGGGTTCCACCCATGACCTGGGAGGAACACCACTGGAGCTGGCAAAGAGTTGGGGGCAGCAAAAAAAAAAAATAAAAAAATCGGCGATAACTGTTTTCAAAATGCGGCAGGATAAAAATCGTGAAAGGTAGCTCTGGAGAATATGACTGCCCATTTTATCAAGTAAAAAGCCACTGATCCGGCGAGGTGGTTTAGCAGATAGCCATCATTACATCCGTCCACACACACAGTCTCACAAATCCAGCCAAAAAGAACGCAGCAGCATAGTGTGCACGTAAGGTGTCTACGACGCAGATTTCGTTACGTCACTGGGTGCGTGAAAGTAAGTATTGTGTGGAGAAACGTCACAGTCTTGTTTTGTATCACTGAAACTTGCTGCTGCGCGCAGCAAAATCTGCCCCGTCTCATAACAAGGAGGAACGGCCCCGTCCTACAAAGTTGTTTCTCCAAATTTCATTTTATTTTGTCTGTTTTGTTGTTATTGTTGCCGGTTCTCCCCTCTCCATGTTCTACCAATGACACTAGATCCTCTACGACCTCGACCGATTAGTCACGTGACTGGGGGTGGGGCCGGGTGGGGGGAGAGCGAGAGAGAGAGAGAGAGAGAGAGAGAGTGGGTGGGTGGGTGTTTAGGAGTTTAACGTCCTTTTCCACCACGTAAGGGTGATATCAAAGACGGGGCAACGAGAGAAAGGCCAGCACAAATATTTGGCCCAAGCCGGGATTCGAACTCTCGACCCGAGCATTGAAAGTCCAACGCTCTACCATTCGGCTACCCTGGCTCCCCAGAGAGAGAGAGAGAGAGACGTCAGTTCCGTGAACTAAACATTTGACGTCAGCCTCAGGCAGGTCGTCATACACAGACGGAGAGATGACGTCAGTTCCGCGAACTAAACATTTTGACGTCAGCCTCTAGCACTGCGATCGTCTGAGGAAGCTTGTTTATGTCTTGTGATTTCCCTGTTGGCTTTGTGGCTTCCCCGATTGAATTATTTTTCACATGAAATCTGGAAGATCTAGAGGGCTGGTGAAATGTCGGAGGCAGTGACGATACTTGCTTATTTTGTCTGGGAACTAAGCGAGTGAGTTTTTATGGCTTAAAGCTGGGAACTAAGCGTTTGACGTCAGCTTCACACTGGTGGTATGACAGATGATGCTTGTGCATGTCTTGTAATTTCCCTGTTGCTTTTGTGACTTCCCTGGCTGAATTAATTTTTACATAAAATCTGGAAGATCTAGAGGGCTGGTGAAACATGGACTAGAATACCTTGTATTGTACTTATGAAATCGAAAATTTGGAACTCTTTTGACCGGTGCTTTTCGCAGAAACTTGAAAAAGTTATGTTTATCTAAAAGTTCAGTTATTCTAAATGCTAAAGCTATAATAGTGCAGTAGTTCCTGTCATATGTGCAGTTGTCACACTAGACAAAAACGCCGGGATGATAAGTAATTTGCAGTAGTCTTTTCATAGATATTTGATCTTATGTGCAAACCACCCCTACCTCGAAAATATTTTTTTTACACAAAACCAGTCAGAGCTACAGAGCTGTAGCACGAATACAGGCAGTGTGATTGGGTGAACTTCCAAAGTCTAGAAAATGAAGGAATTTGAACAACTTTTTCGAAAAAATTCGTAACACGACCGATTTTTTAAAATCGGCGATAACTCTTCTGAAAATGCGGCAGGCTAAAAATCGTGAAAGGTAGCTCTGGAGAAGGTGATTTCCCATTTTATCTCAAAGTAAAAAGACCTCCATCGAGGTGGTTTAGCAGATAGCCATCATTACATCCGTCCACACACACACACACACACACACACACACACACACACACACACGTCTCACAACTCCCGCCAAAAAGAACGCAGCAGCATAGTGTGCACGTCAAGTGTCTATGACGCAGGTTTCGTTACGTCACTATGTGCGTGAAAGTATGTATTGTGTGGAGAAACGTCACAGTCTTGTTTTGTATCACTGAAACTTGCTGCTGCGCGCAGCAAAATCTGCCCCGTCTCATAAAGTTGTTTCTCTATAGAGAAACAACTTAAAAATGAAGACAATGCAGAAGAATTCAGCATATTTAGCGCTGTCAGGTACTGTGAAATCGAAATAATTTTTCCAAGCTTCCTACGAATTTTCCGAACATCGGATCATTCGTAGTGCGTTTGGCAACCGGCCAATTATCCGATTTTCGGAAAAATCGTAGTTACGATAAATCGTGGTAAATTTTCTGGCCCCTACGACTACGAATTAAACGCGCTTTACTGTGTTTCTTTTTCTCTTTTTAACAGATGTGCAGAGCTTTTGCCTCTCAGCATACTATCCGGCAAAAGAAACGCCAAAATAGAGACAAGATGGCCACTGACCAGCCCAATATGTTGTTTCCATTTAATCACCTGCTGTCGTCACGGTCGTTCTTTTGTAATGCCATGTATTCGGGAGGACACACACACACACACACACACACACACACACACACACACACACACACACACACACTACACTCTCTCTCTCTCTCTCTCTGAATGGAAACAACTGACCGGACTTGTCAGACCAATCTTGGTTTTGGAAGAGAGACGTCAAGTTGTTTTCTTTGAAATCTATGACGTTTTCCTCATTGGGATGACGCATAATACATTTGACGTAATAACTTTGACTCGGATACAATTCTTGCAATGAAAGCAGCCCCATGAAAATTGAAGTGTTGCTGCTGCGCAGTGTAAAGATCGAATTTATACCGGCTCAATGTGTTTAACAGACAAGTCTGCGCGGCGAACGTTTTTTCACTATGTGTTATGTCTGCTGCGCGCGCGCGCACACAGACACACACAGACATACGCGCGCACGCACGCACGCACGCACGCAGACTTGCGCGAGCCGCGTTTGTGCATGTGCTCCATTGAGACCTATGTGGTGTTCTCTCACTCTACTATGCTATTGAGTGAGAGTCAGTGGGAAAAACAAAGCTCACTACATCAATGAAACTCCCACTTTCCCCGTCTACAAATAGAGAACTTCCGAAAAGTGACGACACACCCCCACGTCAATCAAACATGACGTCGGCAAACTGACGCTGATACAGTTTTGCGTCAGTGCGCGTGTGCCTTTTCTGCGATGTTTGTGAGGCGTGTGGCTTGTGTAAAGGAAATGTGCTTCGAGTACAAATTTTCGAGTCAACTGACGACAACGGCTGCAGTGAATTTTTCTAATTTTTTTGTATATTTTTTATGGCACCCCAGGCTCATTATCTATGTATAGTAGGAGCGATTTTGAGATCTAAAGTGTGTTCACCAGCACTTTCATCAGGTACGGCTTACGCCAAAAGTATAAAAGCGACAACCTCCAAAATTCACTCAGTTGAGAGTCCGTATTCATGCTATCTATGTCCCAAAATTGGAGTGGTTTAGGTAAATATTACGCCTTTAAACGCCAGAAAGCCATTTTTTTTTAAAAGGGCGATAACTCGCAAATCATGTGTGCAATCGTACCTGGATCGGGCCTTCTATTCAACAATCTTGATTCATTTAGAAACCCCAAATTTGAAATCGATCGGTTCAGTATTTTCGGAGAAATAGGCATCTGAACTGGGTTCACATGCAATGTCAACTCAGGCTCGGTTTACATGAAAACTATAAGAGCGACCATTTTCTAGTAGTGACTCTGTTCAGAGTCCGTATTCAAGCTATCTACTGCCAAAAAATTGAGTGATTTAAATAAATATTACGCCTGTACACGAAAGACAACCAACTTGTCTCAAAAGGGCGATAACTCCCAAATCACTTAAGCAATCATCACACGCTTGAATCGTCTAATGTAACATTTTGATAAATTTGGATACCCCAAATTTGAAGCCATTCGGTTAAGTATCTTCGAAGAAACGGGCCCGGACACAATTCACACACACACACACACACACACACATCCATACAGACGGCACTCAGTGAGGAGAAGAAACGCGTTCGGAACAGCATACATGCCAACATCGATGACGCAGGTTTTCTTACGTCATTGTCAGAGTTACACTTGCATAATCGTCTCTGCGGGAGATCGGCAGTGACGTGCGTTTGTACCACAGATGCTTGCCTATGAACGTGGAAATTTTAGCCCGTCCTATTATGTTGTTTCCATTACTATGGAAACAACATAAAAACCAGAATTATCCAGGTGAGTGGATAATAGTTCAAACTGATCAGTCTAGGGCGTGAGTCGAGAATTCCCGTGCTCTGTGGTGTACAGCACGGATTACGGACAGTGCGCAGCTACCTCAAGAGTGGGGGGGGGGGGGGGGATGGGGCGTTGTATCGCCGTGGCTGTGGTGCCACACTTCTACCACTTATTTGGCGCGTTTACACCGGACCAAATAAGCGAAGCTGGCACGCTTTGAAGCGGAGCAGGCACGTTTACGCTAGACAATTTTACCCGGGTCAGGAACCTGGAACCTAGTAGTACATATGCATGTGAACAAGGCCGCGTTTCTTAAGCGGGTGCGCTCGCGTGCGTACGCGGAAGTCGCTCTGCCTCGTTCGGAAACGGCCAATTACAACAAGGCGCTTTCAAAATGGCGGCGGAATCACGAACACGGTTGTGGCAAGGTTGAAAAGGAAGAAGAAAACTCTAGTGCTCGCAGCTATCAGTCATCTTTTCAGCGCAGAAGACGACGTTTTTGAGGAGGAGCAATGATTACTGGCTTGGAGCATGATACACCGCTAGTATGCATGTTCTGCTCGATGCAAAACGGAGACGTAAGACACCCTTACGTACTCACTTTGACCACTCCTTCTCCACAGACACGCACAACATATCCCTGAATGACTGGCGACCACGGCCCGGTGCAATTAGCTCAAATTATTTTCGTATATTCTGCACTATTACAAGTTGGGACAAAAGGTCTCCATCCACCCGCAAATTCATTTTAAGCCATTTCTTAGTTCCACTTCAACGAGGCCTTCGGTGGGCGCCGCCATCTTTGTTTACATAGAAACTGACCACGTGACCTTTTGTTCGTGGCGAACTTGCTCCAGACTGCGCGCGCGAGCGCCTTGCTTGCTCGCGGCGGGCAAGCGGCGTACAAACGGTTTCGGCGCAAAGCGTCCCGGAACGTTACGGAATGCTCGCGTTAAGAAACGTGGCCCAAGGCTCGCATTGGGTGCCAGTCCCGCGTGACCAACAGCTGTTTTCAAATCAGCTGTCCTTGTTCCCATGGTTACGGCTTTACGCACGGGTTCCACTTTCACGCATTATGGCTGCGAGTCGACTGAAGCTGAACCTCAACAGAACAACTGGAGAAAAAAAAGAGGAGGGAAATAAAAGAGGGACAAGTAAAATTTTAACAAGAACACATGTCTGCTGATTCTTATCCAAACTCTCGACAATGAAAGAACAAGTGGACAGAACTTAGAAACACTAAAGAACAAAAACACTCAAATGCACTAACCAACTGTGTAAGGAAAGACAATAAACACATGGAATTCAACCAAAACAGACCGATTGAAAAGCAAGTGGAAGGGTGAAACGTGAAATCTTAACAAGAACACATGTCCGCTAATTCTTACCCCAACTCTCAACTAAGACAGAATGACCAGACAGAACTCGGAAACACCAAAGAACAAACACACTCAAACTAATAACTACAGTAACTAATTATGTGACCAAAGAAAATGAACACACAAAACATAAACCACAACTGAAACTGAACCTTAACAGAACAACTGAAAAACAAGTGAAAGGGTGAAAAGTGAAATCTTAACAAGAACACATGTCTGCTCATTCTTACCCCAACTCTCAACTAAGAAAGAACGACTAGACAGAACTCGGAAACACCAAAGAACAAACACACTCAAATACAGTAACTAACTATGTGACCAAAGCAAATGAACACGCAAAACATAAACCACAACTGAAACTGAACCTTAACAGAACAACTGAAGAAAACGTGAAAGGGTGAAAAGTGAAATCTTAACAAGAACACGTCTGCTCATTCTTACCCCAACTCTCAACTAAGAAAGAATGACTAGACAGAAGTCGGAAACACCAAAGGGGTGAGTGGGTGGGTGTTTCGGAGTTTAACGTCCTTTTCCACCACATACGGGTGATATCAAAGACGGGACAACGATGAAAAAGCCAGCACAAATATTTGGTCCCAGCCGGGAAACGAACTCACGACCCGAGCATTAGAAGTCCAACGCTCTACCATTCGGCCACCCCGCCTCCCCGGGAAACATCAGAGAATAAGCACACTCAAATATAGTAACCAACTATGTGACGAAAGGAAATAAACACAGGAAACCCAAACACGGCAGAAACTGAAACCTAAACAGAACAACTGAAAAACAAGGGAAAGGGGGGAACAGGTAAATCTTAACAAGAAGTATTAATTTGTTTAATTATTGATCTGTTGTGTTAATTATTATACAGATCTGCGAATTTTTACCCAAACCCTCAATAATGAATCAACCACTACACAGAAGTTGAAAACACCAAAGAACAAAAACACTCAAATATTGTAACCAATTCGGTAAGGAAAGAAAATAAACACACGAAATCCAACCGCAACAGAAACTGAACCGAACAACTGAAAAACAAGGGAAAGTTCGAAAAGGGAAAGCATAACAACCATCTTTAATTTATTTAATTATTTAGGAGGTTGTATTGATTTATTTAAACATGTCTGCGAATTCTTACACAAACTCTCAAACAATTAAAGGACCACTAGACAGAAGTCACAAAGTGGGAGACCGAATTAAACCCCACACCCATTCCAAATAGGCCTTGGCGAGAATTGCCTTGCATGTTGCTTTGCGAGAAACAGCGGAATCTGTATAACAATGGTCGCAAATGCCTTTGGGATCTGCTGAATAGGTTGCATGTTGTAAAATTATCGTAGCTCAACAGAACAGCAGTGGCGATGCCATATTTAATCCCACACCCATTCCAAATCGGCCTTGGCTTTAATTGCCTTGCTTGTGGCTTCGCGAGAAACGGCTGAATTTGTTTTTAAAAAAAAAAAAAATTTAAACAGTCAGAAATGCTTCCTTGTGATCTGCTAAACTGGTTGCATGTATTAGAGGGACCTATACTTGAACATGTAATTTGGAACCAACAAAAGCGTAAGCATATAAATCTCACTGAATTTGTTCAGCGCAGAACAACCTGAACGTTACTTCAAAATTTGGACACTCTCTCTTACCAAGAACGGCTCCGTAAATTGAAATGATTTTGTTTTCTTTGACATATGGCAGAAAAAGGGGTGATCTCATACCAGTGCAAAGAATATTAAATGATATAGATAATACTGATAGACAGGAGGTCTGTCTCTTAGATCTCAAAGAAAGAATGTGTTTAGCCAAAAGGATTATAAATAACTGGAGTTCACTGCCAAACTCAGCTGCATGTGCCAAAACATTACAAGATTTCAAATTGGAAATTGAACATCAACAACAACAACCAAAAAAACAAAAACAAAAACCTTACGTTTACTAATAAAACATTATTCTGACACACTCGCAGTAATACCGCTCCCAAACACCCTTGCACTCTCGCAGTAATACCGCTCTCAAACACCCATGCACTCTCGCAGTAATACCGCTCCCAAACACCCATGCACTCTCGCAGTAATACCGCTCCCAAACACCCATGCACTCTCGCAGTAATACCGCTCCCAAACACCCATGCACTCTCGCAGTAATACCGCTCCCAAACACCCATGCACTCTCGCAGTAATACCGCTCCCAAACACCCATGCACTCTCGCAGTAACACCGCTCCCAAACACCCATCCACTCTCGCAGTAATACCGTAATATTGATGACAACTGTGTGCCAAATGAGGGAACCCATAACAAAAATATAAACTTACGGCTGAACTGATGATGATGATGATGATGATGATGATGATGATGATGATGAATAAAAGTACCGTAGCTTCAACAGAAAAGCAGTGGCTAGGCCATATTTAACCCCACACCCATTCCAAATCTGCCTTGGCTATAACGACCTAATTGCCTATAACTGCATGTAATAAAAGTATCATAGCTGTATCAGAAACACAATGGCGAGGCTCCCACACCAATTCCAAGTCGGCCATGACTAAAATTGGCCCTTTGAAAATGGCGAATGCTTTCTCGAGAAGTCGCGGAATGTTTATGATACAGCTGTAATGGTCGAAAATGCTTCCTTGGAGTCTGCTGGATTGGATGCATCTAATAAAAGTACCGTAGCTTCGACAGAAGAGCAGTGGCGAAGCCGAATACAACCGTACACCCATTCAAAATCGGCCATGATGAGAATTGCCTCGCCGGAAATGTGTGGCTTTGCCAGAAACGGCGGAATTTTTCCTTTAATGGTCGGAAATGTTTCCTTGGGATCTGCTGAAGTGGTTGCATGCAGGAAAACAGTGGCGAGGCCGAGCTTAATCATGATCAGAACTGCCTCACCGGAAATGGTGTGTGGCTTCTCGAGAAAACAGCGGAAATTTTATAAATACTAAGAAGGGCATCTCTCTGAAATATCCTGAACAGAATCAACCACTGTTGCTGAAGAATCTCAAATTGCAACTTAATCTGCGAAAATATTTAAATTTTGACTATTTCCTTTCTGAGAGTGCCAAAAACAAATTTGCCTAGTTTATTTTGTGTGAGACTGTGCAATCAAATGCAATAATTAAACAACTTTCCTAAACTTCCAGTTTACACCCCCACGAATAGTTTTCTTCATGTCTGCAGCCAGTGTAGTTTGAGAAATGAGCGTTAGTCGATAGGGTATCTAGTGTGGTCAACTGCTGTAGAAATGAAGAATCCTATAAATAAAAAAAATTACTATGCTTCACTTGAGGACATTTTCTTCCTTCAGCGCTTTCACTAACTCTCTTCAGTTCCTTCAGTGTTTTCACTGATTTCTGTGGCTGTTCCTTCCGTCATTTCTGTCGCTGAGGTTTCTGTTGCTTCCTCTAGCAGCATTTCATAGTTCTCCATTTTCTGGTTTCCCTGATTCTGGGTAGCGGCAGCAAGCTGACTTTGAAGTCGAGCATCCATTTCTTGCTGACGTACCTGCATTGCACGTGCAGCTAACATAGCCGCCTGCTGTTTTTTCTTCTTCCTCATCATAGTCGCAAAAATGGCTGCACCTACAGCCCCTAAGAAAACTAGTAGCCCGGCTATGCCCGCGCCCGCAACCGCATTGGTATCCGAGTCCGTGGTATTAGATTCTTCTAAGTTCTTGGGTGGGCACTGGTACTTGACGGTGATGTGCTTGTGATCGAATTTGGTACCGTCGGTGGATGCAGAGCAGCGGTACGTGTCCACGACTCCACAGACAACAGGGGACTTGATAACGAATGTTTTGGTCACTTTAAATTGAGTCCTGTCTTCCTCGCCCTCATTTTTTATTTTACGGCCACCACTTGTAGCAGACGTATTTTGACCTGGATAACGATAAACGTCTAGCCATTTTGGAGATGGCGCTCCGACTGCTCCACACACAAGCTGCATGCTCTTGGCCGATGCGTTGACAACAACCTCACCTTCCACTTCATTCACTTCGAGATACACGACTTTAGCCTCTCCGCCCCAATCGATTTTCAACTTTTCCGTAAGTGTTACAGATATTGATGAAGCTTCAGGATTTTGGAGTGTACACACTATTTCTAATGCGTCATTATTTTGCTTTGCTATTACAGGATCAGGCCTGAACGAACACCGCTTGGCATAATTTCCCTCGAAACACTCGATGCCTCCCCATTCAACAAATGGTGTAGGCTGTGCTTCAGTTGTATTGCACTCTATAGTCAACTCTCTCACACCATCCGTTTTCCAAGGCATGGGAGGCAAGTAAATTCTACTTTGACGTTTTTCAGGTCCATACGCCACTTTGGGAAGGTAAACAACTTTCTTTATGACAGTTATGTTCTCCTCTTCTACTCTCCATGTCATCTGACAAACCTGCGATGACAAGCGGTCCCCCCGCTGAACAGATTTGATCTGGAGATTTTTCTCGAAGACAAAATCATCGTTAGCCTTATACCAGCCGACTAAAGCTTCGGGAGATCCAGAAAACGAGAGGAGACAACTGCAGTTAATATTCTGACCTTCACGCACCCAGTCAGCGCAGTCATAGTACAGACTACCTGGCATTGCATGTTCGCAAGTGACTCCCGTGAAGCCTGTATCGCAACTGCAAGTAAATCGGTTGATATGATCTTCACATGTCGCGGCATTTTGACACGGCTGACTTTCACACTCGTTCATATCGATTTCACAAGTTACTCCACTATATCCTGGAGTGCAGGTGCACTCGAATTTTTGTATGCCATCTTTACAAGCACCGTTGTTAATACACGGTTTGCTTGCACAATTGTCCTTATCGTATTGACATTTTAATCCATAATATTCCTTGATACAGACACAAGTTACTTTGTCACAAGTATTTTTGCACCGTGCTCCGTTCTGACATATGGCACAGAATCCTGAAGACGACCGTTCGCAGTAGTACCTTCGCCAGGCTTTGCAATCAAGGTCGTTAATTCCGTTTCTTCTAAGTCCCATGCACTGTCCATCAAAATTTGGATTCTCATACAACCAAAAACCAAAAAACATTTTAGTCTGATCACGGTTGTGCTTCGTACAGTATATACTTCTACCAACTCTCTTTGAACCAAACGCTATCTCCCATTCAGCCGACGAGACACTGATGCGAAGCCTTAAAAAATCGAACTCACTGCGAGTGTGTGGGTCTGCCTTCCGTGCCCGAATCTTATCGCATCCGCTGTTATCTGATAGTCTTTTGCGTTCCGAACTGAGCCAGTAGCATTTACTGTTATAAGGATTCCATGAGTTCTGAAAACCTGCGATAACAGCTTGAATCCTGGTAACCAACAGCAGCACCCAAACGCTGAGAATCATCCTGCATTGCCTAAGCCTTGAGGCCCGTTTGATTGCAAAAGTGAACACGTCGTACAGCTTTCAACCGTCCCTACAAGTTTTGCGTTATAATTTGACGTCGACACAGCTTGTATTGACGCAAAAATGCTTTCTGAATATTCATGAACCATGACGTGACCACTCCAGTTTAGTTAGCCTGTCAATCATTCCATACCCAGGGCGGGGGGAATTCTAACCCCAGTCACGTGGCTAATCGGTCGAGGTCGTACCTCTAGCCACAGTTCCTAACTCAGGATTTTGGGCGAAGTGTGATGCGTGTTGGCTATGTGATTGAAATTGTGACGGTTACGTGCTTTGACCCCATAATATTGGGGCAAATTGCATTTCGAGGCTGGCGAGTGGCGCTATTTAAGCCTAAAGGCCAAAAATCGTTTTCGAACATTGACCTTCGTGTCGAATCTATCACGAAAGACCACACCCCTTTCTCTCCATATACGGCACGACATCGTGAATGGGACAACCGATTCAAAATGCAAATGGCTGCATGTTTGCAACCCTTCGGAGCTGCATGTTTGTTTTCGATGGAAAATGGAGTACTATATATATGCATCGTTGACGTTTGCAAGAAATGTTTGCATCCTCTACAACGACGTGGTATGTGATTGTGTCATTGTTGGCTTTATTTAGCGTAAGCAATAGTAGATAATTAATTTCTTTTCTGTGAAGCGGACCCGGTACGTTGTACACTGACTGTGTGGCAGTCCGCAGGTTTTGGCACAAATCGACTTCTGTTAGCCTAGGCTACGCGTATCATAGTTGAAAAACAGGAAACATAATCGTGTAGAATCAAGTCTACACACATCAGAAGTCCAAATGTGAATAATTTTTTTTCGGTGAGTAGATCCGACGATCGAAGAAATCAGCAGTAGAGCTGAACTTCGGAAGCGTCACCCCTTTGTTGATTTTTATGTTTTCGGTTAATAATAATAATAATGAATACAGTTTATATAGCGCCTATCTGTTTTTCTACGAAACACTCTTTGCACACACACACACACACACACACACACACACACACACACACACACACATGGAAACAACATCATAGGACGGGCTAAATTTTCCACGTTCATGGGCAAGCATCTGTGGTACTAGTCATGGTTTCCCCTCTCCTGTAATCGAGGGTCATGGCTCTTCGCGTAGGAAAAAATTTAACACATTAATATCTCTGTGGTGGCTGGACCAATATTTAAATAATGATAGGATACAAGTGACGCTGAATAACGCTCCATGAAAATATACACTTTGGCCTTACAAGCTACCGTGTATGATTGTCTGAGTGGAAAATGCCCAACTCTAACACTGCGAGCTGAGGTTCGTCTGCTTGGCAGCCATTTGCAAGGTGTCGGCGCATGCGTGCCTGAATAGAAAACCGCGGGAAAAGTCGGAGATTTCTAAAGGTGGGCAGATCAGACAAAAGCTGACAGAATAACAGGAATTGGTGTAATATCTATTTGTCAGTCTCAAAAACAGTTGGCTGAAAAATCTCACAGGTACTGTACTGCTTTCTACAAGCTTTTCTTAATCAAAAAATTCACTGGACTCAGCGAAAAGATCTTTCAACTAAAACGTAAGTCAGTTCAAGATCCCTCGAATCTGACAGGCCGGCATGCTGATTCCTCCCAACCGCATAGCAGAAAGATCTACACAAACACACGAGATTTTTCTTTGATGACTGAACAAAATTTCTGATTACCACTGATTTGATGTGATCACTGATGTGTGGAGTGTCAGTTTATGTCAGTTATGTCTCTCTAGATCTAGATTGTGAGCCGACAAGCATATTCACGTGGAAGGATGTAGTGAGGAGAAAGAATAAAAGGAAAAAAGGGGGCGGAGCGTAAAATACGGCAGGCACTATTACACAGCTGCTGTACTTTTTAAACTTTACAAAATCACCGTCACATAATCCAGTGTGTTAAATTGTACGTGCAGTTTTGCTTTCCAGGGACAAGGTCGCTGTAAACTAGCATGCATAATCAAACGCAAAACAGTAATTAATAATGGAAAACGTTGAATCTGAACAGATGATTTAAGTCCATCCTATACAAATCAAGACTCTCATCTTTTAAGTTGTTGTCCCTGTAATGTACCAAGAGCATTACATGTTTGGCAGCGAGCGGGGAAAACAGCAACATGGTTCAAACTGAAAATGTTGCCACTTCGCATTGTCAGACTCTTGACGTCAATGGCACCATGCGCATCACGTTTGTATGTGGGCACTTGTTTTCAAATGTTTTTTCCTTTGGAGCGAAATGATCCAGTTTGCTGAAGATGATCAATAATATTGTATTGATGATCTGTGGTTTTCCCTCTGTTGTTGTATGTTTCTAAAAAGCATTCATGTCTGTGCTTGGGACTGCTGATAAGACAGTCGAAACATGCTTGGTGAGTGGATGAGGATCTTTGTAAATTAGGCTTTTGGTTGTCCTTTGAGTTGGTCAGACCAGACACAGCGAATGGTCAGACATCAGATTCCTGATGGGCGAAGGTTGTCCGATTTCATTTAAGACTTTTTTTTTTGTAATGTTTGGCAGATAGTACGCATTGTATATTTTAATTCATATACAACTAGGTCTGTTGTACTGCAAACAAAAATGCATACATGGGCACACCAACCGTATTTATTTATATTTTAGTATTACTTGTGCTGTTTAATTTTCACACACACACACACACACACACACACACACTGAATGAGAAACATCGAAAGACATAATGTTCAGGTAGTGTATGTTGAAATTTATCAGCCTTGTGATTAAGACATCACTTGGAAGGTCACACATTATCAAACGTTTCCTTTTGTACATTTATTTCTAGACACATGTTGATCAGTTACAACACAAACATTTTGGCCAGTGGGGACAAAGTTTACCATTCAGGCTCGAAACATGACAGCACATGGAAACTGATCAGATTTAGGACTGACCATACAGTAATGTGTCATGGTAAAAACAAAAACAAAACTAAATACTATTTCTTTCAAATGTTACAACAGTGAAACAAGTGCTTGGACAACTAGCAAACT
Source organism: Batillaria attramentaria (assembly GCA_018292915.2). Taxonomy (NCBI): domain Eukaryota; kingdom Metazoa; phylum Mollusca; class Gastropoda; family Batillariidae; genus Batillaria; species Batillaria attramentaria. Next base: position 195,921 of record JACVVK020000553.1, on the reverse strand, counting down.
ACAGATAACAGAAAATGTATTCTTTAGATTCTCACTGTTCCTTCAGCCCTAGCCAAGTCAGATTCACAGTATACTGTGTCTACTTTGCTTCAGTGTTATAACCTTCAAAATGAAAATGTAGCAGTACAAACAAACATACAACCAACCAGCACACCTACAAACATTTCAAACAGAGTTTGGTACTAACTTTATTTCAAAAAGGTGGGGGCGGGGGTATGGCAGTTTGAATTTAGCGTCAAGTGTCCGATTAGATGAGGGAATTTTGGGACTGAATTTCACTAGTGTCAATACTGGAAAAGGTCTTGTCCTATTACAACCGGCTTTGACATCACCATTATGGTAACAAAAGATTATTTTAATGAGGGAATTTTAGTGTCCAAGATGCCCGGTCTGTAGATCCTGCAGCAGGTTTAAATCCCATGGTAGGCAGGGATATCACTGGCGATTGCTTTCTGAGGGGATTTCATATCGGTTAAACACAGACTTAGGCCAGTTTGTAATCTTTGCTCTTAGTTTGTAGTACATGTACATGGATTCGACACAATAGAGGTTGTCTGGTACACTTGTTGCTAACTTTAACATTAAAACAAAAAAGCAAAAGTGGACCTAACTAAACTTACCACTTGGTGTTGACTTGAATAATCGCCATGTTGAACATGATATCAGAGGATGACACATTTGTAAACATATTTGCAGGAGCTGGTTGTTTTGAGCAGGAGCTGGGCCTGAAATAAATGCATACATGCAGATCAAAGTGATGTTGTAACACACACACACACACACACACACACACACACACACACACACACAGATCTGTAAAAAAAAAAAAAAAAAAAAAAATTTTGTGATGGTGTGCATGGTTTCTCTTCAGTCCTCATTTGTACTGATCTTGCATGATACATGTACTTCATAGACTGTTCAAACACACACAAAACACTTTGGTATACAGCTGACTTGTACTGCAGGCTTACTGAAATAGCTGCTGGTGAGTCTGACATGAGATCTATCTGTACACTGCCTGAGATCATACTTGCAATACCTATGTACAGACCAATGCTACAGCAAAATGCACAGTGTGCCCTGCTTTTCAGTCCCCCCCCCCCCACACACACACACACACACACTTCCTGCTGCACCAATGCACACCTATCTGTCTAGCATACTGGTTTGTTCAGTACTCTGCAATAACATGACAAAGTCCAGGGAAAAGAATATCCCAAGTGTCTATCATGTCACAGTCAGCAGGGGGAAAACACAGTAGGACCATGCTCACCTTCGTAGAATGGATACTGTCTGTGTATGTGATTATTAAAACTGCTGTGAGAGTCAGAATCTAATGTAGCACTCCCTCCAGTTTTACTCCGTTGCCTCCCAGTACTGCCTCTACTCATCCCTCTCCAACTTTCCTGGACTCCCTTCACAGTACACATCTTCCACACCCACCGGAACTCGACTGATTAGTGTAGATTGATCACCTCCTCCTTCCCATCATCAGAGTCATTTTCTTCCAATTCTTCTACATGCCCAAAGGAATCAGGAAAACCGCCGTCCAAATCTACGAATCTTGCCACACTCTAATCTTCACTTTCTGCACCATTCCCCGGAATATTGAACAAAATTCTACGATTATCCCCATTACGTAATGATCGCGCCGCCATCTTGTTGATACGAAAATCTAAAGTAGATTTTCACACGAACATTTATAGAAACTTAAAACCACTAGTAGATAAATATTGCTGTTTGATGTGAGGAGCGAGACCGCGTCCTTCGACTTTGCGAAACTATTCAGAATATCCCAGGTCAGTAAACCACTGAATATTTCGCTAACGTCATATTTTGAGAAAATTGAATCTCGCCTGCCAAAGTCGCTGACGTGTTCTACACGGTTGCTGAGGAAGCAATAGACAAGAAATGCAGTAATTCTGAGTTATACAAACGCCACCAGCGACATTGTGAAGTACAATCCGGGAAGCAGTATGTTACTGGTATGAGTGATCGAGTGAGTGCGAAATTTCAAGATAATAGATAGATCTGGTTCCTGCCTGGTCTGTACAATTTAGTAACTGCAGACATGTATCCGTAAAGGCTTTCTTTGAAACTTGAAGCAGGCTTTTCAGTTCTAGCATTTAAAGATCTAAAACCACTCTAGTCAATGTCCTAAACTAGTCGGCTGCAAAGACAAAGGTATCAGTGACGCGACGTTACTTTGCTTACACGCTTCCTTGTCAGACTCAGACGACAATCTCTGTCTAAACTGACAGAGATCATATTGTTTTGAAATAAAGGGGGAAAATGGACGTACACTCAAACACACTGCTTACCTTCAACCACGACGAAGAAATCACAACGCGGATTGAGACTGATTGAGGAAGTATCCGTGTTAGTATCCTTTCGTGAAAAATGTCGCAGGAAAGTGCGCGCGGGTTGGTGTGAGGGCAAATGGGAGATAACTCTGAAATAACAATGAGTTCATTCCCTTCAGTTTTCGCCGTGCGCCATAAGGGATCCCATTCTAACTTCCGCAGACGGCCGGTTGAAGCCGTGAACATTTCAATCAAGTTCAGCTATAAACATCATCGTACAGCTTAGGTACGCTGTCAGTTTTCTTATATTAGCCTGACGTTTTCCTGTGCCATAGCCACCACGAAAAAATGTAGCCACCAAAAAGTTTCTTCGCTTGGATCCCTGACCCAGGATGTGACTTCCCCGATCACTCATGGGTTACCCGGACTACTGTGGTACAAACGCACGTCACTGCCGATCTCCCGCAGAGACGATTTTGCAAGTGTAACTCTGACAATGACGTAACAAAACGTGCGTCATCGATGCTGACATGTACGGTCCACCGAACGCGCTTCTCCTCCTCCAGTGAGTGCCGTCTGTGCGTATGTGTGTGAGTGCGTGCGTGTGTGTGTGAATTGTGTCCAGGCCCGTTTCTTCGAAAATACTCAACCGAATGGCTTCAAATTTGGGGTATCCAAATATATCAAAATGTTACATTAGACGATTCAAGCGTGTGATGATTGCTTAAGTGATTTGGGAGTTATCGCCCTTTTGAGACAAGTTGGTTGTCTTTCGTGTACAGGCGTAATATTTATTTAAATCACTCAATTTTTTGGCAGTAGATAGCTTGAATACGGACTCTGACAGAGTCACTACTAGAAAATGGTCGCTTTTATACTTTTGGCGTAAGCCGTACCTGATGAAAGTGCTGGTGAACACACTTTAGATCTCAAAATCGCTCCTACTATACATAGATAATGAGCCTGGGGTGCCATAAAAAAATATACAAAAAAATTAGAAAAATTCACTGCAGCCAGTTATCGTCAGTTGACTTGAAAATTTGTACTCACAGCACATTTCCTCTACAAGCCACACGCCTCACAAACATCAAAGAAGAGACGCACGCGCTCTGACGTAAAGTAAGTGCGTCATGTTTGATTGACGTGATGCTGTTTTTTCTTGGGGGTGTCTCGCCACTTTCTTTCCGAATTCCTCTGTTTGGAGACGTGGTGTATTTTACTTCTACTATGTCGCCATCTTCGTGCACTCGCAGAGAAGACACGGGATATAACAGAATACAACTCCAATACTTTATGAACAGAATATGCACGGAGAACAAATTCATGAAAGAAGAAGAACCCAGAACGCTGTGCAGGGCTGCTTACGTACTGAACAGGTCAGATCCATCGCAGAAAAGGCCCGCGCGCACTGACGCAAAAGGCAGTATCAGCGTCATTTTTCCGACGTCATGTTTGATTGACGTGATACTGGCATTTCTTGGGGATGTGTCACCACTTTTTGGGCGTTCTCTATGTGTAGACGGGGAAAGCGGGAGTTTCATTGATGTAGTGTGCTTTGTTTTTCCCACTGACTCTCACTCAATAGCATAGTAGAGTGAGAGAACACCACATAGGTCTCAATGGAGCACAAACGCGGCTCGCGCGAGTCTGTGTGTGTGTGTGCGTGTGCGTGCGTACGTGTGAGTGTGTGCGCGCGCGCGTGTGTATGTCTGACATAACACATAGTTAGAAAACGTTCGCCGCGCAGACTTGTCTGTTAAACATATTGGGTCGGTATTAATTCGATCTTTACACTGCGCACGCAGCAGCAACACTTCAATTTTCATGGGCCTGCTTTCATTGCAAGAACTGTATCAAAGTTATTACGCCAAATGTATTATGCGTCATCCCAGTGAGCAAAAACGTCATAGATTTCAAAGAATACAACTTGACGTCTCTCTTCCAAAAACAAGATTGGTGTGACAGCCCGGTCAGTTCAGTGTTTCCATTCAGAGAGAGTGTGTGTGTGTGTGTGTGTGTGTGTGTGTGTGTGTGTGTGTGTGTGTGTGTGTGGATACATGGCATTACAAAAGAACGACCGTGACGATAGCAGGTGATCAAATGGAAACAACATATTGGGCTGGTGGCCATCTTGTTTATTTTTTAGTTTTTACAATGTCATTGTTTTCAAGAAGTGGTATCTGTATAAATCTAAGGTCTGTAGGAATTATGATCATGGATTATCGACTGAACCAGTGTAGTATTTATAACTGGCTTTGATAAACTGACGCAGGTTACTTTGTTAGTTCAAAATTTCCAAGTAATAGATCTATCACAATCAACTAAAGATTCACGTCTATATTACCAACTTTAGGCTCTCAATCACCCACAGAAAGTGAAACCAAAGCAGCAAGGATAGCTTGAAGAAGGACTGCTGATCAAGATTATGGGATAGTGTGTTGACACTCATCCGGCGGCTGACACTGATCATGAGGACTGAACAAAGGTATGGTGTCACTGTCAGGTGTGGAAGAGTATTGCTGTGTGGTGGGTAAACTTTTGTTACTGTTAGCTTTGTGTACATGATGTTGATTCTCTTCCCATTACTAGTGTTACTTTTGCCTGAGCACTGGAACTGATCTAATGGTTTATCAGTCAGAGGTAGTTGATGTTTCTGCATAGTACAGTTATTAAAAAAAATTACCGTACATCCGACATGTATACAAGATGAAAAATACATGCATAGGTTAACATTTATGTGAAACACTTTTACTGGCAGTGGCGGTAGTGTGGCTTTCATTATAGGCACCGTTTCATAAACTAAGTGCATAAATCTATCTCTTCACCTGTGCACGTACCACCCTTTTCCAAGCAGATTGCCTTACTTGCATCATACATTAGAAAAAAAACATCTTTTTTTATTTCTTGGATTTTTTCTCATTACGGTGTGCTTGTTTCCAAGAACTGGGACCTGTAAAAAGTCTGTAGCTACTATAGTGTTGTGGAGTCGCTGAACCAGTGTTCTGTTCATGTTTAGTTTTTACCATGTGGTGATTCAAATTTATCCAAAGTAACTGAAACTTCATGTCTCTTATCAACTTTAGGCTCTCACGGTCTCATTCACACCCAGAACGTGAAACCAAAGCTGACGACATTTACAAAGTGAGAAAGAGCTGCTGCTGAGCAAGATGATGGAAGGTGTGGTGACTGATGTCTCATGGGAGGTATGGTTGTCATGTGGCATTGTGTGGGAGAGTATTGTGTAGTGGTGCTCTTTGTGTTTCTATGAGGAAAGGCATACTTATGTTTATATGAATCTAAAAACTGCCGTACATCAGACAGACAAGTAGAAAACTGCATGAACTGTAAATTTTGATTGATCAGCAACACCGTTAACAGTCTGCAGTGTCTGCATGTCACTGGTGTGGCTTCTTGTGTACCATGGGTCCCACTCCCTACCGGTTGTTGGCTTTTATGCATGTATGCAGAAGCACTGACCCCTCTCCCACCCCTGTCAATTTTTTTTTTACCCACGTGTAAAACAGTGAGTCTTTGTAATAACCCTCTGTCGTCTGTCCGTCTGTCTGTGGTAAACTTTAACATTGATTTTTTTCAGGAAGTATATTACATAGTAGAAAAATCAAATTTAGCACAGTGATAGCTGGTACACATCACTTGAAATGACCTCCCATAGAGGTCAGTGTCACAGAATCATGGTGAGAATTTTAAACATGTTTCCTTTGTTTCTCAGCAACAAAGACACCGGCAACTCAAACATAGCAGAAATGCAGTGGGTATAAATAGCTGTAACGTGTACAGTTTGGATGACCTTGGCTTCAGGATGAAGGTCACAGGGTCTTGCTAAAATTGTTAGAAATCAAACTTTTTGCCTGATCTGCATTGTAAGAATGGCTTCTTGAGTGACCTGTAGCAAAGGTCAAGGTCACACATGACTCATAAAGGCTTTGCCTAAACTAGTTCTTCTTTTCTTTTCTATTTTGAAAAAGTGTCACCCCTATTTTGGAAAAGTGTCATCAATTTATATTTTCTGTGTTCAGGTTTATTGGAACCCTGTCACTGCCTGCTGCTATTACATCTGGAACAGCACGTGAACGCCCTTTGGACCAATGAAGCACCCAGGGGAAGACAAGAAAAAGAACCAATCTCAAGACATGCAATGAAGAGGCTGCCCATAAAATTTGAAGCTTTTAGGCAGAGAGAGGGGCCTTAGGCAATCCCATATACACGTATATAATAATACACTATTAGTAGGCAGGCATGAGAGATTTTCACACCTATTTGCACACCTGGACAGAAATACAACTTCAAGCTTGTGGAAACATGGTCTCAGATCATTCCTGTGGAAGTTTCATGTGAGGAACAAAGTATCAGTTAACTGTGCTGCTCAGAATTATGTCAGTGTCAAAGTCAATGTCAAGAAAAATTAGGGATTCTAGCCCTTTTTGCAGAAATGTAATTGTTGTAATGCAGTGTTGTAGTGCAGGTGGTATGTGTATAACTAATCATATCCTACATTGTCATCTTTCAAAGTTAGGAGACTGTGTTGTTGTGCTGTTAAGTAAACTTAGCATTAATCAAAATGACTAACACAAAGTGATTTTCATTCAATTACCAACATCATGTCAAATTTGCTGCAGATTCAAACAAAAATGGCATCACAGTCTCAGGCTAAAACCGGTAACCCATTGTTGTATGATTGAATGAAAAGAAAGCCAGGGAAGCAAGGCAACATACTTAAGAGTTTTTGGCTCCCTTGTGTAACAAAGGGAGTCTATGTACTAACCCTCCGTCGTCTGTGTGTGTGTGTGTGTGTGTGTGTGTGTGTGTGTGTGTCCGCAGTAAATATATAGAAACCTTAACATTGGCATTTTCTCAGAATCTACAAATAGCAGAGGCACCAAACTTGGCTTGCTGATAGAGAGTCCTAAGACCTTTCAAAATATATCACTTTGAATGACCTCTACTCAAGGTCAAGGTCACCAAAGCGGTCTGTTTGAAAATTTTACATTGGCATTTTCTTGGAATCTACAAACACCAGAGATTTTGAACTTTGCATGCTGATAGACATTGATAAGAACTTTACAGATATACATGTACTCAATGGCCTTGTTTCAAGGTCAAGGCCGTACAAGCTATTTTCCGCATTTCCACAGTAAACCTTAACATTGGCATTTTCTCAGAATCTACAAACAGCAGAGGCACCAAACTTGGCCTGCTGATAGACAGCCGTAAGACCTTTTAAAATGTATCATTTTGAATGACCTTGACCTTGAGTCAAGGTCACTAAAGCGGTCTGTTTGAAAATTTTACATTCACGTTTTCTTGGAATCTACAAAAGCCAGAAATTGTAAACTTTGCATGACGATAGAACTTTACAGACATACATGTATTCAATGGCCTTTTGTCAAGGTCAAGGCCGTACAAGCTGTTTTCCACATTTCTGCAGTAAACCTTAACATTGGCATTTTCTCAGAGTCTACATAGAGCAGAGGCACCAAACTTGGCACGCTAATAGACAACCATAAGACCTTTCAAAATGTATCATAAAGCGGTCTATTTGAAAATTTTACATTGGCATTTTCTTGGAATCTACAAAAGCCAGAGATTGTAAACTTTGCATGGTGATAGACATTGGTAAGAACTTTACAGACATACATGTATTCAATGGCCTTTTGTCAAGGTCAAGGCCGTACAGGCTATTTTTCACATTTCTGCAGTAAACCTTTACATTGGCATTTTCTCAGAATCTACAAACAGCAGAAGCACCAAACTTGGCATGCTGATAGACAGTCCTCTCAAAATATATCATTTTGAATGACCTTGACCTTGAGTCAAGGTCACTAAAGCTGTCTGAAAATTTTACACTGGATTTTCTTCTAATCTACAAATACCAGAGATTTTAAACTTTGCATGATGATAGACATTGATAAGAACTTTACAGATATACATGTATTCAATGGCCTTGTGTAAAGGTCAAGGCCGTACATGCTATTTTTGTGAAACCTTAACATTGGCATTTTCTCAGAATCTACAAAGAGCAGAGGCACCAAACCTGGTATGCTAATAGACATTGATAATACCTATGCATACATACCACTTTGAATGACCTTGAGTCAAGGTCATTAAACCTGTCTGTTGTGAATTTCAATATACTGGGTTTGGAGAAACTACAAATACTAGAGGCTTCAAACTTGGCATTGATGAGATCTCATTTGAATGACTTTGACCCAAGGTCAAGGCCATACAAACAGTTTTAGGTAAAACTGTAATATTGCCAGGAACTAAGAAACGCCAGAGACACCTTACTTGGCTTGATGATTTTTACAAACGTACTCTTTTGAATGAACTTGACCCATGTCACAAGGGAGCCATGGAGGCTTTTGCCTCTCTAGTTGTTGAAAGCTATAGGGTTAAGTTCTGAGCACTTTGATTTTTTGGGGCCACTTAATTTCCTACATGCACTAGCCATGTTTATGGCCTTGCAGTTACAGTTCATGTTTTATTTATAAATAAACTTATAAATAGCACACATGTACATGTGGAAATATTTGTATGGCCGTTCATTTCTGAATTGTGTAATACATGTATGTATGCTGAGCAGTTATTACTCATTGCGGATTTCATTAGGCCTTTCCATGTTCTTGATATTCTTAAGATACTTCAAAATTTATACCTCTTCTATCAGGCACATTGCACATGGCCTAAAGTGAACTTCTTAAAAAAAAAACATAAGATATGTGTCATTTGCTAGCACATGAAGTGGGCAATGCTAATGACTGTCCAGAACAGCACTGACTGAAATGTGTACATTTACAAAAATATTAACTGAAGGAAGTCATTACTTGAGAAAGTGGATAACTGGATAATAAGATGTGCTAGGGACATGGTTCTTGTGCCTCTGTTGAATACACAGAAGAAAAATATCCCAGTAGGATAAATATGGAAAACAAGCTTTTCCCCAAATTTTCAAATTTTATACACAACCTATAGGAGAGAGTATAACAAAATGACAGATACAAACAGCATTACAGAGAATGCATTTCTGATTTGTCTGTTGCCACCTCTGTGTGTGTGTGTTAGCCATATGATTCATGATGTGATCTGGCAGTCATTTTTGTTGTGCAGGCAGTAGGAATTGCAGTTCTTTTGCTGCTGTGTATTTCTGTTTGATTTTAATACCTGCAACTAGTGCAAGGGCTGTTTTCATGAACACAGTAAATTAAATGAGTCAATTGTGGAAGCATACCAATTGTAGAAAAATGTGCATACATGTATGAATTGTGACTGACACGAGTCTTTCACAATAAAGATGGGAAAACTGACTACATGTACTATGCGTTAGGTTTGTTGTGTTAGCAAAGTGTTGTAGCGTTTTATTTACTTCTCAGTTTTGCTTGCAATATACTTTTCATTATACTGTACATCCTTTTAATGTAAGAACTAGAGGGCAAAGCCTCCTTGGCTCACTTGTGAGATGGGTCAAGGTCATCAGTTCAAAAGAGTATGTTTGTAAAGCTATCACTGTCTATCCTGAAGTAAGATGTCTCTTGTGTTCATAGTTCCTGAAAAAATGGTTAATGGCAACATACAGTGAAGTCCGGCTGTAGTGATAGACCCATGTAGTGATAGTCCGGCTGTAGTAATAGAATTTCTTGGTCCCGGTCCCAGTTGTTCATGTTCTTTGTTAACTTAGTCCGGTTGTAGTGATATTTTTCAGGCCGGATATAGTGATAGTCCGCTTATAGTGATACTATTTTCAAGTCCCGGGGAAGCTAAAATCCGGCTGTAGTGATAATGTTCGAGAGTAATCTCCCTTTACCAAAATGGCGAGCAAACGCCAGCAACGCAATGTGCTTTGCCCTTGGGACCAAATTTTTTTATCACTACATCCGGACTATTACTACATCCAGATGTCCGGTTATAGTGATATTTTTGTAGGTTTTATCACTACATCCGGACGTCCGGTTATAGTGATATTTTTGTAGGTTTTATCACTACATCCGGCCAATCGCTTGTAGTTGTAGTGATATCTTCAAAGCTGATTAAAGACTAAATTTCATTCCTAAAAAATCTGACGATTTTTCATTTAACCCGTATTTCTAAGTGGCCCTTCTCTCTCTCTCTCTCTCTCTAAAACACGCACACACACACACACCGGCTGTTGAACTGCTAAGACGGGGTAGGTTAACACAGGACATTTGCATGCCTGACAAAGACGACAGAAGAAACGTCACAAAACGAAATCAATAGTGGTTCCAAAATCACCTTATTACTGCCTTGAGGCTAGTTTTAGACTACGTAAAATACGTACAATTCCGCTGATAAGGGAAATCTCTGCAATAGAATTTTTCTCTGCAGATTATAAGAGTACATGGTCTGTACTATCTGAAAGTAAAAAGTAGGACACGCAGATCACTGTCCTACTGCTCCAAAATTAGGTCAGATGACGTAACAGGTCACTGCACTGACCATGTGCAGAAAAATGAAGATAACATAGGGAAGTAGCACCTCGTTCGAAAGGTCTTGGTAAACCATGGTCAAATATACAGGCCACATATACGTCTGTCAGTTAATACACGTGAAATGTGCCGATTTGTATAGTTCACACAATACACACTAAGATTTTTTACTACTGCTCTGTCACTTCCTCTCGAGAGACCATGGAGTTGGAACACGTTATGCCATTGCAGCCACCACAAGCAGCTGAGTCCGTGCTTTCTGCAGCTGCAACGCCTGGAATCACAGCTTGTCTTGCACTTGCAGCGCACTATCTGCAGAACAGCCTCTGGAGCATGCGACAAATCAGACATGCACGGTTCAATGTGGTCATTCTGAAGACGCCATCCCCATCTGCGTCTAAACTCCAGTTTGTATCAGTCCACTGCTGAACCTGCAAATGTGCTAACTGCTCGTATGCTGTAAAACTTGGCTACAGCACTGGTGTACCTGTACAAAGGTAGCACCTACAGACACCTTTTTGCCGAACATTTTTGTATCGAAGTCCATCAAGACTATCGTCTGAGTTCCCATTGTAGAGACACACAATTCCATTTTCTCCAGCAGATATCACCTCTTCCACTGTAGAAGAACTCTTGGAGAACACCTTTGAGGCGTCTTGAATGGCAATCTTGCATGTCAGCATTTTGAGTGACCCTCCTTTTCCAATGCTAAACATCCTTCAGGTGGTGTCACAACCTGTGATTGCGTGGGTAAACAACAGCATTTTACAAACATCAGGTCCCAGTGCCGGCTGTAACCAATGAGTTTCACAAACCCGTTCCTTCTTAGACACTTAGATTTTGCATAATATCTGAAAATGATGCAGTTCAGGTTAGAGGTGACATGGTAGCAGAGAAGAATCAGCAGGTCAGTGTCTTCAGCGATGTCTGCTACGGGCTGACAAGTGGCGCATCGGATGGCAGTTTGTGTGATCAGGGTATCAGCATCACCATCACAATGGAATGTCTGATATCAATTGCTGCAGATAATTCAAAATTTTTGACCTCAGCCTATGAAGCACCAAAACCAAGTTGAAATATGGTATCAACTAAATACTCAAGGGCACAGTGATGGTGCAGCTGAACAACAAGCCCGACTTGCATAGGAACAAGAAGTACCCTTGGCCGCGCAGCTTGCATGATAGCTTGGCCTATTGCAGGTATTCTAAACCCATTTGCCTTGCCACAATTGTTTTTAGAAATAATTGAAGTGTTTCTGGACAAAATCCACATTCTTTGAAACCAACCTGATGTCTTCTGATCCTGGATAGACTTCTTTGGATGCAGCCACTCCCTTTATGTTACTCTTCGTCAGTTTTGCAGCTGTCTGTATTAGGATCAGTTTTTTGGTTTCTGCATCATTTGTTTGTGGAGAATCGAAGTACTGGCTGAGGATTTTTGATGCAGTTGTCCGCAGTGTCCCCACATTAGTTTTCTTTCCCCTGCTTGATATCAATATGTGTGATCCGAAGTGTTCCAGGAGTTCGTTTTTCAGGTGTGTTGGCATGTACACCATCACCGCACATCAGTCAAAGTTGTCTGCTCATCGTCGTTATGCTCCAGACACTGCATACTTTGCTGAACGCATACTGTCTGGGCTGCTGATGATTCCCTAAGGCAGATGATAGTTTCTGCTTTTTGGCTCTGGTAAATCTTGCTGGAATGTTCCGGTGTATCCTGAAGTTCACACTACATGCTTCATGGTACACAGCGTCCCATGCAAACAGATCATCACGACATACTGACCGAATTATGTTTCATACAGTTTCCGCCTACTTGTGATTTCGTTCGTCACAAACCCGAAGAATGGTTGCCTGGAAACCCCCTTGAACACTTGTTTTTACTTGAAAAGCTTCATATCCTTTCGGGAGTTTCCTACGGTTGTGAACATCAGCTGGGGTCCCACACAACAAGCAGTGGATCTGGGGTTCGTAGGCAGGCTGGATTGATCTTCCTGATGGCCACGGGGCAACTTTGGTGGAATTTTGTTTCTCTTCGGCATAATTATACCTGACACGGTGGCATTTGTGTAGTCAAGTCAGCTATTTCTATGCAGAATATCACCTACTGACGTAACACTGTCATCAGTACGCTATATGCTGGATCGATTGACACTGTTAGAGCCTGTCTCACCAAGCTCCACCGTAGGTTGATCATTAGGAAATGCTCCTTTGCAAATCAGTGACACATTTTTATGCGCTCATCCCTGCAAAATACAGTTGAACAGACGTTTTGTTATTTGATACTTTACTATCAGTGTTTTCTTGTCTGTATTATGCGAAATGAGCTGATAACACGAACAAATCACTGCAAACATACCTACTACCCGTTCCTCAGCAGTAGGGCTATATGCGACATATTTGGAATTTTGGCCAATTTTGGCTTCCATAGTTTTACTGGCACTGCATGATTTTCACTGCCGGTCACGCTGCCCAGAAAAGAAAAGTGACACAAGTCAGTGTTTTAATTGTTGAAACTGCAGGAAGATAACGATCAGGATCGTTCTATTTTCATATATTCTTCGTGAACTGATATATCTAACAACAGAGAGAAGATTCGCGGACACACAACCGATTTCAGTAAACTGGCACAGCAACCCCATAGCTGAGAAAAATTAACTCTGAAGGCCGCCGTATAATCATAATTATAGGTATTCAGGATGGAAAAGTAGTTCACAGTTCGGGACCAGAAAAGCAACAAAACAATCTAAACAAATTCAAACGTAATTTCTTACCTCCAGATCTAATCCTTATGATGAGATCAGTAGCATCGGGATGAAAATCTGACAGACTCGACACATTGGTATATGAAAATAAACGTCTGTATGACGTAAGAATGATGAAAATATGCAGGAAAATTTACTCATGGCAGAAATCAGTCTGCTAATGACGGCACGAATCGTCGATCACCGATGGGACATTCCAGACATCCTTGTATGAGCGACACCGGATGCCAGGCTAAACAATGTGTCAAGTCGCGCTGACGCCCGCAGAATTCTATGGTACACTGAAGTTATCAGAACTTCATCTACGTGGTCTACCTGACAACTTAATTAAATTAATTAAAAGCATAGGAAACAGTTTTTCGTGTCCTACTTTATTGTACACATGTCAGATTTTTGTGTTCTTGCTGTTGCCGTAAAAATAAATTATATTGCACGGATTCCCCCTGGAAACGTAGATTCAGTAGACTAGTTTACCAAATGTGCCGCCGCATGTGGCAATAAAAGCTTTGAAGATATCACTACAACTACAAGCGATTGGCCGGATGTAGTGATAAAACCTACAAAAATATCACTATAACTGGACGTCCGGATGTAGTGATAAAACCTACAAAAATATCACTATAACCGGACATCCGGATGTAGTAATAGTCCGGATGTAGTTGATAAAAAAATTTGGTCCCGAGGGCTATCACTACATCCGGACTTCACTGTAACAATTTTCCAAGGACAGCTTGTATCACCTTGACTTTGGGTCAAGGTCATTCAAATGAGATCTGTAAGTAAAGAGCTTATTAATGACTATCTTTATGCCATGTTTGATAGCTCTAGTTTTTGCAGCTTCTGTACAAATGGTAATGTAAAATTCACAACAGACAGCTGTATTGACCTTGACCTTGAGTCAAGGTCATTCAAAAGGCTATGTCTGCATAGGTCTCATTGCTGCCTATCATTGTGCCTTGTTTGGTGCCTCTGCTATTTGTTGTTTCCAAGAAAATGCTAACGTTAAGGTCTCCGCAAAACAATTTGAGTGGCCTTGACCTTGACTCAAGGAAATTGAATACAAGTATGCCAGTACACGTTTTGTCAATGTCTATCATCATGCAAAGTTTGATGCCTCTGGTGTCCCTAGATTTTGAGAAAATGGCAATTGTAAATTTCCAGTGAGACAGATTTAGTGACCTTGACCTCTTTTTTTTCTTTTAGCTTTTTTAGGCCACTTTTTTCACCTTTAATCATGTCTGTGTGTTGTTATTCCTATGTTTGAACCGCGTTCTATCCGTATTAAGAGTTGTTTCCGGTCGTTTCGTTGTTTTCGGTAATTAGTAGGACCGGTTAACCAGTGGTGGGACCCCCTTCTTTCTCTGCTGTCGCACGACACAATCCTTGGCAGTCAACATACACACACACACACACTGACACACACAACCTCCCCCCGACCCTCACCCTTCTTCACCCCGGCCGTATGGCTCACCCGACTTAGTGGGCCCCCCTTCCTCTCAGCATCTTCCTACGTGCCTCACACACACACACACACTATTTCTGATTGTCTTGAGGATCTAAGGTACGATCAGGCTCAAAGTCTGACAAACCTTTTTCAAATGGATGAGGGACCTGAGGGGGGGTTAAAAGAATTTATTTCATTTTCATACATTAAAACTGCAACATAAACAAAACTGAAAAGATCACAAACGGCTACATGCTCGAAGATTTTTACCTAAAAAGAGCAGACATTCTTCTTCGCATAGTCTGCTTCCCTCGACCATTTTTATTTCATGACGAACAAGTACAAGAACTAACAATAAGACAAAACTAAAATGAATAAGTGCGATAACAAAAAGGACTGAAAAGCAAGTACAGTTCACATAGTCATAACAGGTAGTTGACCTTTCCCTGGGTGTACCGGGATCCGAACAAGGCTACAGTGGACTCCACTTATAAGGACCTCCGATATAAGAACCATCGCTTATAGGGACACCCCAAAGCAGGTCCCTGCCAAAGTTGTTCTTTGTGATCACTTATTAAAACTCGCATAGAAGAACCCTCTGATATAGGGTTCATCGCTTATATGGACAGCACTTGCTAGGTCCCCACATCAAACTTTCCTCGGATATAAGAACCGCAAGTAGGAATGATCATTTCTAGGAAGTCTGCGATTATTCTATTTTTGGAACCCTCGCTTGTAAAGACACCATCTGCTTGTTCCCAACACGACCTCCCCTCGGATATAAGAACCGGAAGTAGAAGTTATGCTAGGTTCATTTTCGTTTCGTTTCATTTCCCGGAATTTCCAAGAAACACTTACACTAACAACCCGACAGAGAGACAGATGGATAGTGGCAGTGAGTTTGTGGAGTGGGGAGGGGAGGAGCGGGGAGGGGGGGGTCGTTAAAAACCGTTATTTTCCCCTGCGAACGCTGTAGACTGGGAACACATTTGAATATCTGGCCATCTTGTTTTTTGTTGTTGTTGAAAACTTGGCCAATAAATTTCCTTGTATCCTTGTATTCTTTAAAGTCATTTTGTCAAAATGTGATCGTAACTCTCTCTCTCTCTCTCTGTCTGTCTGTCTCTCTCTCTCTCTCTCTCATTTTCATTAAGACAGCTATTGTTATATAACCTCTAGAGTTATTTGCATTAAATTTATGTTTCACGTACGCAAAAGAAGTAAACTATATTGCATCGAGATCAAGCCAACCAGCAAGTTCCACTTCATTAACGCAACGGCTTAAACAAGCAAGAGATAGCCGTGGACACACACACACACACACACGCACGCACGCACGCACGCACGCACGCAGACCATTAGAGGTCGATATACGACTCTTTTTAGCTTGTCCACAATATTTTCTTCTTTCCTTGGTTATAAGAACACACACTAGCACAACTGACCTTATATCCAAGGTATACTTATAAGAACCCTCGCTTATAAGGACACCCAAATGCTGGCCCCGGCGCTGTTCTTATATCCGAAGTCCACTGTAGTTAGTTGTAAACTGTGCAAACACACACATCCCTCAAACATCCATAGCAGCATGGATAATGAGTGTTTTATAAACATTTGCATAAAAAAAAAATTAAATGCGGTGTGAATTAACACGGTCAAACACAGGTGTATGTCTTGTAAACTGACGGAAAGGGTATTACATGCATATACAGGGGCAACCATTATAAAATGCAGCTCAGCTTTGCTGGAGCTGAACAAATCGACACTCATCAATCCATCACTGGCACTGGTCACAAACAAATATCATTCTCTTGCACATAACTATCATTATTCCATTCTCATGTAAAGTTCGAACCATCTGTGACTGATCTGGCTCTGATTGGGACATTTTTCTCTGATCTGTGTATTATTTTATGAAAGACACCATTTTCTCACTGCATTTTTTAACATCGTTTTTTTGTTGTTGTTGTTGTTGTTTTTTAATGTGATGAGCAAATTCTGGCGTTGCTCTCTGTAAAATTATAAAGCACATCAGCTGACAGCCTGGCATCCACACCAGCATAATTTGAACAAGAGGGGAAAATGGCAACACCCTCTATGATTTCTCTATATGTATTATGCAATGGCTGGCGAGCTTACCCTCAAACACTGGTTAACGATAGGCTACCATTACAGACAGTGAATTTACGCAAAATGCCAAACAATACTGTCAATGATATGCACAAGCTTTGTACAACCCACGCCACATGAAAGCCAAAAATCCATTAACCGATGTAGTTACATTCTCCCACAAAGAAACAACAGCTGCAGTGGGGGAACTTTTGTTTTAATCTAAAGAGGAAGCCACACACATTCCTAAAAAATAATGCCAGCATATAATGTTCCGACTAGCGTTCTCACATCAGCCTGACATGAAAATTTATATGCTTTATTTTTTTTATTTCCATTCAGGCTGTCAAGCAATCCATTCCTTATTAAAAACAACTGAATTTATTTGAAATAAAAGAAAGAGACAAATATAAGGTAAGCATGCATCTACCTGATGTAGGACATCACGGTCACTGGAAAAAGGGCACAAGCATCATGGATTTGTTGGGTGCTGATGCCCTCTCTTCACATGACACTGGAGTCCTGATCATTTTGTGGCAGCATATCTGTTGCTGGACATTGTTTTCGTTTAGTCATCGAGAGAAGAAACATAAATTCAAACTCTCCAGAGCCAAAAGTCATCAACAATACCAACAGCTGGAAGTGATCCCGGCAAAAGAAAAAACCAAAAAGAAAGGGCAAAACACTATCGACTGGGTATGATCCTGGCAAAGGACAGCACTATGGGCTGGGTTTAATCCCAGCAAAGGACATAACTATGGGCTGGGTGTGATTCTGGCTACGGGCAATAGTGAGCTGGGTATGACCCTGGCAAAGGACAACACTATGGGCTGGGTGTGATTCTGGCTTGGAACAACAGTGGGTTCGGTATGACCCTGGCAAAGGACAACACTATGGGATGTGTGTGATCCTGGCTAAGGAAAACACTATGGACTGGCTGTGATTCCGGCAAAGGACAACACTATGGGCTAGGTGTGATCCCAGTTAAGGACATCACTATGGGCTGTTTGGGACCCTGGCAAAGGACAACACTATGGGCTTGGGGTGATCCCGGCAAAAAACAACACTAGGGGCTAGGTGTGATCCTGGCAAAGGACAACTCTAGGAGATAGGTGTGATCCTGGCAAAGGACAACACTAGGGGCTGGGGGTGATCCTGGCAAATGACAAGCCAGTTTTAAATTTACACCATCAATTACAATCATGATAAAAATACAAAAAAGCAAAAATTAAACAAAAAGCACTTGGCCAGCCAACATTCCGCATTTATAACAAAACTTCAGCAATGATGGTGCACCATCTAGTATGTGATTAATGCCTTCAAGTTTTAGATACCTGTACATGTAAAATCAAACCTTATAACAAACCCAGATGTCTGAGGAGACTTCCTGAAGAAAAATGCTTGCTTACATGAATAAGAAATCTAGAAGGGCGTCTTTATATGTAATGCAGGGGCTCTGACACTTGTTCATCGGCACAGTATTGTCAACATCACAGTTCAAGAGCAACAAAAACACATTTTATATGCAAAAAAAGAAAAAGAAAAAAAAAAAGCTGATACTATCAACACAGGGAACTGAACGTAAAGTGGGCTTGCGCATACTGTGCGAAGTCCGAGTACGACTGATGCAAGTACATGTAACATGAAACATGATTTACCAGAGATGTTTCCGAAGCTGTACACTGAATCCGAATGCCATGCAAGCACAGCTGCGCAAGATTCCTGAGAAATACACCACCATGAACGAAAACACACACACACTAACACACACACATATATATATATATATATATATACCCACATCTCACGATGACAAAGTGCATTTGGTACAATATGGAGCGAAGAAACAAAGGCAACACACGTTTTTGGCTGCTTGTACCGGTCAACCCAGCTGGAAGAGGGAGGGCCGTCTTTCTCATTAAACAACCCATTGCAATTTTCAGTTTGATTTTTTTTTTCAAGTTCATAAAAACAGATGAGTCATACTTCTGCACTCTCACAAATACCTTCATGCTCATTTTCAACCTCACCATCGCGCAACCATGCAGTCCACGTTAACTCTCTCTCTCTCTCACACACACACACACACACATGCACACGCACACACACACACACACACACACACACACACACACACACACACACACACACACACTGTATCTTCAATCTAAGGCCAAGGTAGATTCAATGCTGAAGTTGACAGCACCCCTTCTGTACATGCAGTGAAAATTTGCGTCTTGGAAAATCCTGTAGAAAAAAAAGGAAACAAGTAATAAGCCACTCTCAAAGATGGGAACTGCAAATTTAATAATTTAGTTCTTTCTGTACCATTTTTAGTTTTTGCAACAAATTTACTTAAGTTACTATTTTACTATAGACCCTTCGTGGTGGAAACAGTAGCCACAAAGACAGAGAGTGAGAGCAGGTCAACTGAAATGATTATAACAGTAGAAATGAAAACAAACAAACAAACAAACAAATATGCATAACCACTGAAGTTGAAACAGTACTTGAACCAAACACCATTCTTTCACACTGACTGAAAGTACACTGTAGCCTTTTCTTTTCTTTTTTTTTTCAATCCTCTGCTAGACTGCCTGCAGAGTGGTGGTGTGCAAAGAGGCAATACATGTAGCTTACAATTGAACGATCGTCGCATGACATGGCCTACGTGAACCAAACCAACACTGGAACAGTCTCAATCGATGATGGGGCGGTCGGTGGTCTAGTGGTTAAGAGACTTGTCACCAATGCGAGAGGTCAGGGGTTCAAGTCCCACTCGGGGCAAAGAATTTTTCCTTCTCATATGTGGCACCGTTCATTCGGGCCGATCGTCGGGGGTTCTCTCCGGGTACTCCAGCTTCCTCCCCCTCTGCTTTGGAAATATTCAGCCCACCAAATTTGAAAAATAAATGCAATTCTAAAATTCCGAAATTTAAAAAGCTGAGCTGACCCTTTGCACCACGTGATAGTAATGTGTTTATGTCCAATGTGTGAGAGAATGCGTGTGATTCACATGAGCGTGCGTGCTGGGTTCAGTTCGCGGCGCTTTGGGCCGATTCATGAAATTGGGTAAAGCGCCTATACAATACTCATTCTTCTTCTTCTTATTATTATGCTGGGGTAGAGTGCTTGTGTGTGTGTGTGTGTGTGGGGAGGGGGGGGGGGGAGATGGAGTGGAGCGCGTATGGACTTTTTTCTGCACGTAGATACCATCTTGAAATTAACTGAACTGAACTATTGAACCACTGACCTGTGACTAGACCTACAGCCAGTGTCAAGCGTAGTAGTTTGGGGAGATGAGTAGGTCGGTCAGCACCACCAGCTGGTCATCGGTGAACATCTGTTTGTGATCGTGCCAGTTGTCATGATGCGTGCGGCGAAAATCAGACAGCGTCTTCTTCACCGTCATCTGGACAAACGAACAACGGATTACAGGTCTTTGTTTACAGGTGTGTATGTGTGCGTGCGTGCGCGCGTGGGGGTGGGGGTGTGCATGCATGCCGTACCTCCTTGATGGTGATGGGCATGTGTGTGTGTGTTTTGAATTCTTTAATATTGTTTCTGGGGAGGATGAAGATTAGTGAACTTACAGAGAACAAATTGTGTCAAGAAAAACTTGTTTTTGCCATGTTGGCACACAAACATGTTTGTACTGTCCTGGAGATGCACACGTAACAGGCCTAGTTTGGGGCTGTTTGGGAGGTTTAAAAAAAGCGCTAGAAGCTGTGATAGAAAAAAAAGTGGTGAAATACCAACTATGTGTGTTCCTCACCTGAATGGGCTGAGGATCGTTCACGTGGATGCTGAGATCCATGAGGACCTGTGGGATGAAGTCTGGCACGTCATACGGGTGGGCCTGAACGCACGCGCTCAGACCAAGCACTCCTGCATGCCGCTTGATCAGCTTCTCCAGAGAGACCTGGTCAGTGGCTGCGTTTCTCTTCTTCAGTTTCACTCGACGCAAGTGCTCAAAGTGGTTCTGTGGGGAGTGAACATCAGAAAGAAAACACTTCAATCCATATGAACAGCAGGAGAAATTGGAGAAGAAACCATTTCAAGTCTTCCTTTTTTTTTAAAACCTCCCTACACGGTCTCTCATCTAAACCTCGTACCACTACATACAGTTCACGATCAACAATACACTTGCTGTACTTGTCTCTCACATGGGTGCGCAAAAAATTATTCACAGAAAGACAACCAAAAAACTGAATCTATTGCACACAGAGGGTTTTGCACAATGCTTTTGCTCCCAAAATCCAATTGTTGATCTATGTTTGCCTTGTGTATCATACTGTTTAGTTTTCTTGCAGGTTTGAGAAGATTGGCTTGTAAACCATGCAAAATACCAAGCTTTAAATATATCCCCACAAGGTTGAGCCAAACATATACACAATTATGACAGAACTGATTCCATTATTTTCCAATAAAAGCCTGCATGGGTTTATTCTGCAATTAAAAAAATCAATCTACACCTGCAACTGTCAATACCGTCAAGTCGCACACAAGACGGTATTGACGATGGGGCGGTCGGTGGTCTAGTGGTTAAGAGATTTGTCACCAATGCGAGAGGTCAGGAGTTCGAGTCCCACTCCTTCTCGTACGTGGCACCGTTCATTCGGGCCGATCATCGGGGGTTCTCTCCGGGTACTCCGGCTTCCTCCCCCTCTGCTTTGGAAATGTTCAGCCCACCAAATTTGAAAAATAAATGCAATTCTAAATTCCGAAATTTAAGTAGCTGAGCTGACCCTTCGCACCACGTGATTGTAATGTGTTTATGTCCAGTGTTTGAGAGAATGCGTGTGATTCACGTGAGCGTGCGTGTTGGGTTCAGTTCGCGGCGCTTTGAGCCGATTCATGAAATTGGGTAAAGCGCCTATACAATACTCATTATCATTATCAAGACAACAGTTGGAACTAAGTATAGTGTGCTCAGACCAAATGCTTACCATCATCTCTTTATTCATCTCTAGGAAGCCGCAGTGCATCAGACCGCTCAGTGTCATGGCTGCTACTTCACGCACCTGAGCGAGAGAAAACGATGCCAATGCCTGATCAAGTCAAACCCACAATTCACGGTAAAGCTACTAAATGGCACAAATCACGCATCAGAATTACCCCCCTTTTCTCCAGATATTCATTTCAAAGGGTAGATAAGTAGTCGAGTTTCCATGCATGCACTCAAGCAGCCCTCTACCCCTACCCAATTTTACCTATAATACACCAGCGAACTGAGGAAGAACAGAGACTTTGTATTTTGTATCTTCTGTTGCACTGTCGTAGTAAAGGAAATTTGGATTACTCCTCCGGGGTTCAAGGTATCGCTCAATACAGTGCCTGCCCCCCATCATACTGAAAACTGAAGGGATGGTGATTGCAAGTTGGGGAAAACAGGGCAGTTAGTTCTCAAGAAGACTCTCGGCAACACAATTTGCTGTTTGTACTAGCTGTTTTATACCTGTTTTTATGTTGTTTCCATAGTAATGGAAACAACATAATAGGACGGGCTAAAATTTCCACGTTCATAGGCAAGCATCTGTGGTACAAACGCACGTCACTGCCGATCTCCCGCAGAGACGATTATGCAAGTGTAACTCTGACAATGACGTAAGAAAACTTGCGTCATCGATGCTGATGCGTATGGTGTTCCGAAAGCACTTCTCCTCCTCAGTGAGTGCCGTCTGTGCGGATGTGTGTGCGTGTGTGCGTGTGTGAATTGTGTCCGGGCCCGTTTCTTCGAAGATACTTAACCGAATGGCTTCAAATTTGGGGTATCCAAATTTATCAAAATGTTACATTAGACGATTCAAGCGTGTGATGATTGCTTAAGTGATTTGGGAGTTATCACCCTTTTGAGACAAGTTGGTTGTCTTTCGTGCACAGGCGTAATATTTATTTAAATCACTCAATTTTTTGGCAGTAGATAGCTTGAATACGGACTCTGAATTGATTCACTACTAGAAAATGGTCGCTCTTATAGTTTTCATGTAAACCGAGCCTGAGTTGACATTGCATGTGAACCCAGTTCAGATGCCTATTTCTCCGAAAATAACTAAACCGATCGATTTCAAATTTGGGGTTTCTAAATGAATCAAGATTGTTGAATAGAAGGCCCGATCCAGGTACGATTGCACATATGATTTGCGAGTTATCGCCCTTTTAAAAAAAAGTGGCTTTCTGGCGTTTAAAGGCGTAATATTTACCTAAACCACTCCATTTTTGGGACATAGATAGCATGAATACGGACTCTCAACTGAGTGAATTTTGGAGGTTGTCGCTTTTATACTTTTGGCGTAAACCGTACCTGATGAAAGTGCTGGTGAACACACTTTAGATCTCAAAATCGCTCCTACTATACATAGATAATGAGCCTGGGGTGCCATAAAAAATATACAAAAAAAATTAGAAAAATTCACTGCAGCCGTTGTCGTCAGTTGACTCGAAAATTTGTACTCGAAGCACATTTCCTTTACACAAGCCACACGCCTCACAAACATCGCAGAAAAGGCACACGCGCACTGACGCAAAACTGTATCAGCGTCAGTTTGCCGACGTCATGTTTGATTGACGTGGGGGTGTGTCGTCACTTTTCGGAAGTTCTCTATTTGTAGACGGGGAAAGCGGGAGTTTCATTGATGTAGTGAGCTTTGTTTTTCCCACTGACTCTCACTCAATAGCATAGTAGAGTGAGAGAACACCACATAGGTCTCAATGGAGCACATGCACAAACGCGGCTCGCGCAAGTCTGCGTGCGTGCGTGCGCGCGTATGTCTGTGTGTCTGTCTGTGTGCGCACGCGCGCAGCAGACATAACACATAGTGAAAAACGTTCGCCGCGCAGACTTGTCTGTTAAACACATTGAGCCGGTATAAATTCGATCTTTACACTGCGCAGCAGGAACACTTCAATTTTCATGGGGCTGCTTTCATTGCAAGAATTGTATCCGAGTCAAAGTTATTACGTCAAATGTATTATGCGTCATCCCAATGAGGAAAACGTCATAGATTTCAAAGAAAACAACTTGACGTCTCTCTTCCAAAACCAAGATTGGTCTGACAAGCCCGGTCAGTTGTTTCCATTCAGAGAGAGAGAGAGAGAGAGAGAGTGTAGTGTGTGTGTGTGTGTGTGTGTGTGTGCGTGTGTGTGTGTGTGTGTGTGTGTGTCCTCCCGAATACATGGCATTACAAAAGAACGACCGTGACGACAGCAGGTGATTAAATGGAAACAACATATTGGGCTGGTCAGTGGCCATTTTGTTGTTAAGTTGTTTCTCTATAGATCTTCCAGATTTTATGTAAAAATTAATTCAGTCACGGAAGTCACAAAAGCAACAAGGAAATCACAAGATATGTCGAAGTATCATCTGTCAGACGAGCAGCGTGAGGCTGACGTCAAATGTTTGGTTCACAGACAAAATCTGCAAGTATCGTCACTGCTTCCGACATTTCATCAGCCCTCTACATCTTCCAGATTTCATGTGAAAAATAATTCAGTCGGAGAAGTCACAAAGCCAACAGGGAAATCACAAGACATGAACAAGCATCCTCAGACGATCTCAGTGCTAGAGGCTGACTTCAAAAGTTTACTTCGCGGAATTGACGTCATCTCTCTCTCTCTGTATGACGACCTGCCTGAGGCTGACGTCAAATGTTTAGTTCACGGAACTGACGTCTCTCTCTCTCTCTCTCTGGGGAGCCAGGGTGGCCGAATGGTAGAGCGTTGGACTTTCAATGCTTGGGCCGAGAGTTCGAATCCCGGCCGCTGGGGCCAAATATTTGTGCTGGCCTTTTTCTCGTTGCCCCGTCTTTGATATCACACCACCCTTATGTGGGGGAAAAGGACATTAAACTCCTGAACACCCACCAACCCACCCACCCACTCTCTCTCTCCCTTCTTCCCCCACCCGGCCCCACCCCCAGTCACGTGGCTAATCAGTCGAGGTCGTAGAGGATCTAGTGTCATTGGTAGAACTTGGAGAGGGGAGAACCGGCAACAATAACAACAAAACAGACAAAATAAAATGAAGTTTGGAGAAACAACTTTGTAGGACGGGGCCGTTCCTCCTTGTTGTTTGTGGGTTTGTGTTTGTTGTGTTCTTTTTGTTGTTGTTTGTTGTTGTTGGGCTGGGTGTTTTTCGCATTTTTTTGTTGTTGTTGTTGGTTTTCCAAGCAAGTCCTTTTGCTGCTGCTACACACACACACACACACACACACACACACACACACACACACACACTCACACACACACACTCACACACACACACACACACACACACACACACACACACACACACACACACACACACACACACACACACACACACACACACACACACACACACACACAGAGAAACACACCTCCAGGCGTTCATCACACAGCAGGTGCAGCAGCAGCTCCTGGATGGCCAGCTTGCTCTCCGGGCTCTGCAGCAGGAAGAAGTTACCAAAGACGGAGATCTGGATAAAGTGCAGTATGGCAACCCGTGCATTCCATGACTGCATGCCTGCAACCTGATCAGAACATAAACATTCGCTGTAGACAGTCTCTTACCACAAACTGGGCTTGTGTAATGTACCGATCTGTGAGCTGAGTGCGTGGGCGGTACACACAGCTTCACTAATCTTCATCCCCTCCAGAAACAATATTAAAGAATTCAAAACACACACACATGCCCTCCTCCACACCATCAAGGAGGTACGGCACACACACACACACCCACGCGCACGCGCGCACACACACACTAGAACATCAACCAATGCCTGGGCAGAACACATGTACTAAGAATCTCCAGGCAGGAAAGTTACCAACCCCAAAGCCCTGTTGAAGTGAAAATTCTGATGAGAAGATGGGGTTAGCTGGGACACACACTGTGCAAGCCAAATACCAGCACAACCTGGCAAGCCATGACCTGCAACCCTCCAGGCAACAGAAAGAGAGGGAGACCTTGAGGCCGAGATCAAGCAGACAGGATGCAGCTGGCAGGAACTCGAAAAGACAGCCCAGGACAGAAGACGCTGGCGAGCAACTGTTGATGGCCTAAGATCCAAGAGGTGCGTAGGGCCAAAGTAATTAAGTAAAACACAAGAACAGCAACACGACAACATCAGCCGTACCTCCTTGATGGTGTGGAGGGCGTGTGGAAGAGCCTCCGGGGTGAGGAGTTGAGCCGACAAGTTGGTCAAGATCACCCTGCAGCTAGAGTGTAGCTCCTCATCATGCCTCACACTCAGCAGGTTGCAGATCTGAGAAACAAAAGACAGAAAGAATCAAATGGACATCAACTGAAGAAGGAGGGGGGGGCATGTTTTTTGTTTTGTTTGTTTGTTGTTGTTGCTGTTTTGTTTGTTTGTTGTTGCTGGTTTGTTTGGTTTTGTTGTTTTTGTTGTTGGTTTTTGTTTGTTTTTTTGGTTTTTGTTGTTTTTTTTGTGTGTGTTTTTTTTGGTTTTTGGGGTTTTTGTTTTGTTTTTTTTGTTTTTTTTGGGGGGGTGTCTGTCTGTATCAGATGAACAGGATGTGAGGCCTTAGCTGCCTCTTGGAAGGGGAGTCAGGATGGCTGAATGGTAGAGCGTTGGACTTTCAATGCTAAGGTCGTGAGTTCGAATCCCGACTGGGGGCCAAATACTGTGCTGTCCTTTTTCTCATTGTCCCGTCTTTGTTATCACCCTTACGTGGTGGAAAAGGACGTTACACTCCCAAACACTCACCCCACCCCACCCTGCCTCTTGGAAGAAGAAGCAGGCTGGTGCAAGGTGGTCATAATGTGCTTAACCATTCCTATGCTGATGCTACCATCATCTGTGTGAAACAATCTGCCTGGAGCCCCCACAGTGACTCCAAGTTGCCTTCTTTTGGCAAGTGCTTTACTGCATGAAAACCATACACAACGGTAACCAATGAAAACAGAAACTGTTTTGAAGGGAGATCACTCCAACAAAACCTGGTATTGGCTACCAACGGTGGAACAGAACGAAGATTTCGCACGCTACTTACTGTTATGACTATACTCTTAACAAGGCAGTGGGGACTTAAATCGTGTTATGACTAGACTCAAAGCTCAGGCAGAGTGAGTTAACACTCCATTTCCTAGGCAAACTATAAGGCCAATACTCACCACAGGCACAACTGGAAACACATCCTTCGTGAGGACGTTGAAGCAACGTATGCAGGAATGAGCCAGCCATTTCATCACTGAAAACCAAGAACAATGCGTCATCAATGTGAACAATAAACAGGGTTTTTACAGGTTTTCACAGGAATAAAAGTCAAGGACTTTTCCAGGATTTTTCCGTGGCTTTGCTACTAATTTTCAGGGTAACGTAAACATAATGTGAATATTCACAAAAAAACATACAACATACATAAAATCAAAACACTCTGGCATATATCAAAACACTCGCAAACATATGAAATATTTAAGATAATCAAAAACACTTCATGCAAAAAGCACTTTGTGATTCTGGCTCTGAGCAAGTTTTTTCCACTCTGTGACCCATCTTTGCGATGTCAAAATTCTTTTTACACACTGGGCAGGTTGCGCAGTATTTTGAATCATCTGTGGAAGGTGCCACACGTCTTTGTAGTCTCTAGGTTTGTTTTTTTTGGGGGTAGCCAACTATTGTTGAAAATGCAATCGCCTTTCCTAATCTTTGCTGATATTCAGAACGTCTTCTACCAGAAAATGGACATGCGTGCATGGCGGTGCAATGTCATCTGCTATTGCGTTTTCAACAATGCACTTTCTTTTTCTTCATTTTCACTTTATACTCTGCATGTTTTTGTATGCAGGTTGTTTTCAGACAAAAGCTCATGCCTTATCCATTGTACCCGTCATACCCTCTATCTCTGTTCTCACATGCAAACTGTTTTCCGACAGAGCTCGTAACTCACCTGTTTTACACAATAATATCAACTGCTTGTTCCTGTTGTACTCTCTGTCTCTCTCTGTCTCCATTGGCTCGTCTCCCCTCTGTGATGGCATGCCATCCACGGAACTGCCGGACTCTTCCTGTATAGTCTGTACGTCCTGATTGTCTCCTGTTACCTGGTTATCCTCCTTCTCCAGTTCCACATCTTTCAACTGATTGAGTCTTCCCACGATGGTGACGAGGAACTCGGAGCGCAGCGGTGAACGAGTCTGGGACTTGTCAGTGATGTGGTAATCGTACAGGAACACGTCTGACAAAATGCTTTAGGGGCAGAAAAAAAAGGGGGGAATGAAATTGCGGATTACTGCCGTCTGCATTCTGCTCCAAGAAAAGGCGAGTCCAAATCAACATGGGAAGCCTTTATCCCCCCCCCACCCACCCACCCACCCCCAAAAACAAATTCAATAGAAATAAAATACAAAATCCATATGGTATACCCTAACCTGTGTGCATAAGATTACAGTTCACCTGCACAATTTGTTGGTGTTTTCACTATACATAATACATAGCGCAGAATAGTGTGTTGAGACCTGGAATACTGTTCCTACATGAAGAATCATCTTTTAAATGCGAAGTATTTGAGGTGATGATTGCACAATCGGAGGGTGGATGGGTGTTTGGGGGTTTAACGTCCTTTTCCAACTGCACAATCGGAAATAGCATGACGCACATTGCACTACGACAGTGGTAACGGCTCTGCAGTGATGCACATGCTACATTCAGAAGTGTTGACCTAGTGAGCCACTGCAAGTTGAGCGTCTCACCTGCCAAGCTGATCTCTGACGGCCTTGTAGGGGTGATTCAGATGTGGCTGCACCATCTCCAGCAGACGATGGAGGAGTTCTGGAACACGCCACTCCTGCTGGACCAACGCCTGTTGCAGCATCACCAGCCGACTGCAGCACCAGCAACATAAACATTACGTCACTAGTTTTACCGTGTTTTGTTTTTATTGTATGTAGTGTTTGTTTTGGGTTTTTTTGGTTGTTGTTGTGGTTCATCGTTTTGGTTTCTTTTACTTCCTGTTTTGTTGTTGTCAGTTTTGTTTGTTTCTGTCTTTTGTTGGTTTTTGTTGTAGTTTTGCTGTTGTATGTTTTTTTTGTTTGTTTGTTGTTTGTTTGTTTTTTTTGGGGGGGGGGGGGGCCTTTTTATGGGGGGTCGTTATCACTGGTTTTGGATTTATTTTTTGCATTTTGGGGTTTTTCTTTGGTTTGTTTTGTTTATGGTTTTGGTTTTGGTTTTGTTTGTTTGGGTTTTTGTTGTTGTTGTTGTTGTTGTTTTGTTTTTGTGTGTGTGTGTGTGTGGGGGGGGGGGGTCTGAAATTGGTTTTTATTTGTCTGGATTTTTGGTTTGCCTAGGGGGCAACAGATGTTCAGTCCTTCAATCCTCAAAAATAAACTAATGACAACAGCCACAAGAGAATAGAGACGCAGTGCCATGAGCGACTTTACTGACCTGGAGTCTCCAAACGCTCCACCCTCAGCACTGATGGGATTCTTCATCAGCAGTTCGAACAGCCAGTGCAGCTGCCGAGGGTCACGGCTCTCCTGCACCATAAAAACGTTTGCTGGTGAAATTCTGCTGCCATCTCTGGAACCTTACAGCTAATTTTTCCTCGAGTGTACAAACACACGCATGAATATAAAAAGTGCATGTACATTAAAAATCCCATTCTGAAAGAGAGGGGTCATGGAATGGAAACAAGTGCACATTATGCATGCAAGAATTTTGTTAAAGACGGCCCTGTACTACGGCAACACTCCACTACCTTGAGGAGAGCAGCCTAAATTTCCCTTACTCTGGTATGGTATGATAAGATGTAGCGAAAGCTGAAGGATACAACAAGGACAATAGTTCTACTGACCGACAGCGACGTGAAGAAGGTTCTCCAGTCATCCAGTGTTTCTATGGTGATGTTGCTCAAAACAAAGGACAGCAATGGAACTAACCAATCCCAGAGTTTCTCAAGCTGAAAAACAAAACAAAATTAGCATTAGAAATTCAAATCAACATCATTTGAATTTGAAAATACAAAGTCACTATATGAATTCTATTCCGCACAAAACCATGAGACTGATCTCCCCAACCAGAAAAAATGTATAGTTCTCTTCAGTACTCGAGCAGCACTCCTGTTAAATGCCACTAAATTCTTGTTGATGTCATTATGTCAATAGCTACAATACTGGAGTCTTAAAGTTCAATGTTTAAGAAATTGAGCATAGAATCAAACTACTCATCAAAACCTTGCGATCTTCTATTTAAGAAACACTGTGTATTACGTATCCTCCCCAAACCCTCACATCCAACTCTCATCCCAATCCTCCAAGATAATTTGTCTGAGAAACACTGATTGCATCCTTTCCTAAGTGCCCCTCTCTGAATCCTCTACAAACATCCCCAACTGAACCTCCTCCAATGTCACTCCCATATAACTTTCCTTCAGATAAATTTGTCTAGCGGACTGAGAACACAGATTACCTTTTCATACGGCCAGTGTTTGGAGCCTCGTATCAACCCAGACAGAACCTCCATGGCACACCGCTGACTGCTGTCATGCCGATTATGGCTTGTGTCTTTTGTCAGACGTTCCAGGTGGGGCTTGAAGACCTCCAGCATAGTATCACCGAAGTTCCTGAACAAGCCCTGAGAGCAAAGAAAGAAAAGGAACATTCATCACCAGCCTCCTCACATCTGCAGTAAGTGATGAAGGCAGAAATGAACCGTTCTGTTGTGTAATGGCAGAACACTTTAAGTCCATGATGTCATTTCAGGGGAAAACGGGTGATTCAAGACGAAAAACATTGACAAGATGGCCTTATTATCTCAAATGATGTCAATGGACTTACTATGTTTTGCCATTACCACGGGGTGCTAGCAACTCAGGACCTACAAATCTGAAACCACTTCAAGATGTTTTGCCAAATCTGAAAAGCCACAACTCGGAATGCAAGTCCTGAAACTGAATTGGCCCTCAAAATCGGAATGCAAGGAATGCCAGAAAAAATTGACAAGCGGGTGGTGGGGGGGGGGGGGGGGAAGACATCTTACCGCAGTCCTGAAACTGAATTGACCCTCAAAATCGAAATACAAGGAACGTCACAAAAAATTGGGGGGGGGGGGGGGACGAGAGCCATGCAGGTTTTGAAACTCAGCACACGGCAAGCAAATCTAGCTACCGCAAACTACGTAGCCGCCTGCATGCACCACCTCTTTCTTTTTCACGATTTTGCGGTTAAAAGTGTTTCTAGTTCAAGAGGAGGCCATTGCAACTTGTACTCCGCCGAAGACGGTCTCGAAATCGGAAATCCGATCTGAATCGGAAATCTGCCACCCTGCAAATCGGAATTACCCCTCAAAACACGTATGATTTTCTGCAAAATCGGAAATCTGGATTCAGGTGAAATTTCAAATCGGAAATCCGATCTGAATCGGAACTCTGCCACCCCTGCATTACACAGCAGCCCTTGGGTAAAAGTGTACCATCTGAACAGAAGAGCCAAAGCCAAATCCATGCTGAACCACAAGTGAACGAATCCAAGAGTAAGTATGGGTAAGTGTTTTGAAGCTTAGCATCTTCTGTCTGCAATAAAGGTGACAAAAATGAGGCTACTGAAAAATGTCCACCCAAATTTTAACTCTTGCCATGATTTGAACCTGTCTAGCAAGATTCCTGTTGTCTCAGTTAACTCCCGTTCCTGCAGGAGGTGAAACACACCGTCATCTCCATCAGAAGCTTCTAGATCTGACCTCTGATTTGACAACAGCCAAACGTGCAGCCGTTCAGAACAAGGGTGGAAGATCATCTGACGCGGCTGCTTCAGAAGCATCCTCTTGACCGCTGACTTCCTCAGAATTTCTTCGGTGAGGTTGAGGAGGTCTGATACCCATGCCTTGTCCAATAATAAAGGCACAGTCAGAATCAGTTCGCGTTGATGTGAACGAAGTCTCTGGAGGACTTTGTGAACCAGACATGTTGGAGGATACACATACGCAAACACTGTCTCCCAGTCGGTCGCAAGAGCGTCGCACGCAAAGGCCTGAGGGTCAGGAACCAGCGGGACAACCAACACCGGCAGCTTGTTCTTCCACCAAGTAGTGAACAGGTCTATCAACGGCTTCAGGAATCTCTGACAAATCATCTCTCCTATTGCATTAGGTCATCTAGTATATCCGTATGAGAAACACACTGTCATCTACATCAGAAAGTAAGACTGCACACAAACATGCACTGACCTTGAAGAGCGTGAGGTGCTTGAGCTGGAACTTGTCTCGCCCCTTCTGCTCCTCCAGAGCCAGGAACTCCAACAGCTTCTCCACAAACTCTGGCTGGCTGAAGCTGTCGTACAGCGGCACCTCGTTCGCTGGTAGCTCCTCCCTTGTCCGCACCAGTTTGGGCTGCTCGCTCTCGGGGGCGTATTTCAACAAGTTTCTGGAAGGATCACAGTCATATGAGTGAAATATGATGCACAAGCACTCTGCTACCAAAACATGACAGCAGATACCACAACACAGAGTAATGCCACCATCACTACTTGGAAGTACGCCAAAATAAGCCTATGGTTTTTAAACTTACCTTCAAGTGTGGATGTAAATGGTAACTGTTTCTCTTGTTTGTTTGTTGTTGTTGTTTTTTTTTTGGGGGGGGGGGGTCTGTGTTTTGTTTTGTGTTTTGTTTTGTTTTTGTTTTGTTTTTTTTTGTTTTTTTTTTTTGGGGGGGGGGGGTGTTCTGTTGTGGTTTTTTTTTTTTTCTCCTCCTGCATTAAACTTTTTGAACCAAATAAAAGTGAAAGGACATTGGGTCACCTGTCACCATTAATCTCGACCTTGCGACTTCATGTTAGGTTTACCACACAAAACAGCAGAGCAGACCACTTGAAAAAGTGGAAATATTCCAGCAAGTGTCGTTGTGATACCGAGTCAGTACCGAGTTTTGATGCCAATCTCAAGTATTCAGATGCAGAGCTGTACAAATTTTAGACATAAATGAACACTGGAATTTACAGCCACATAATCAACACAACTTTTTCAACCTGCAGCCAAACAAAAAACCACATTCACACTGTTACACCAGTGCTGGTAATATGTATTTCGTAGCGCGGTACAGATAAATAAACAAAGGAAGAAATTTGACTCACTTAGGCCAGCAGTAATATCCGAGGTGAGTTTTGGGAACGAAGGTACAGGCATCCCACTCTGCTTTGCTGGTGGGGAGGTTGGACGAGTCGTACTGGTGCCACTTGTTGTCTGGCCGATCTCCAGGAATCAGGGGGTCTGTTGGCAAGAGCGGAGTGGTTCCGGACACTGCTGCGATGTCCACCACCACCTTTTTCTTCCGCCGCTTCTGACCCTGTAGTATTGCTGACACTGCTGCCAGTGACAGCTGTCAAATTCAGGCATTAGTCATTCATCGTTCAGGCATTCAGAAATAGGCAAGGAACCTATGGTATTACTGTACAGTACTGTACTGTACAGTATATATGTTGTGCACATTCTGTCAGTTTGTTAGCAAGCTGAATATTTAGACAGTTTTATCATCAGATAAAGTACATCCTGCCTGTGCTCAGAGCATTTTTCTTAACTTCTTCTCTTGTACCAGCACAAATATTTGGCTCCCTGCCAGGATTCGAAATCACAATCACACCAAAGCACTGAAAGTTCAACGCTTTACCATTCGGCTATCCTGGCTCCCCCCCATCACATCCACAAATCTACGCTGATACTAAGATACAAGGAGATATATTACTTAAATTTTGTTTTAATCTTCACAGCATGCTCAGGAACACTAAAACTCAGGAACTATCCATCTACCAAATTAGAAAGACTGAAAGAGAGACTGAAGACTTATACAGGGATCTCTACCTTCCTGCTGTACAGCAGGTCACTGATGCAGCGCTTTGTGAAGAGCCGCACTGCTGACGGAGGAAATGGTGTGTCATCGCGGATCAAAAGGGCCAAGAACTCCATTGCATTCTGGCTGAATTTCCACGTTCTGCAGACGAAAGTACAGTTCTGACATGTTCCTTCCTAAGCCACTGTGAGTTACAGCACTCTCCAAAAAAGGTGTCAAACAAAACACGAGAAAGGAATGTCGCACAGATATTTGTTCACGCAAATCGAGAAAGGACAGTATCAGTTTGTGGACACCTTACTTTTTGCACAATCAGCAGAAAAATGCAACGGTCGGAGCGGTGTCTGTGCCGCCCATTACTGATCAAACTCATTTTGAACAAATACAAGAGACGTGTGCCACAGGTCACTGGCATCATCATAGTCAGCGATGCTTATACTTAGTGATGAAAGAGAAGCATCAACTTACAGCTTGCCACTTTCAACCAGAGCCACCAATTCTTCCACCAGCTGTGTGTACAATCTGAAAAATACAACAGTACAGAACAAACATGGTTAAAGCTACTGTACTACATGTACTCTCAATTTCTACATTAAACAAAAATTAGCAGAGTGTGGCCTATATTTCTAAGTTTACATCCATGAGCTGTTATGTTTACACATTCGTGATTATGCAGTCTTTCCTCTCCTATCCATCTGCGGGGAGGGGGGGGGGGGGGGGGGGGGGGGGGCTAATCTTTGAATGGTAAAATAGCAAACAGTTTTTCTTGTTGCTTTTCTTTCTCACCCCCACCCCCTCCCATTTACCTACCCAAACCTGACTTCCAATCCATGATTACAATATAAGCTACCTGAGATTCTCCGCATTTCTCTTGATGTCTGCTTTTTCACCCAGGGCTCTCTCCTCTGCAGACAGAGGCTGACCAACGACCTTGGGATGCGAACTGGAGGCAAACAGGCGATCTGCAGCTTGCACGCTGGCCGCAGACAGCTAAACAAAAGGAAGAGAAAGTGGATGATACATGTATAGATTACCTGATGGGACCATGTTGTAGCAATGTTGGTACTGTGTGTGAAAGTGGTTAGTAAACAGCATGTAAATAAAAGTCATCCCAAATGCTTGCAATACAATCACCCTTGCACATGTCTGGTAAAATCGTGAACTCGAAGACATAAACTCTGAACAGCATCTCCAAAGTTACCTTCGTTAACCAGTGGCGTTCCACTTACCTCCCCTTGATGGCAACCGTTTCTTGCGACTTGACCACCTTGGTGATGATGGCGTCCACGATCTGCAGAATGGAGGGCTTCTCGTAGTGCTGCGCTTGAGAGATGGCCGGCCACAGCTCTGACAGGACCTCCCAGTTACGCCGTGTTGCCAGTGACCTCTTGCCTCCGGACCCCCAAAATGATGTGCAGCGTGCCCTGCAAGAAACATCATTGCGTTGTTCTTGCATGATACAAATTTTCATCAATTCTGTTCACAACAAACTTCACGTCTTGGCGATTTCAGTTAATTTTAAGTGGTGCTCATTTTCCACGTTTCACTGGCTTCACAGACACCGTGTGTTTTGGAACAGTTGTGCTTGTGAGTGTGTTTGTACGCTCAAAACAGTTAATCTTAATGCTCAGCAGAGCTCAGAACGCATAACACTGCTAACTGCTATCTACAGGCTGTGCAAGCTGGCAAAAATTCAAATTCTTCCACTCAGCTGTTTGGTTTTTTTTTTGGTTTTTTTTGTGTTTTTTTTTGGGGGGGGGGTCATTTTGTTTTGTTTTTGTTTTGGGGTTGTTTTTGTTTGCTGCCCCAGGCAATAGGTGGAATCCATGGAGGGCTCAGAAGCTGGGCCAATTTTTATGCTGCATGATGATGAGGAGAAGGATGGTATGATGATGCTATGGCAGTCCATGTGGTTTGTGACTGCATGACAGGGCCGCACTCCACACTGCCTGTCATAAATATCCTGGTGTTAACCAGGCCCGGAAACTACAGCGCCTGCAGTGCCAGCCGTGTAATCATCCACATCACGAGATGTGTCATAACAAGGGAAGCACCCTCAAAAGTCGCACCCATGAAGTGGGCGAGTCTCCCCTGTGTGTGGCAACAGCCTCCCCACTGGGCCCATAGCACACCCACTCAGGGGAGGAGCCGACCTAGGTAGGCAAAATCTCACATGCCTACTCAGCTGTTAATCACAGCCACAACACTATCAGACTCTATGTGATATCTGCCTCACTGGCACCTTTCTGTTGGCAAAGTGCCAGCCTACGAGATGCTGTCACTGTGCGGGTGTCTGATTGGGACGACGTCAGACACTACCAAATGAGCTCAAGAACGATTCGTTGAACTGAACTGACAGAAGCATTACATCAGAAGTTTCGCTTCTTGGCAGCAGCAAAGGAAAATGGGCATAAAACATGGAAGAAAACTAATGGAAGGTCTTGCTTCTGGTTTGGCGACTGTGCTTACCTTGAAGGTATGCTCTTCCACTTCAGGGTTCTTGAGATGCTTCACTAGATGTGGTATGGCTGCGAGGTAGGTGTAGTGGAAGTGGTTGAAACATGTATGCACACAGCCTTGCGCTCTTTTCCGCACCTGACAAAAAAATGAGACAGAACAGCAAGCAGATAAAACACATCGCATAGTTTGATAAGTGATGTTAAAAAAAAATATTATAAAAAAAGGGTTTTTGGATACTTCAGCGTGAAAACATGTATGTGTCCCAACTCAAAACAACCGTTGATCTGGACTGGAAGACTGCATATAACTGAAATTTGAATCTTACCTCTCTGTACCTGCTGACGGAAAGTTCCAGCAAGTCATTGATCATATCCAGGTGTCGGGCTGTCACATGCCGAGGGGTGGAACTGAGTGAACGCAGCTGCAAGCACAAACAAAGCAGAGATCTTCTTGGAAATACCTATACACAAATACATGGACACTACGGTGCAGTTCTGTACCTGCATGTAAATCATGCATCAGTCAGCTTTTTCAGAGGCTACATAAGACACTTACTGACTTCACTTCCAAATACAACTGCTGCAAACTAACAGAAGACATGTACTAACCTCATGCAGTAACTGTATCCTATCCACCAACAGTGGTCGGATGTGTTTCTTCCTATGGTTCAGCTGAAAACAGAGAGAGCAACATTAACAATCAACCTGAACAAATCAGCATTTTTTAAAATTATTTATTTATTTTTTTATTATTTTTATTTTTTTATTTTATTTTTTTTTGGGGGGGGGGGGGGGGGTTGGTTGGTAATAGGGAAAAATGAACTACAAAGTTCTTTGGGCAAAAATTTGCACCAGCTGATATTTTTTACAAAATTACACAGCTGGCAAAACAAAACTGTGGTGTTCTGCATCACTTATGGGCTTACCCAAGTATGCGTGCCATCTTAAATAAGTGATCAAAATAATCAAGGTCAATCCTGACAATAGTATGGACTTTTTTCCCGATAATTTGTGCGCTACTGCGTTTGCAGCAATGGAATATCTTACCAAATTCTGCAGAGCTGCTTTGACCACACGGAAACTCTTCCAGCGAGCATCCACATCAGCCTTCTGGGTTCCGTAGAACATCATGACAATCTCAAAGATCTGAAAAGTCACATTCAAAAGCAGAAAATACAGATCTAGCTAACTGTATGACTATGATGGTACCAGGAACTTGGACTTGGATTTTAAAAAAGGATGATAATTAAAGGGCCATTTTACACAAACACAATGCAGAAATATTTAGAATGTACAAATTCTGCCAAACTACAGATGTACCCACGTCTGCAGTGCAGCGATGCACAGCTGGCTTACAAGGGGTCATAATATACTGACTGACAGGTCCCAACAAAATGAGTAAAAGACAGGTATGGAGAAGTGATCTGGTATGAAGGTATGAACTGCTGGTTTTCTTCAGTATGGCCAACCACAATTGCTGGTTTCAATCACCGATGAATTAAAATGAATGAGCTGTAATGCAGCTGTCCCTTTATATTTGTAAGGAAGAGCCACAGAAACCCAACAAGCAAGAAACCTCATTCAATTCACCAAAATGGCCACTGGTTCCAGAGAATAGCAAGGAGACACCTATTTGCTGTAAGTTTTGCAAACATATTACATGGGCTCTCCAGCCATTTGGTACAAGGGCCTAAGCACCGTGGTTTGGGTAAGCGCTTAGGCCCATCTGAAGACAAATGACTTGCTACAACTACAAGAGGGTCAGAGGATATCCTACCTGTATGATTTTGAACATGCTCTTTGTGTCATCCTCACGAGACTCGTGCATATGCTCTGGAGGAGAGAGAAGCACAAATTTAATATGTTAGATCATGTCAGACAGTAGCTTCAAGTGTTTGAGATGGGACAGCAGTGGACTAACACTCTCTTGCGTTCATCAGTCAAGCAACACCACACCGCAATGTCTGTAGGGCTTCGCTATGTTTTATTCAAGAAATCAGGGATGATAATAATGAAGCTTCAGTTGTGTTAGTCACACTTAGATTTAAATGAGCATGTAAAAATAGTCAGCTGCTATTCTCTTATGCCTGTATATGTCAAAACATGACTGTCTTAGCTAACTGTGTTTCATAAACAGACGCACCATCCCAGACAGATAATCAAAGAAATCTTTCACAAGGATTACAGCACTGATACATACAACCGAAATCAACTAAGCAGGCTTGGGAAAACCAAGATGGACCGTGTGTTCTGCTTTCCACTCTACACACAAGAAAAAAAAACCCGGACTTACTCAAAAGCTCTCTCATGGCATCAGCGATGGCAGCTCTTATGTTGCGACCTTGCAACGTCAGCTCTGTCAAAGCAAACAAAATTTATCAACACTTGACAAATGACTGTTCAACTCAGCCTGTTATGGATACATTTTACAGTGTCACCCCCCAAAAAAGCGAATTTCCATGAATGCTAGACTTTGTTTTAATCCACTGTCACCACAGTTGTGTGTATCATCAACTCAAACGACCTGGGCAAGTAAACTACAAACACAATTAAGATAATGACAGTTGAGGAAGATTCCATAAGCTAACTTCTGATCAAAGCCGCACCTGCACAAACTAAGCTTAGACATAAATCAATCAGCTGGAAGTTTAAAATTTACGTCTTACCTGATTTTTCTTTACTTGTTGTGCAGCAGAAGCGTTCTAAAGGAACCTTGCTCTCCTTCCTAAAGAAGAATAAGCACAGCTTATAAAAAAGGTCTCCGCTGCACAATGACAGACACATACACAGACAAAGAGAGAGAGAGAGACACACACACACACAATATGCAACACACACACACACACACACACACAATATGCAACACACACACACACACACACACACACACACACACACACACACACTAAATACACACACACACACACAACACACAACATACACACACACACACCACACACACACACACACACACAATATGCAACACACACACACACACACACACACACACACACACACACACACACACACACACACGACACACTAACATACACACACACACCACACACACACACACACACACACACAACACACTAACACACACACACCACACAACACACACACCACACAAACACACACGACACACACACACACACACACACACACACACACACACACACACACACACACACACACGACACACACACTCACATGTGCACTTCCTCTCCTTCCCACGCAGGTAGAAGTGCCCCAGAGCCCAGGATAAACTCGATGATGATGTGAAGACGCCTCTGGAGATCCTCCCTGGAAAAAGCGATAGGACACAAACACTACATTCAAGGCAGAATCGAAGTGGTCAACCACCACGTTAAACACAGCAAGCCCTGG
Source organism: Batillaria attramentaria (assembly GCA_018292915.2). Taxonomy (NCBI): domain Eukaryota; kingdom Metazoa; phylum Mollusca; class Gastropoda; family Batillariidae; genus Batillaria; species Batillaria attramentaria. The sequence continues at coordinate 156,223 of JACVVK020000553.1, read as the reverse complement.
CCAGCAACAACTCTTATAACACACTCAATATCAAAATCTTTTTCGTGAAAAAAAAGAAAAAGACATCAACTCATCGCGTGCTTACATTTCCTGATCTAGAATGATCACAAAACATACTTCACTGCTTATGCCACACAGTTACATTCCTGCACAAAACTGTACTGATCCAACTAATCTGAGAATTTTCCACTCACCCATGATTCGCAAGCCCTCACCTTCCACTAACATCTTGGTGAAACGTCAGTCAAAGGCAAGAGCTCGTTAATCCAGGACTAGACTTACTTGGGGACGCTCGTGGACGGAGTGAGACTGTGTATAAAGTCCAGCTGGGGCTGCAGGAAGGTCTCGGCGATGGTGGTGGCAAACTTTTGCTCCTCCTTGCTCGGCATGTGCCACTTAACGTCCAGGTGATCCATGTCTCCGGGTATTGCCCAGTCCTGCACGCAACACAGTCACATGGGTGGATATTTTTAACACATAACCTACAGGGACTTCCTGTTCGTCCACTTCTCCTGCCACCTCATCTTTCTTTACATTAGGCACATTTAACAGGACTTCGTCAGCAGGCCTTCGCTGAGCAGCACAACCCATTTTTTCATGTAAATTAGGCATATTAGGGGTACCACTAGCTAACTGGATTGGATTAGAATTCTTCTTCATCCCACTACCGTAGTAGGGGAAATGCGGGCTGCTTCCCCTGGGGGAAGTGTGTTGCCATGAACCGGCGCCACCCTTATTTTCTTCTTCTTTGGTGAGGAGAAATCTCACACCAAATTCCTGCCCAGACAGGGGCCAGCAGCACCCGGCCTATATCCAGACGGTCACCCATCCAAGTACTAACCGGGTCCAGCGTTGCTTCACCTCGGTGTTCAAGTGAGAACCGGTGTGTCCAATGTGGCACAGACCACGGTGGCTGTGTGAGCCTAATTTACATGTCAATGGGTTACGCTGTGTAGCAAAGTCCTCCTTACTAAGTCTTACTAAACATGCCTACCTGTAGTATCCTGCCTTGAACAGTGGTTTCAGATGTGTTTTCTAACTCAGGCTTGCCATCTTGAGCAGACAACAGTTTACTGAGCTTCCAGTCTTCTACACTTGGGCTCACTTGGGAAGGGGAGTAGGTTCCTGCTTCACTGAACTTGGTACACACTGGGTTAAACTAATAACTAAGGAATCATTTATCAACTTGCGTCACTCGTCTTGTTTTTGTTTATATGCTGCTTACAGTGTATCAACTTCAGTGCCAGGAAGTCTGTCATACAAAGACTTGAGAAAATAGCAGCACGAAGATCAAAACTATTCATATTTAAAAACCAAGAGTGGATTTTAAACAAATGCATTCTCACAACCCTACACCTCAAAGCCTTTTATCACAAGCGTAAAGTAGAACTGAAGAACCCACCCTGATGGGGAGGTAGTCTTTGAGTGGCTGATCAAGGTCCTGCGTGACGCTGCGGAACTCGAGTGGGTACGTGAGGGTGAGGGCGCGCAGCAGGAACCGCAGCACTTGGCCAGCGATCTCATAACCCTGGAGGCTGTGCAGCGACAGCATAGGGGTGCAGCGACGCAAGCAGCATCTCCTTGTATGGCAGCAGGTGCTCTCCGTTACAACGCAGCAGCTGCAAGAGGATAAAACACAATGCAGGACGCAAGAAAACCCAGATGGGGCGGTCGGTGGTCTAGTGGCTAAGAGACTTATCACCAATGCGAGAGGTCAGGGGTTCCAGTCCCACTCGGGGCAAAGAATTTGTCTACCCGTATGTGGCATTCCTTCGGGCCGATCGTCGGGGGTTCTCTCCGGGTACTCCGGCTTCCTCCCCCTCTGCTTTGGAAATGTTCAGACCACCAAATTTGAAAAATATATGCAATTCTAAATTCTGAAATTTAAATAGCTGAGCTGACCCTTCGCACCACGTGATTGTAATGTGTTCATGTCGTGTGTGAGAGAATGCGTGTGATTCATGTGAGCGTGCATGCTGGGTTCAGTCTGCGCGGCGCTTTGAGCCGATTCATGAAACTGGGTAAAGTGCCAAAACATTATTATTATTATGAATATTTCAAAGCAGGACACAATAGTTTCTGAACATCCACGGCTGGCTGTATGCACTGGTTTTCCACCCTGCCTTGCTCTCAACTAAGTGGAGCAAAAGAGGCATTACAAATTCAAACAAACTGTGAGAAAAAACTGATGAAAGACTACAAACCTGTGACAACATCAGCATGTTCCAAAGGAAGCTGTTGTCTAACTGCTCCTCTCTGGCTAGATCAGGGTCTGTCGGAAACAGAAAGTGAGAAAATTGAAGCTGAATCACTTGAGCAGGGGCCAACATCTTCCCCATGGCTGTGGGAGCCTAATTTACATGTCAATGGGTTACACTTGTCAGCAAAGTCCTCCTAAGTCCTACAGAAAGTGAGAAAATTGAAGCTGAATCACCTGAGCAGGGGCCAGCATCTTTCTTGGCTGTGGGAGCCTAATTTACATGTCAATGGGTTACACTTGTCAGCAAAGTCCTCCTAAGTCCTACTGAACATGCCTAATATCCTAGCTTGAATAGTGGTTTCAGATGTCATTCTAATTGCTCCTCTCTGGCTAGATCAGGGTCTGTCGGCAACAGAAAGTGAGAAAATTGAAGCTGAATCACTTGAGCAGGGGCCAACATCTTCCCCATGGCTTTGCCCCCCCCCCCCCCCCCCTCTTGCCATAGTCACCTGATTTTCCAAGGGGGGGGGGGGGGGCAAAAGATACTCTTGCCCCCCCCCTCCCCCCCGGTTCCGGTGCCCCTGTGTGTGTCTTTGTGGTTCATTTACTCAATGAGTAAATGAACCACAAAGACACACACACACAGCTTGGCTGATTTGACAATTCAAATTACAAGCGCATCACTGAAACGGTGCCCCCCAATTTCAGAAATAATAATAAGTGATAATAATAACAATTAGTAATCAACAAAGTAAAGCTCACGTTCAGCAGCAAACTCCTGGATCTTCTCACAAAGGGGTGGAAGCAGCAGTTTGAGGGTTTCCTCTGGACGAACCTGGCAAATCAGGTACATTGTTTATCAATGTGATCTCATTCTTAAAAACTTAAAAAGCTCTAAAACTTACTCCAATCAAACAGGCTCACAACCAGAAAGTTTTGATTTTCCTTTCATCACAGAAATGATATTCTTTACCGAAAAAATTAAGTATGGGCAAAAACTCGGACTAACAAAAAGAATTACATCATTTGCTCAAGGACAGTCATATAGCAGTGTATGATTAGTCAATCGGAAGCCGTTTTGATGCTTACCCTTGCAGCAGCCCGACACAAGTTGGCGGCCAGCCTGCCACTGACTTTTGTCTCGTACACATTCTCCGTCACAAAGCGATTGATCTTGTGCAGGGCGCTCTGTCAGACAGACAGAAAATCGTCCAGTCACCTCAAAAGTACCCTCACAGTGCTCTGGCCAGAAGCTGCTCAAACTGAACACACTGTACAGATAATAAAGCATTCCTCGTGGTGCCTGGCAGCCAAAAACAAAGTCTGAAAACCCTACATCTCACAAAGCACCAACTGGACTTGGTCTCAGTGATCGCGCTAGGCATTTTCCAAACCAGTACGACATCACAGTAAACAAACCTACTCGCACGCGAACCGGTAGGCCAGTCATGGAAACCAGTAACTAATCTTGCCACCGAAAAACCTGCCGAAGAATGCAGTGGTAAGTTAATTGCTAACTGTAACTGTTACGGTGTTTGTCAATTAATTAAATGACAGGCGTCATACACCCACTACTACATCTCGGCACGGCTCTCTCTCTCTCTGACTCAGAGACTGTTTTTTCTCTCTTTTCCTTTATTTTTGAAACCAGTCAAACAAAATAAGAACCGGTAGGTCCTACCGGCTACTGATTTTCCAACCAGTAATTTCCTTTTCAAACCAGTATTTTACCGGTAATTATACCAGTTAAATCCATTCCTGCTTGGTCTGAATAAGAAAACAGTTACAAGTGACAGTATTCGCCCAGCTGCAGAGACCACACACACACTGACAGCTGATAGAAAAGGACAGAAATTTTCAACTGACCATGAAGATAGGCTTCGAGCACTGCTGTAGTACAGACGTCACTGTTGAGGCAAGCCCAACTTCGGCCATGCTCTGCTCTGCCGTTAAACGGTCCAACGCTCCAAACGCAGCATCCTGTGCACTGTTTTCGATCATGCTGATGATCCTGCAAACGTGCAAGATGAACAGAATGTTATTTGTGTTCTATGTAAAACTTAAATAAATAAATAATAATAATAATAATAATAATGAATACAGTTTATATAGCGCCTATCTGTTTTCTACGAAACAAATAAATAAATAAATAAAAAGTTTCTTTGCCACCAATCATTATGCAGTTTAACTGAATTCTAACAGAAAAAAATAACCTTTACACTGAAGCTTGCAGTATTGCTGAACATGATTTACTTTGTCCAACCTGCGAGAAATGAAAGCAGCCACATCATCAAGAAGACAGACACTGCATTACCTGTTCAAGAACTCCAAGACAAAATCCTCAAACTGGGCCGTGGCTGAGCAAAGTTCAGCTTCTTGCTGGAAAAGGAACAGCAAAAGATTCAACAGGTATTTTCTCAGATTTTTCATTATGTATAGCAATACAAGTATCTTCGTTTACTGGGGGGAAGAAAAGAAAACAAAAAACACTCAGCCCAGTAACAAAAGCACTATTAGAAATGGTGTCAAAACTCAAGCTTTATACAGAAGGTTTATAGTCTCCGAGTCCAGCCATACTTGCTGGAAAAGAAACAGCAAGAGATTCAACAGGTATTTTCTCAGATCTTTCATTATGTGTAGCAATACAAATATCTTCGTTTACTGGGGGAGGGGGAACAAAAAACAACAACAACAAAAACAGCCTAGTAACAAAAGCACTATCAGAAATGGTTTCCACTTCAGCTTATACAGCAGGTCTACAGTCTCTAGGTCCAGCCGTACCTCTGTCAAATCAGTGCGGACCTGAGGAGCCTCTGAACAGTCGACAATTGGGACTAAGGCTGCATATGTGGACACCATCTGTAGTGTCACCTGCGACAGAACAACACACACTAATCAGACCACATGTGCATTCCTCAAATTTAACTAATTCAATCATTACCAAAACTTCCAAACTATACTGGAGAAACTTGCAGGTGCTGTTGTCTCCATATTGACAGCGCTGCATACATTATTGTAAAGACAATAGATATTTCAAAAGAGTGCTAAATTCCCAGGTGTGCAGAACTCAAATGTGACCCTCTCTCACAAAATGAGTCTTAACTCACATTTTGGATGTTTTGAGATAGTTACATTTTTAAAATCTACAAAGTGTGCTGATTATATGATACCAAAATTTTTTTTGTAGACCTAATACTTTCGAAGTTATGGCATTTAGAAGACGGTGACTGTACTGACCCAGATAGACCCTCACTACCTATTTCTCGCTGTAGCGCCGCTCGGCGGCTGCGAGTTAAGACTCATTTCGTGGAGAGGGTCACAAATGTGGGACAACGCTCCTTCCTCCCACCCGTTCAAGTACTTCCATGGCACAGAATATCAAACTGAGGTAGCAACAACAATGAAATCAGCAAAACCAACTTTACCTAAAAACTGAGTCAACCACGTGATTCCACTGCAAACAGTAATGCACAAACACCTCACAAAAAACACAACCCTCACCAAGGTTTTTTTGAAGTCATTGGGGTCAATGCCAGGCAAAGCCAGGTGCAGCAGAGGTATCATGTGGTTCCTCCCTTCGGGAAAATACTTGTGCGAGCTGAGCATAGGACGGGCTGCTGACACTATGCAGAACATGCAGGAGATCAGGCGATGAGGCTCTATCAAAGTCTCCATGGCTGGATACATCCTGAAAACGCACACACCACAGTCAATAGAAACGGGAACTATCACACCTTCGAAAACGTGTAAACCACATTTACGATGGAAGACCGTACCATCAACTTTTACGATGTCTGAGCTTGGTTGGTGAGGGACGTGTTTAGGTGCCCCACGGCATCTTCGCCTCACTGAACATAATGAGAGGACAAAAGACAGGAAGCTTCTAGTGAAGAGGTAACATTCCTTCAACCCTCAGACAAAAGATCTTTATAACAATGTCAAAATGAGGGAAACGTTTCGCTGCCCCTGTGCATCTTTGCCTTGCTGAATATGACAGAATGAGCGACAGGAAGCTTCTAGGGAAGAACCCGTAGACAAACCTTTAGACAAACCCTTAGACAAACCCGTAGACAAAAGATCCTTACCACTTGTTAACCCTTACCATGGTAATAAATCACAGCTGTTTTCTGACCAGTTTCTGCTGCAAACTGATCGTGCTAAACCAGTATGGTGTGAGGGAATTAACCCCATTCAAGAAATTCCCAAGTCTGAACAGACCACTCTGCCTTCGGCCTATGGGTTCACCCGATTTATCAGCTACAAGCAGACATGCAACACAGTCAGTTCTTTATGTAAAGCGCAACAAATGTCGCGTGACTACCGGCATTAAGGTTACATTCAAATAGCAGGCTCCCTACCCTTGCCTCTTGGCAAACCATCTCTCCTACACCACACCCTCACACCAGAGAAAAGTTTACAATCACTTATGACAGCCCCCCCCCCCCCCCCCCCCCCCCCCCCCCCGACTCACTTCTCCAGAAGTGGAGGAATGATGATCTCCGGCCGGAGTAGGGCCAGGTTGCGAATGGCCGCATCTTGACTCATTCCCTTGCCAAACATGGCCGTGAATACTGCTGGCTTGAGAATCTGCACAAACTGGGTGATGTCTGTCTCCTTCAGGCGATGGGACTCCGGGACAGGTGTGTGCCAGCTTGGCTTCCTGTAGCGCTCCCTGCCACATACAATTTGATATTTTAAATATTTTGTGTTTCTGCTGAAAATAAATTCTGGTAAGGTTCTGAAATCTTTCCAGTCACACAAAAACGCCAACACATTTCACACAGACTGAAACACAAACAACAAAGAAGCATGTACCAAAATAAAAATAAAATTATTTTTTAGAAAATAAATAATATACCCCCCCCCCCCCCCACATACTCACAAACGGCACATGCCACATGGAAGAAAAAGAGACACTGCGTACCTGTGAAGCCTTTTCACAACCATGAATGGCATAGTCTGCAGGAAAGCTGACAGGCGGACCTGAAAGAAATGAATTCAATTTTTAATGTTTTTTAAGACGTGTGGCTCACCTGATATGACTGTCGCCAGCTTTCAAAACTGACTTGTGTATAACTGAGCTTTCCCCAATAAAGTCAAATAAAACAAAACAAAACAAAACAAAACAAAAAGAGGAGGTGTATGTGTGTGTGGGGGGGGGGGGGGGCTGACAAACGACAAACCTTTATTTTTCAACGGAAAAAGACTTTTTGGCCAATGGCCAGTTGCTAAACTAAGGAAGCACAAAGACACGCTCTCTCTCTTCCCCCCCACCCCATCTCCCCCCCCCCCACCCTCTCTCTCTCTCTCTCTGAGATACTGAATGTGACTGAGAAAGAAGAGAAGGTTCTACTGAGTGACTTAACATCAACAACATATAAATGCGAACATCTACTTACGGTCCAGCGTCCAGTGTTGGAAGGATGAAAGAAGGAGTGGAGGGCTCGAAAGAGCTTCTGAAGGTGTTCCAATACACAATCACCATCTCCCTGAAAAAAGCACAGCAAAACAGCCCTTTCATAAAATTCACAAGAAATTCTCTGCAGAATGTGGACTTTTATCCATCTTTCCTCAAAAGCGACCCAACACCGCCATGACCAACTTTTCTGATAGGACCAGATACAATGCAGTCAGCTGTCTACAAAAGCCATGTTTAAAAACATTCTCACCAGTAATGCTATGATCCAGTTAGTGGTAGCATTGGTATCGTAGCAGTTGTTGCCACGCGAGTAGTTGACGAGTTGTGTGCCGACCGGAAGATTGAAACCACGCAGAACACGAGTGAAAATCTGCACACACACACACACACACAAAATTCTGAATGAGGAAAGATGTTAACAGTAACAAACACAACAGCAAATTCATGTTGTCAAGTTAAACCCCCCCCCCCCCCCAAAAAAAAAAAAGATAAAATTTTAAAAATTGTACAAAATTTACAGTTTTCAACACCACAGAATTATGATAATGTTCTAAACTGGAAAAATCTTAAGCACAATAACTATGCAAAACAAAAAAATAAAACACCAGAAAAACAAATCAAAAAGTACATATGCTTACGGTAGGTATATGCGGTTTCCAGTCAATGTAGCCTATGGTGTCGTTGGCCAGTCTGGAGAGCAAGTGGACAATGCTCTGCAAAAGCGTCAAGTTTACTTTAGTGTGTGATTGCAAGTGACATTACACAAGTACAACTTCAAATGTGGGATTGCAAGTAACAATATAAAAACACCACTTCAAATATCATTTAAACTTAATTTGGTGGGTTTTTTTTGGTGGTGGTGGTGGTGGTGGTGGTGGCGTTTTCTTTTTTTCTTTCTGAACAATGGGGGGGGGGGGGGGGTTCTTGTTCATTGTTGCTGTTGTTTTGTTTTGGGTTTTTTGTTTGTTTGGCTTTGTTTGTGTGTGTGTGTGTGTGTTTGTTTTGGGTTTTTGTGTGTGTTTTGTTTTTTTGTTTTGTTTGTTTTGTGTTTTTGTTGTTGTTGTTGTTGTTTTTGTTTTTTTTTTTTTTTGGGGGGGGGGGTGCTGCTGTTGTTTTTTTTTGTTGTTGGTTTTTTGTTTGTTGGTTTTTTTTTTTGTTTTTTTTTTGGGGGGGGGGCAACAACTGGAATTTCCCAGCAATAATATCATAAAGAGTATACATAATGCAGAAAAAAGAAAATCAGCCCGACTTACAGCTTCCCATGATGGGCAGTTCAAAAAGGAATACCACAGATCTAGAACCTCTTGAAACCACAACCTAGAAGCAGAAAGAAGAAAGTGTGACATGAGTACAATAGAATACTCTCTCCAATGTTTTGCGTCTGATTACAACAATAGACCACGCACACATACACAGAGCACCTCTGCTAAAGGAAGGAAGCAATATTTCAAAACTGTTGAGTCACAGAATGTTCCTATATTCAGTGACCAGCTGATGTACCCGGCTTTGCCTGGGCTGATGATGTGATATGTAAAGGAAGTGCTTTCTGGTCTTCCTGTTTGTGGTGGAAACTCTGATTTTCGGATTTTTTTTTTTTTCCATCAGATTGTTAAACTTGAGTACAGCACGGGCTGATAATGTGATCAGTCTAGTTTTATCTGGTCTCCCTGTTCGGCGATACTTGGTGGAAAAGGACATTACCCGGTAACTCTGATTTCCCTGAGTGTTTTTCTACCATGATGTTTTGGGGTCCCCCTGAGTACACCCACCAATTCTGATTGTGATGTTAAGAACTCTAAATTGTGTTTTCTGGTCTTCCTGTTTGGCGGAAAAGGATGTTAAACTCCGATTTTCCTAACTTTTTCCAGTCAGACTGAGCCCAGGGTTCCCCAAGTACACCAACCAATTTTGATCATGATTTGAGAACTCTTAATTAGGGTTTATTGTTTGCTCTCTCTCTCTCTCTCTCTCTCACACACACACACACACACACACACACACACACACACACACACACACACACACACACTCTATTCATTTATGTAAATATAGATGCCATCAAGCTCACGCTCACAAACCACACTATAACTGTAAAACAAAACAAATCAACCAGATACACACTTGAAACCCATGTGGTGTTTTTCAGGAGGCAGGGAGGTTGGAAGAAACAGCTCGTAGTAGCACAATCCTTGCATGACCGTCACGTCAAAAGGACACAGCAGTGGGCGCCATTCTTCAAGCATCTCTTGTGTTGACTCATCAGAGAAATACCTGACAGTGTAATCCGGCGTTCGATAAGATCAGACAGCAATTGCTCAAACAAACAAGAATAAAATTTATGCTCCAGACATCACAAGCTCCACAAATTTATAACAATCACTACAAAATCATGAATTTCTAAAAATAAAACAGTCAATGTCAATGTAGTGCAGCTGCACAGATCTTCCGAATTTCAAAAAATCAACACACTTATATCCACAGAGATAAGCACCAATTAAAACTTTAACTTACGTGCGACAGGCTTTCACAAGGTTCTTCAGAGTGTGATCAATGTTCCTGTACAAAGAAAGTTAATCTGAAAATCAGACTCTTTAACAGAATATTGAGAGGTGGGCTGAATGACAGCTAGAACCTAACAATGTATAGCTGGTGCAATGCAGTAAACTGCAAACAAATAAATCCTTTGTAAAGTCACGTAATGTACAACATCAGAGCAACACAATCACATTTTGTAGACTTCAAAGACTGCATTAATTAAGCTAAAAGTGACGGTCCTACTAATTACCAAAAACAACGAAACGACCGAAAACAACCGAAAACAACTCTTAATACGGATAGAACGCGGTTCAAACATAGAAATAACAACACACAAACATGATTAAAGGTGAAAAAAGTGGCCTTAAAAAAGCTAAAAGAAAAAAAAAGGTGATATTGCAGAAAATAACCAGTCCGGACCAGAGTCGCTTCCCTTGGGAGACACGTTCATTTCGTCCTGTTCTCTTGGAGCGAATAAGTACTGTTTTCCTTTAAACTACTTTAATGCCTCTTTTTTCACCTTTAATCATGTTTGTGTGTTGTTATTTCTATGTTTTAACTGCGTTCTACCCGTATTAAGAGTTGTTTTCGGTTGTTTTCGGTCGTTTTCAGTAATTAGTAGGACCCCTAAAAGTGAACCCTGCCATTTAAACGCCAAAAGGATAGATGAACCTTATTATAAATTTATACAAAAGCTAAGCTGTGCTTATCACAAGCGCATGGTGTTTCTTACGCAGGCAGCAGCTGTAGACCATGTTCCTCCATCGATGAGTAGACAGTGTCTTCCATAAGGTCATAGAGTGGGCGCCATGGCAACACCAGGTCATCTCTTGACACAACAATTCTGTCTTCCTAAAGAGGACAGAAAGGACCAGATCTATACATCTGCACTGCCAGCAGACTGCAGAGAAAAGTAAAATTATGCTTCATTAGTTATAAAAATAACCGTTTTATAACTTGAACTATCAACATTCCCCCAACCCACAAAGAGAGAGAGAGAGAGAGACAGAGAGAGAGAGAGAGAAAGCGGGGTCGGGGAATGGGAGGGAGAGAGAGAGAGAGAGCGGGAGAATAATTAAAGCTCAATGCTTGGTCACATTCAAAACAATGACTATGCTTACTTCAGGAGAGTGCACAGTGTTCCAGAAAACTTTTGCACAAGTGACAGCTCCAACTTTGGTGAAACTGTCAGTTCAAACATCAGGTGAACAAGCAACAGATGGTCTTCCTTTGACATCTTAAAGTCATACAGACGGAGATATCTGTGGAGAGAGTAAGAGAAGAAGACGTCAGGTGAACAAGATATAGTGTTGAATGGTACCAACAGTCATGGCACTATCTTAAACCCATTTTTATCAACATGTATCATAATTTCAAACCTGCCAGGGCAACTATGCAGGTACAACCATCGTTTAAACCATGACCAAGAAGTATGATAAAATGCAAACTGACGACACATGATGGTGATCTCAAATTGTTGTACTTTAAGTTTCTATATTGTTTGGAAATGTTTAACCAAACCCAACTAAAATCCTAGACCTGGACCTCAGTCAAAATTCGCACCCTATACTGTATTAATTCATTCAGCCACTAACAATGAACCTCATCTGATTATTTTAGGGCCTTTAACTACGTTCTTTCGTGACGATAATTAAAGTTCTCTAGTCCACATGGTGTCCTTACCACAAATGTTACAGTATTTACTGAGTTACTAATCATAAACCTCAGTCAATTATTTTAGGGTCTTTAACTATGTTCTTTTGTGATCATGAACTTTAGTCCACATGTTTACAGTATTTCCGTACGTTTTTACATTGTCTAGGGTAAATTATCAAAGACATGTAAGAGGCCCCACGGTGAAGGTAGCCACCTACACTAAGGGCAATACCTGTTCATAGACTACAGAGCACTTTGTTTAAGTCAATGGCCTTCTTCCTGTCACTAAACTAACCCTACTTCAACCCTGGTTGTGCTACGCCTGGAATATTCTGGACTACCTCAATGGCTTTCTCAGCATGACAAATTAATTCAGTATGAAAGGGTTAAGTGGCCATCTGTCTGACATTAGTGACAATCCAGTTCACCTATGATACATCACTGTATGAAAAAAAGTAAACCCCCCCCCCCCCCAAAAAAAAAAAAAGGCAAAGAACATGACTCAGGAACTTCACAGCTCCATCACATTACCCCGTGTTAATGGCAACCAGAAATGACATTATGAAAATAAAAATGACAATATGTGTCTAAGTAATTCTTCTTCACAATGGCAACTTTTCATTTTGGCAAATGTCCACAAACCAATGAACCGAAAGAGCCTCTGGAAGCTGGCTGAAGCACTCTAGGCTGGGCCTTTCACCGAGTTCACCGAAGCTATACAGCCAGTAGCCTGCCCCAACATTTGAAGACAGGCTTGACTTGTTAGATATGAGACACATGCTTGTTCAAATATACAATAAAGTACGGTCTGAACAGAAAAACATAACCGAAAGACAGTGAAACAAGAATTACTTTGCCAGCTGAACTGTCCAGTGGCTTGCACCGATCTTGATATCTCGCAGCTGGACAGCTTTCGCAAGGTTCTCTTTGATTTCTGCCAAATCATTGTTTGATTCTTCATCAAGCACATCAGCGTAGGGAAGCAACTTAGAGTAGGCTGACTCCTTTTGAGGAGTGAATCCTAGAACGTCCGCTCTGTCATCCATGCTTAGTGACACTGGTTGTTCCTCTGATGATCAGCATGACAAGCTTCTCCAGACAGCAGCCATGATGATCGTTTACGTAGGTTTTCTCTCTAGCGTTTTCATTGGACAACCATCGAGTCATTGGCCAATGATGAGAAAGATGAGAATCAGAAGCCAAGAAAAGATAATCCTGCAAGGTCGTCTAAACGAAAATAGCTTCGACGTTAGGTGTTTCAAAATGTCAATGTCATTGCCCAGATCATCGTCAGCTTTGGTCTCAGTAGATTTTGAGGTGCACGGAAGAGTGCAAGGTATCTATTGCATCAGCTGTATCTATTCATACAGTGTAAAGAGCTTTACTCTAGAAGATTCAGGCTGTCAAGAGTGTTAGAAGCTCGTGCAGACGACATTTACAAACTGATCTAGATAAGTCTACACCACTCAGGGATTTCACGTATCAACAGATACAGCGTGTAACGCTTTTATTGTTCCCAGTAATGAGGGGAAACTGTTTGGGGGGTATAGATGTGCCTGTAATTTTGTCCTTAGTGCCTGGTTGGGGGGGGGGGGGAGGCTGTCAGTACATGTACATGCAATTCGACATGGTTTCTTGGTTTGTTGCAGGTGTGTTTTTCAGGAAGGTAAGGGAGTCCTCTTGCATGCTTTTTGTGTGGAACTACTCCAGCTCTGCTCGTTCGCATGGTAAAGGGACCGGTGCCAGAGAGAAGCAAACCTCTCTCAGAAAACTGTCCATCGTATACACATGCAGTCAATCTGCCTATATCCATGCATCCACTGTCGGCTCCATCACAGCAGCAGTTGTGTTTTTAGAAAAAGTCAACAGGCATGATCAGCAACTGCCCATCCCTCAGTATATGTCCATTACCAATCCAAACATCAGCTTGTTTTTTATGTGGATTACCTGGTGGAAGGACACGCACTGTTTCGTCTGAACAAAAGACACAGGAAAGATGCATGAACATGTTTTTATTAACTGAGAGGAAGGGTGCAGTTTTCTCAAATGTCCTCTCTGGTGCAAAAACAAAAACATTTCGTACCAGATTGTAACACCGCACTTGTTAATAATTGTCACCGTGTTTGTTTCAGTGCACATGTGACGCAGCTGCAGAAAGAAAATGTGTGGGATGGGTGAAGAACACCACCCGTGGCACAGTCCAAGGAGTTGTCCAAGGCAAACCTGCCGATGTGGAGTCTATGTGAGTACGCACACACACTAAAAAGAGTAAATTAAAGAAAAGTGCCCCATATGCTGCATTAGGCCATTGTTCATCAGCATACAGAGACTTCCCATGGTTAGCAATTTATCTTCCAGTTATTATGGCCATGTGCACCTCTGAGAGTGGGGTTCATCGCTCAAGTATTACTTCAAGAGTAATTGCTAATTTAAGTTACGGCCACCCATCACAGTGGGATCTCTTTTGGCTGAACTATTGTGTGAAATGTTTGCAAAAGACGGAGCATCGGTTTGGCTATCTTTCAGGGAAATTCACACTCTGTAGCGGTTGCTTCAGTCAGGGCACCAGAGGAGGTTAAGACAGTTGCATGATGTAGATTGTAACAAGAAACTACATCATGCCCAGTGTAGTGATGATATTTCTGTTTGTATTGCCTTCATCAGAACTACAATACTGGAGACCAATTAATGTTAAAGAAAGACATAATAGTTTTTACATAAAATAACTGTTGTAGAGATCGCGAAAAGTCACTGCATTTCGATGGAAATTTCTAGACCATCCCAGAACATGCGAGTGCAGTAACGTCAGTAGATTACGTAACCTTGGAAAGATTCCGTACTTGCCAGTATGTTGCAGAATGTTCTAGATCTGACCTCTTAGTATATAAGCAGCACTGCACAGCGTTCTGGGTTCTTCCTCTTTCATGAGTTTGTTCTTGCGCATCTTCTGTTAATAAAGTATTGGAGTTCCAGCCTGTTGTATCCCGTGTCTTCTCTGCGAGTGCACCGAGAGAGCGACATAGCAGGAGAAAAATACAACAGAAATATTTGGCGTCGCCGACAGGATTCGACATTGATCTACCTACGAAGGGACAGTACTCTTCAGTACTCAAGAAACTCCAACTACAGAAGTTGCACCCCTTCAACTGTTGCAGCAGCGAAAATTGACGACTGACCATGGCAGAGACAGCGGAGCTGATAAAATTGCTTAGAGAACAATTAGAACAGCAGAAGGAACAATGGAACAGCAGAATGAACAGCAGAAGGAACAGATGAGGATTCAAGCAAAGCAGCATGAAGAAGAATTAGCAGTCCAAAGAGAGCAGATGGGTGCGTTGATGAAGATGATTCAAGTTCAGACACCGACTGGGGATTCCAGCGCAAGTACCCGTCCTCACACTTCTACTGTTTCGACCGCCGCTATTCCACCTTTCGCTGCCTTTGATTCCACTTCAGAACTGTGGCCTGACTACTGGTCAAGATTCTGCACATTTCTTGTCGCCAACGCCGTTCCTGACGACCGCAAGGCTCAAGTCTTCCTCACTAATCAGACTCCGGCTGTCTACAAGCAACTGGCAAATCTGGCTGCTCAACAGAATCCAAGAATGAACATCAACGATCTGACGATGGACCAAATCGTCGAGTTCATGAAAGAACAATTTGACCCAAAACTGTTCATAGTGCGAGAACGTTTCAAGTTCTGGAGCAACATGGAACGGAAGCCAGGCGAAACACTCCAGGAGCTGGCAGCCCGTATACGTCAAGACGCGGCTACCTGTGACTTTCCTTCGATCCAAGATCCACAAGATGAAGCTCTTAGGCAGAGATTCATATGTTCTGTCAACAACGAAGCTGTCTTGAAGGCTCTTTTCAAGGTCAAGGATACCGAGTTGGATTTTGCCAAGGCTGTCAAGATCGCCATAGAGACTGAAGACGCGGCAAAGGTGGCCAAGGAAACTGTCTACGGTTCCAAGCCCAGGCCGGTCAACAAAGTCAAGATGAACAACAAAGGGGGTCGACCAAAGAACCACCAGCAGTCTAACTCCACGACCAGCATTCAGCAAAGTGCTACAGGTGTGGAAAGGCTCATAGCAACAGACTGCTACTACAAAGACTCCAAATGCAACTTCTGTCAGAAGATAGGACATTTGGAGGCTGTTGCAGGAAAAAACTGCATCAACAGCAACAAGGGGGACGACATCTGCAAAATCTTCAGTGAAAAGTATCACAAAAGCAGAGCTCGTCAAAGCCATCCTCGGCGAAGTTCCCCAAGATACTCCTAGGTTGGACGTTCCAGTCACAATCCAGGATCAACAGTTCACGATGGAGCTGGACACTGCAACCACGGGAAATTTTGTTTCTGTGCCAGTCTGGAAACAACTGGGAAAACCGAAGCTGGATGACGTCACACATCGGTACGAGTCTGCCAGCAAGCACGACCTACCCGTGTTGGGCACCTTCATGGGCCAGACTAAGGACCCAGTGACTGGTAAACAGAGCTCCATTCCCTACATCGTCACCAAGATCCCTGATCTCAACCTACTTGGACGAAACGCGATCCAGGCTCTGGGAATTTCAGTGGACAATGCCCTTGGACTGAAGAGCATAGAGAGTCAAGTCAAGAGCGAGGGTGCAAAAGAATCGCATCCGAAGACCTCCAGCACAACTTATGCTTCTCTTCAAAGGATTGCCACACTCTCTGCGACAAGTTCCCAGATCTCTTCAAGGAAGAATTGGGATGTCTGAAGGATTTTGAGCTGGAAGTAAAGTTCAAGTCCGACGCGAAGCCGGTTTTTCACAAGGCAAGGCCGGTTCCGTTCGCTCTTCGTGATGACCTGACGAAAGGCTACGAAGAAGGCATCGCCAAAGGAGTCTGGAAGCCAGTCCAGTTCAACGACTATGGAACACCAGTGGTTCCAATTCGTAAGACAAACAGTGCAGGCGCCCTGAAGCCAAAACTGCGGATCTGTGGTGACTACTCAGTCGGGATCAACGATCAACTTGCTGATCACCGTCACCCAATGCCTCTCCCAGAGGAACTGATGCAAAAGCTGGGAGGAGGATTCGGTTACACAAAGATCGACCTCGCTGATGCCTACAACCAGATCAAGCTGGCACCAGAAAGTCAACGCAGACTAGCCCTCAGCACTCACCGTGGGGTACTTCTGCAACAACGACTACCTTTCGGAATCAAGTCAGCACCTGGTTATTTTCAGGAGATCATGGAAAATCTGACCAGTGATCTGCCTGGAGTTGCCGTCTTCCAAGATGACATACTCACCAGCGGGAAGGATGCCAAAGATCATCTGAGCAACCTGGAACGACTACTCACGCGTCTGAACGACAAAGGACTCAGATGCCGTCGTGAAAAATGCCTGTTTGCTCAACCCAGTGTGGAATACCTTGGACACACTCTATCGGCTGAAGGAATCTCCAAAGGATCCAAAGTCGAGGCAGTCTTGAAGATGCCACCACCTACGGATGTCTCAAGCTTGAAGTCTTTTCTGGGCTCAGTACAATTCTACGGGAAATTCATCCCAAACCTGGCTACTATGGCAGAGCCGCTCTACCGCCTGACAAAGAAGGCAAGTCCCTGGAAGTGGGGAGAAGAGGAACAAGCAGCTTTTGAACAGCTGAAGAATGTGCTTTCCTCTGATCAAGTCCTTGTACACTTCGACCCAGATAAGCCTGTGGGGCTGGCTTGTGACGCATCCAACGTTGGAATTGGAGCAGTACTGTTTCATCGCTATCCGGATGGAAGCGAGCGCCCAATTGCCAATGTGTCCAAGACTCTTACAGCTGCAGAAAGAAACTACAGCCAAATCCACAAGGAAGCCCTAGCCATCATCTATGGTTTGCGGAAATTCTACCAGTATCTGTACGGACGACAGTTCATACTGGTGACTGATCACAAGCCCCTGACGGCGCTGTTCGGACCAAAGAAAGGGACACCACTTCTTGCAGCTAACAGACTAGCTCGGTGGGCCCTATGGCTGAACCAGTTCGACTACACGATCGAGTACCGGAAAACTGCAGATCACGGCAATGCAGATGCCCTCAGTCGCTTGCCTTCTGGAGACGACATCGACTTTGACAGGGAGGAGAGTGGGGAAGACACGGACATGGTGTGCGCCATCCGAGTTCTCAGTCTTCAAGTCAAACCTTTCGACTCCAACATCCTTCGTCAAGAGTCAGGCAAAGATCCAGTGATAGCTACAGTGATGCGCTACGTGCGCGAAGGGTGGCCGCTGAAGCACGCTGAGATCAACGAAGAAGTCAGAAAGTTCCAGAAGTTGTCTGATTCTCTCAGTATCTGCCACGGATGCCTCATCTATGGTACAAGAGTTGTGATTCCACAAAGCCTGCAGCCCAAGATCCTTGATCTTCTGCACATCGGACACTTCGGCATGGAACGCATGAAGCAGTTGGCAAGAACTGCAGTATACTGGCCCGGTATCGACGCTGCAATAGAGATGACGAGTCGACGATGTGACTCATGCGGCGAACATCAAAACAAGCCATCCAAACCGCCAGTTCATCCCTGGATGTTACCAGAGAAGCCATGGAGCCGAGTTCACTTGGACCACGCCATCAACTTCATGGGCACCAACTGGCTGGTGATCACGGATGCTTACTCAAAGTACCCATGCATCCACCCAACGTCATCCACGTCCACTAGAGCTACTCTAGACCTGCTGGAAGAAGACTTCGCTCACTTCGGATACCCACACACGTTGGTCTCCGACAATGCAACCACCTTTGTTTCTGAAGAGTTCCAGAGCTGGTGCAAGGAACGTGGGATCACGCACCTGACAGGAGCGCCCTATCATCCTGCTACCAATGGAGCTGCAGAACGGCTGGTGCAGACTTTCAAGCAAGCTCTCAGGAAGTCTTCTCTGCCCCCGAAGCGAGCACTTCAAGAGTTTCTTATGCAGTACCGGAGAATGCCGACATCCTGCGGATTCTCTCCGAGTGAACTCTTGATGTCCAGGCAGATTCGGACAAGGATCGACACTTTGCTTCCCTCGCCAGCACACATAGCTCAGGGCAAGCAATCCAAGGAGGCATCTAAAACTCAGGTGACTCCAGACTCTGGAGGTGTCGCCAAGGTGACCAGGCAGTACAAGGCTGGAGATCCAGTATACGCACTGTACTATGGACCTCACCATGCCAAGCAGCCCAGATGGGTACCAGCAGTGGTCAAGAAGTCTACGGGTACTCGCTGCTTCAACGTCAAGGTAGTTCCTCGTGGCCCAGTTTGGAGACGACACTGGGAACAGTTGCGCCCACGTTACGCTTCTGAAGAGGACAACGAACCTGGTGATTCAGCAGATGCCTCTGAGCTCCCGATCGACCATCCGATGGAGATTCTGGAGAACGTGCCACCGACACAGAACCAGAGCAGACCACGACTGCCCAGGACCAAGCCACCTGTTCCAGAGTATGGTCCAGACAACCCCAGACGATCCAAAAGAACACCAAAACCCAGAGACAGACTTTGTTGTTGAAGTTTGTTGTGAAACAACAATTTTGGTAGGGAGGTGTTGTAGAGATCGCGAAAAGTCACTGCATTTCGATGGAAATTTCTAGACCATCCCAGAACATGCGAGTGCAGTAACGTCAGTAGATTACGTAACCTTGGAAAGATTCCGTACTTGCCAGTATGTTGCAGAATGTTCTAGATCTGACCTCTTAGTATATAAGCAGCACTGCACAGCGTTCTGGGTTCTTCCTCTTTCATGAGTTTGTTCTTACGCATCTTCTGTTAATAAAGTATTGGAGTTCCAGCCTGTTGTATCCCGTGTCTTCTCTGCGAGTGCACCGAGAGAGCGACATAGCAGGAGAAAAATACAACAATAACGCAGTTGCATGGTGTATTATTTTTCTTTCGAGATCTGATACCCACAGCTTTGTTTTGTCTTAATTCAGATCCTGGCTGGGGCCAAAGATTTGTGCCATCCTTTTTTCCGTTGCCTCATCTTTCATATCATCCATACATGACAGGGGATTTGGTCTAGTGGTGAAGGCATCCGACTTCGGATCCTGAGCTGCCTGGTTCGAGTCCCCGGTGGGCAGGAATATGGTGGGATTTTTCCTCATCATATCGAGTCAAATCCATGTGCAGACTCGTTTACGGTGCCTGTCTCGCCTTCGTGCACGCACGCACGCACATACATCAAGTGTGCACGCTAAAAATCCCACGTTCATCTTTCGAAGAAGAGTAGGCTGTGGCTGGTGGCGTGGTAAAACAGAAATACTGTCGCACGCACCAGAGTGAATAGCAGGGTGGAGGTTTGCACATAAAGTAGCGCTTAGCGGCAGCAGGCTTTCACTGCTTCGTCCTCCAGCCCTGCGGCGCCATGAGCATTTCAGTAGAGATGGATATGTGCGCCGAGGAGAAGTCTACCATACCATACCACCATACCATACATGGTGGAAAAGCATGTTAAACTCCCAAATACCCACCCACTTCTGGTCTTCTTTTTTTATTTTCCAGGAAACACTGGCTTAGCACTGAAGGAAGCCCATCGTCAAGAATAGAGAAGTGTGTTTTCACAGAAGAAAAGACTATACCAGCTCTTGAATTTAGGAAATTCTCTGTGCAACACTGATGAGGTAGGGCTTCCTTCTGTTCTCTCATTAAGTTTAATAGGTAGCAAAGTAAGTAAAGTTTTTTTTATTCATTCTTAGTAGATCATTGTTTAGCAGCCCTGACATTTTTTATGAGCTACACTGCTGACTTTTTCTTTCTTTTTGAAGATAGTATGCAAGATATGTCAATGTGCATCTTATAATCAATGTCCAGTCATATCATGCAGTATTTTTTGTGCGTGTGTGTGGTTTACAGATGCAGTTGCTTTTACATCTTCCAGTGAAAAGAGAGGCATCATGCAGTTGAGCTGTAGCTGATGTGCTGTTCCTCTGCTAATGTCCCTGCAGTCTATGGGAGGAATTTTGAACCCTGCGTATATTGAATCCAACTTCAGAACTGACATTTTCTATACCTCAGGCTCTCCAAGGGTCCCTCTGCTAGAAGTGACATGTACAGTATTATATGTATCACGCAAGCGTTTTGTTGCAGTGGCTGCATATTTTTCCAGTGCACTAGACATGACAATGAACAGTACATGTACATGTCTATTGGTACTGGTGTATGGTTTTAAGTCAGGATGGAACAAACTCATGATGACTGTGTAACTGAGGATTCAGACAGGAATAAGCACGTACTTGAGTACTGCTGCTGAAACAGCCTGACACTCATGTCATTAAAATTCTGACATAGGAACACTGATGTTCTACTGAGCAGCAGGGCTCAAGGGGTTACAGATAAAGGCATGCATTTCCGGTTTTAATCGTGCCACAGTGTATTTTGCGTAACGCTACAATATAGCATGTTTTGGCACCATGAGAGG
>JACVVK020000553.1:122500-127500 GCA_018292915.2 Batillaria attramentaria | reverse complement strand
TAGTGGTGCTTGACTTTGTATGGTAGTTTCCGTAGGCAGCAAATGTTTCCATTACAGTATATTCAGTTGATTCGCCCATTTGTGTGTTTGAACAGTGACCAAAGATGTCCTGGAAATATATGAAACTCAAGAGAAAAGATTAAAAAAAACGGGCCTAGTCAACCATAATATAAAAAGAGTATATAAATAAATAAAATTATTTTACACATCTGAACATTCGGTCCGTCCAGTAGCCCTAGCAGACGACCAGCCCATAAGCCAAGCACGGTCGCCCTTGCTTCCATGGGTGGACATGCGTACTAGCTTCCTCCTCGTTCTGAGATTTCCTGCAAGGAAGAGGTTAGCTTGCGTCTGAACTTTCTGTTCTTGTGTAACTTGTGGAACGTAAAAGACAAGGGCCCAGTCACGTTGGTTTACTTTTCTCTGCAACATATTTGTAAGAGTATTACACACCCGTCCGAAGCTCACCACAGCAAAGATGAATGGCTGATCTCATCACTCACACCACAGTTGAGGAGTACACAAATGTTCAAATGTTGTACTTTATTTGCAATAACCATTGTTTGAACGTCACACCATGTGTCTTAGTAATGGCCTCATGCACTGTACAACTTGTGATTTCCATTCACCATGCTGCCTGCATCAAAAGATTCACACTCTCACACACATGCACCACAATGCTTCACTGCCAACTGCCATCCTAAATATGCATTTCATTCAAAAACAAACTGCAGCAATGACTTCCATTCATCAAAATTTAGAATAAATAGAATCAAGCAGCACATTCAGCAGACCCTGACACAGATGATATGTACCCAGCAACAATAGAAACGCCCAACTCAGTTTTATCTAAGCAGTCACAAGCTTGCTTTTTTTCTCACAGCAAAGCAGTCCGGTATCAGTTGCACCATACGGGCAACAGCCAACCGACTCATCCACTCTATGACATGCAGATCCCAGGCTGTCATGAGAAATTCTGGAAGACGGCCAATTCGCGTTTCTTTTGTTGCTTGGTATAACATGGCACTTTCTGCATTCACATTCATAATTTTCACTAATCACAACCACACACTGACTTGCATGCTCCTAGAAATGTCATGTACACACACATTCAAACATGGAAGTCAACCTAACCACAGTAAGGAAGTCAAGAAACAAAGATGGATCACATCATACACATTATGTCATTTTAATAGCAGAGTTTGGGACTTGCAAAGATACAGTATAAAATCACTAGGACCAATGCCAACTGACATCAGCAGAACTTGTACATTTTCAATTTCACAAACTAAAATTGAAATACGTTTCTTCCATACACCAATCCTCCAACTGCCACAGCAGAAAATAAAATGCAAGCATTCTGATAACAAAAATGTAACATAAGTAAAACGCAAAGGTGTGCATACCGTCTTAAAAAGTATCCCCTACCCCTCTGAACGAGAAGTTTCATATGCACACAGGTTTTCAAAAGGAAGCAGAATGCTGGACATTATTTCTATAACAATGACTTGGAAGATAAGCTGGTGAAATACAAGAGTGATTTTCTTCAACGGACCGAGCTATTTTAAGCGCAGAAACACACATTTTACTGGTGATGATGAACACCATAAAGTACACTGAAACTGTCACTCTGAACTGGGTTCAGTTCAGGTATTGCTTTTGATCAGCAAATGAAGTCCCATAATACACAGCAAAAACAGTCTTCAACAACTGAACCCTGCTCTCGCAGGCTAACTGCTCGTGTCAATCAGAACTTCAGCAGTGACTGCTGATTGTAGAGTGCAGACGTCCAAATCAGCCACATGAAAGCTGTCGCAGGATGTTACACAAACCAGACGACGTGACTGTTCATTTCTGGAAGGCCTCTGGTGGGATCTTGCCTTGAGCACTGAGATTAGTGAAGGCTTCTGCAGCTTTGCTGTAGTCCCATGCGCAGTCCTCTAGACACCTGAAACACAAATTCAGTACTATCAATGGCAAAAAACAACAACTGTGTAGTAGGGCATTGGGAGGCATCGGCAGAATGTGGTTGCCAAATATCTTACCAATGGCAGGACTTCATGTCCTTGGGAACAACAAGAGGACAAATATCCTGGCTGGCCGAAAATGCAAAGGGCATTTGTCCTGAATCATGACAACTATGGTACAGGCATCATGCGACAAATGTCTGCCTTGTTTAGAAAGTAATCAGACAACTGATGTCCAATGCCGATATGAATCCCTGGAATGGTGCAACTTTTCAAATGATACAAATAATAATAAATGTTCGCCACTGTTACATATTTACATACTTTGTCAATGTGATCTGCCCTCCTAAAATGTCCGCAGAAGTAAAAATCCTTTATTCCTTTTACTCAGCCACATGACACAGACAGTGGCTGGTCACTGCTCATGGAGGTTTACCTGAAGGAGAACATGGGGTTCATGCCAGACTGCTGGCTGAAGGACAGCACCATCTGCTGGCGATCTGCTGGCAGGTTTTCCAGCGTGGACATGTCTGGTGCAACAGCTGGGGTTACACTGGTGCTGGGACTGGTGAGAGCCGGTGGGTTGGAAGACACAGGGCTGGACGAGGGTGTGGGGCCTGTGCTCTTGAACGCAGCCTGATAGAGATCACACAAATGGAAATTAATGGAGCTGGTACTTAAACATACACAGGTGGCAGCCCTTGTGCTCTTGACCGAAACTGAACCAAGATGTGTAAGCAACACTATTTTCACCAACTTCACTGAATGATGAATGCACGCACATTGTCATTGAGCTACACAGCTGAGCATCTCCTTGCTGATTCCCTTCATTTAAAAAAAACAACAAACCATTATCTATTTATTTATGTTTTTATACTGGCCCTTACCTGTGTCTGTTCTGAAGTAGCATTTGTGATGGTCAACATGTCACTGATGAGGAGTACTCCACCCTGGGCTGGCACTGCCACAAAGCAGCGGTTGAAGGCGCGGATTGGGGGCTTGTCTGCTTTGTTGTCAGCTACACATTAAAAAAAATAATTTGAAAAAGAGCATCCCCAAAAATGCACATATGTTGTAATCACCATTCCCACTCTCTTCCTGTCAGCTTCAGAAAAAACAGATTTCTATGAATTAAAAACAGTCTTGGTATTAAGATAGGTAAAAAAAAAACACCAACAAAAAAACAGTCACAATAACAAGAAACATGGAAAAGAGGAGACAGGCTGAAAAGTTTACTTACACTCTTTGAACAGTCCATTCACACTGAAACTCAGCAGAGTGTTCTGTGAAACAGAATTGAAAACATGTTTGTATAAAAATATTCAAACCTTGACAAAGAAACTATGGAAAGACATGCAAAACCTCTCATCAGCGTACACACACACACATGGTCTACACGACTGACACCCTAGCCTATTCAGGACAGCTGCCACAAAAAGTAACAGCTACAGAGACACAAACTATTGAGAATACTCACAGACACAAAGTTGACATCAACAACGAATGAGTTGGCATCGTGCGTTGTCTTGGGCAAAGCTGTGAGCTGAGCAACCACAACCAGCCGACCTCTCTTCAGGAGCTGATCCATGCGACGAGCTGCACAGAAAAACTTGCATTATCCAACAAATGTCCCTTCTGGTGCATTTAAATCAAGCTGCACACAAATCTTGGTTTTACACCAAGTAAGCTGTGCAGGAACCTATGTTTTGCCCAAGTACGGAAAACTGGAAATTCAGTAATGTAGTAGTGTCTGTCCATAAAAGCACTCGAAAAAATAAAAAAGAAAGCAAATTTGAGAATGAGATAGACTAGAATAGTGAAAATGATATAAAGAAAGATGCAGAGAGAAGAGACCTAGAGGAAGGGGAATCCTTGTGCAAGGTATACTGTGACAGTTGTGTTATCAACCCTAGTACTTAGTAGTAGTGTAGTGGTTAGCACTTTGGATCGTCGACTGGGAGACCGAGGTTTGACTCGTAGCTGAGACAAGCGGTATGTTTCCTACCTAGTTCGGCTCCGACCCAGAGCGGGTGTGCTATGAGCCCAATGGGGAGGCTGTTGCCACCACAGACATATACAGATAGACGCACTGCGGTGCCGGAAAAGTGTCGCTGCCGCGCGCCATGTTGCTAATACCTGGAAGTGCCAGCTGTTTGCATAGCGCGCATAGCATTGGCCAGACGCTATCAGCTGTTTACATAGCGCGCATAGCATTGGTCCGCTTTATCTTACGTCACATTTCTGATGACGTCTTTCTAAAGAACTTTGTATTTCAAATGAGGCGTTCTATACACAGAGCCTCTGAGTGGTATCAGCAAGATGGCCGACGCGTAGCAACACTCGCAAGCAGCAGTGGCAGCGTGCGGCGGTGTGTCTAGATCTATACGTCTGTGATTGCCACACAGCCGAGACAAACCCACTTCACGGGTATGACTTTAGGGGTGCTTTACTTGTTCTGACACATGATGTGGATGACTACACGGCTGACACAGCAAGTGCCATAGTTCTCAGGCCTGGATATTTATGACAGGAAGCATGAAATGTGGCCCGGTCAAGCAGTCCCAAACCACATGGACCTTCATTGCAACATACCATCATCATCATCATGCATAATTAAAAGTTGCATCAACTTCTGAGCCCTCCTGGGATTCCTCCCATGACCTGGGATGAACACCACTGGTGTCGGTGTAGCAAAACAAAAAAAGGAAAAAAGACAGTTGCCTGAATACAATGTAGGCAAAAATGCTCAAGTCCAGAAGTCAAACTTTTGATGGCTATGGGAAAGTAGTTAGTCAACCCTCCCTCAGCTTTTCCACATCACGTGCACACCCCTCAGAACTAACCTGGACAACTGTACCTGTAACACATCTCTACTCTATAATAATGCTTACCAACTTCTGTCTCTGATCCTGGGATTTTCAGCGCATTTCTGCTCAGTTTCAAGTAGTCACCCAAGTTTGGCTGCCTGAAATTGAAAGTACAACTCTAACTTAAAAAAACGGCATAGGAAAATGAAAACTTCTGAACACACCG
>JACVVK020000553.1:0-117500 GCA_018292915.2 Batillaria attramentaria | reverse complement strand
AAGAGAATTACCATCATACATGTACTTGTTTGTGGCTTATGTACTTTTTTGTCCATCTGTCAAGCATTATACTGTATTAAAAAATAAAAAAAAATAAAAAATGTGCAGATGTGAACTGTCACAAATGAGGATTTACCGGTATTCGTTGTACAGGAATGTTGTAATGTGGATAAGTTTTGCTAACATTACAATCCAGTTTTATATAGGGTTGGGGGAAACAGAGGAGTTTGTATACATGTGCACTGTTTCTTTATATTCTCTTATGCTGCTACAGTAATCATCAACATGTGCCATGTCATGCCATGTGAGCAACAAATGGCTATCTCATGGTCATGACACTGAAGGCAGTTGAAACTACAGACCATCCTATAACAGAACAGACCATTCCTTGACTGCACAACAACCCACCACAACATGGATGTAGACTTTTTCACAGCATGAAGACAAAGGTGAGTAGGACTGAACAAACCAAGTATCATTTACCAGAACATATATCAAGAATCAATTGATCCTTCACATCAGCAGGTCCAGTTCTTCCTTCAGTTTTTTTTTTTTTTTTTTTGCCCCCTCTGTCTTCAAGTTGAACACTAGAATGAGAATCAGTCCTCTCACCAGATTGAGAAAGTGCTAGACAGTTTTGAACTGACAGGAAAACGCCAACTAGCACAAGGTCATTGAAAAAACAAATGGGAGACAGAAGAAGGTAAGCGGATGGCCGAACACCAGGCTTCACTGATACATCAGAAGGTTGACACTGACAAAGCGCAGTGACATGAGAACTGCAACAATGCGCATATATCCCGTCTGTATGGGACACATGAGACTATAGAGTTGTGGGAGGCACCAGTGTTTCAGATATGAAACCAACAGAGAGTGATAAGGGGGAGAGAGGGGATCTTGGATCAGTTCTACAGAAATGAGTACAATGGGCTTGGCATTAACACCCTGCTGGCAACAAATGGGCCACTTTGGGTGTAACAGGCAGCTGCACCAAACAATACATGTGGTGCACATATAAGGGGACAGGTATCAAGCCCACATGGAGGAAACGGACCGACATCACTGGACAACAAAGATCATCAGATGTCTCAAGGTCAACATACCTTAAAGTAAAATCCTTCCTCCAGTGGGACAGGCTTAAAGAGAAAAATAAATAGATGAAAAGATGAGAGAGATTTGTTTCCATTTTTTGTTTGTTTTTTGGGGGTTGTTGTTTCGTTTGTTTTTGGGTTTTTTTGTTTTGTTTTGTCCTTTGGTTTGATGTTTTGTTGTGGGTTTTTTGTTTTTTGTTGTTGTTTGGGTTTGTTTGTTTGGTGTTTTTTTTGTTTTTGTTTTTGTTTTTGGGGGGGGGGGGGGGGGTTGCCGTTTTTGTTTTGGGTTTGTTTGTTTTTTGTTTTGTTTGTTTTTTGTTGTTGTTTTTTTTTTTGGGGGGGGGGGAGGAGGCAGAGGTTTTTTGTTTTGTTTTTTTAAACACGTATTACTCCAGTAGGCAGTCTGGTCTTCCTGTTTTGCAGTCTGGCAATTCAGCTGGGCCACAGCATTCCGAGCGTACACAAGAGCCACACTATGTCAGTTTGAACTGAAAAGCTGAACAAGCATGCCACCTAAACTTCTGTCACATTGAGCGGAAGGGTCAGGTGCACACCCGATGAACCGCTACACAGGCAAGTACGCTGTGCATGCAGCTTTTCATGATCATGTCACCTCTCTACTTCTGAGACTGTTTCAGCAGGAGGACTCAGGTTTGTTCTGTAAACAACTGTATTTCACTTTCAACTGCAGTAATCTAAGAAATCAAAAGCTAAACCTAACCTCAATCAGCACATTTCTGCACTGTCCCTAAAACTGTCTATAATCCTGTAAGTTGATAAGTGCATTCCTGCACTGACTGTCACCCGAACCTAACTGGATCACAGTTTCTCACGTCCCTCTCTAATGCTCTTTCAATCCATGACTGCTAGCTTCCTACCTAACATCCATTTAAAACAGCCAAATCGCCGCTTCAATATCTGAACGCTTACAATGAACAACAATTCTGTCTAAATGTCCTAACATAAACCTGTGGACCCTATAGGGATGCCTAAAAATTTCCCTTTCACACTGAGCCTCCATTTTTTTGTTTGTTTGTTTTTTTGTTTGTTTTTTTTTTGTTTCAAAAGTCAGTCTCAAGGTGAAGTGCATCTTTGCCACACATCTGCACTGTGGTCACGGCTGGCATGGCGTGCTTTGCCACCACGCATTTCTGACCCACTCCTCTCAGCACACTGGGGTGACCCTGTTTTGTGAGTAGTCTTCTTGTTTCCAAGAGGATCTTACCCATTCCTGGTAACACCCCACCTTGTGTGCTCTGACGCAAGGCATGCCCGTGTTTGTACATGTATCTAGAATTTGGAATTGCGTGTGTAGACACAACTCTCTGTGTCTGGCACATCAGTGTTTAAAGAGAAAACAATCTGCCAAAATTTTGTTTTAAAATATGCCAAAATTCCTCACAGTGTACATGTATAGGTCATGCATGCAAACATGCACACATCCATGTACATTTTCCTACAACCAACCAAACTGAGGTGTGTGGCTCTTGTGTACGGTCCAGTCATATGGACTCTTCTGGCAGCCATATTGATGGGAAGCAGATTTTTCTCTACTTATTGTGTGTGTGTGTGTGTGTGTGTGTGTGTGTGTGTGTGTGTGTGTGTGTGTGTGTGTGTGTGAGAGAGAGAGAGAGAGAGAGAGAGAGAGAGAAAGTGTGCATGTGATGTGATGTGATGTATGTGGTGTGTATTGCAGCGTGTCGTTACTGACATGTCATGTTGCAGCATTTGTCATACAATGATGGGCCACAGTGTTGGCCTTGTGACTTGAGAAAGACTAGAGAGAGGCGGAGGGAGAGACAAAGCCAGACAAAAGGAGACAGATGGAGAGAGAGTGTGTGTGTGTGTGTGCACGTGCGCTGTATTGTAATTAGGTATGTGGGCTGCAATATGCTGTCACAAGTATTGTACATTCTAAAACCAGACTTGTTTCTTATTCCTTTTTCTGTCTTATTTCAGTGAAGGGGCTTATCTTTGTGTCAGCCACCATGGTGAGTGGCCATAATATGTAACCTGAGATCAATCATCATGAGAACAGCTGCAGGGGTTGTATCTCCAATGAAACCAGTAATGCCACAAACATGTTCGTGTGAAAGGAGAACCAGACACAAATATTCCATGCCAAAGCATCACAAGGCTATCTCATGGCAACTGCCAACATCATATCAGAAAAATGATGGCAAGCTACAACTGTAGGGCAGTTAGGTGACACAGAGAGGCTGTGTTTTTTAGTCCAAGTTAAAAATAAAAAAAAATTAAGAAAAGGTAAATAAGAATTAAATGGGCTTTGTACTTTTATCTTTACCACCGCATAAAAAATTTCTTTCAGAGAAACTGTATTTTTCACATGCATCCTTTGAAAGTTTACAATGAGAAGAAAGTGAGAAAAAAAAAAAAAAAGAAAGAAAGAGAGAAAACGACTGCACCAGCAAGTCATCCTTGATTTGAAAGAATCTGTAAGATCATTAGATGCAACCTTTACACCACAGTGGCGTTTCAGGAACCATGGGGAAACCAAGTCATATCACATGCAGGCGCCTTGCCTCATGTGACTGACTGAAATCATAGCCAAGTGGCTGAAGTGCCCAGTGAGAATGAGCATATGTCGATCGACAGAATTAAACTGCACGTACCATTCAATCAGTGTTGAGGTAAGTTCACTGGGCATCCAGATCTCTTGTTCTTTTTTTTTTTCTTTTTTTTTTTTTGACGCAAAACTTTTCTCTAGGATAGCAACTCAGCTCAGCTAAGATATGAACATACACTGGATCGAGCTCTCTCTCTCTCACACACACACACACACACACACATAGGGAGAGGATGGGGTTGAGGGTGGCTGGGGTGGGGGGGTGGTGACAGTGAACGTAAACTGTATAATCATCTATTTTTGGACTGAACAAATTAGACACAATGGTCATACTTTGGCACAATAACTGCATGAGAACACCTTAGTTAAGAGGTTCTTGCTGTGTTGTGTGAAAAATAGAGATCCACTGTGCACATACATCACAACAATCGAGCTACCCTGTTCTTTCTTGCTAAAATACGGTACCGGTAGCGCAACTACTTCTTAAAATTTTTCTAAGTAAAATGTTAAGCTTAGATGTAGCAGGATCATGTTCACATTGTTGTAACAGGTCTTACTGTCCTACACAATCTGGAAAGTTGTCCTGAATGTCAAAAAGATAACAGAACTTCCCAAAATTTGGCATAACCCCCCCCGAAACTGACATCTACATAGAATACACCCATGTGCATTACCTTTATGTTAAAGCCCCCCCCCCCCTCCCTCCTCCCAACAACTATGAATTAAATAAAACCAAGTCAATCCCCCAGCACCAGTAACACTGAACCACCTCTAACAAGGCTGATGACAAAGGGAAGCTTGGTAGTGTACAAGAGAGGACAGCCTAACACCCTGGCTAGTGGAGACACAATGGGAAGCCGCGAGATGAAAAATGAAATTGAAAGCCTGACCAGATCCACCGGCAGGTATCAGTGGAGAGTGACAACGCAGCAGATGCCTAAGCGACACCTCTGCTCACTGAAATAAAACTCAGGAGTGCACTTGAGATGAAGATGGTCACAGCAAAATCAGTAAAACTGAGATAAGTGACGATCAAACAGGAGAGAAAAGTCACAAATACCATTCATTCAATGTGAACAACAACAAAAAACTTGAAGTTGAACATATATGTACAAATTCAAGGATACATCAAACAGACTATATACCCTCAAGACCTGACAATGCAAGAATAAGACGTCATTCAGACTGTTTCAGTTTCCCTCCTCACCAAATGGGCACAGCACACAAGTCTTGCTCAGACATTCCACAACAGCCAGCATGAAGTGGGTCGAACCAAGAATGCGTCCGCAGTGTGCGCGTGTTCAAGTGTGTGAGCACTCTCACAGCATGCGCACTGCTGCTTGGCACAGACGATACCATCAGTGCACAAACTGGATACCGCTGTGTATCAGCAGTGTTTGGTTCAACATGTCCGTTGAGGACACCAGTCACCTAATGTTACCTGACGTAAGAGCTGTTGTCTTTAAAATGATCGCAGAGCGGATTCCTGTCGAGGACCAGCTCCAACAGCTGCCAGCCTTTCACCTTGTCCAGTTCACTGACATCCCGTATCTACAAACACAGCAAAATGCTACATGCACATCACAGTCCTTGCTACAAGATCCAAAACTGTAGTTTCTTTTCTCAGTAAAACACCTTTTGTACTGTGACTGACACAAAAACCACCTTGAAAATAATCAGGCTGGGGAATTGCTCAGGATGAAAAAGACTGAAACCTAGGCTGGGGTGCAGAGACAGCGCCCTGCTGAGGGAACACAGGGGCAATGTCATACCTCAGAAAACAAATTTTAGCATTTTTAAAGGCATTTACTACCCTCTCCTGGCACCAAAATGTAAAATACTGCCCCGGTACTGACATGCACATCTTCAAGAATGAAGTTAGACTGTCCCATATGGCATTACAGGTATCTTGATACATGACTGTGTGTGCAACCTTTTTCCCCCTTCCTAGATTTTTTTGGCTGAAATGGCAGGACGTTTGGCTGAAAATTGCCAAAAGACTGAAAATTTCCGAGCCTAAATAATTTACATGTCCGGCAGCACATAACAGAACAGCAAACAAGAGGAAATTACATGCAATAATTACATACCAAGTGGTTCACAAAGTCAGTTGACAAAACCTGCTAATACAGCTTACCAACATTGTTGTCAATCAGCGACATACCTGGTTGTAGGATAGATCAAGGGAGGTAACATTGGCTGTCTTGTTCACAAGATCCTGCAGACTGCTCAAGGACAGCAAGCGGTTGTGACTCAGGTTCAGACCCACAAGCTGTGCACATGCAACAAAAAGAAAATTCCAACGGATCTTATACACTCATCATCATTTTTCTGTCAGGCTGTGGCTGTCCCTATCACATACATGGCACAATTTACATTTAAAAGTGCATCACTTAAGCAGCCTTATCATTCCTGAGACAATTCAGCTTAATTAAGACATATATAGTATTATATAGATACATGTACAAAAAAAACCAAAACAACATTCAGCAACTGACAAAGATTGTTGAGTACTGACGAAGCATACAATAAGCATAGATATCTTTGTTGAGTACTGACGAAGCATACAATAAGCATAGATCTACGAAATAAAAGTAGTTACGCACCTCTGGTATGTGTTCCTGAATGATCTTGTTGACTGCATTCAAGATGTGTTCTCGATTCAGGGCCAAGTACAGCCCCTCTTGTTGAAGGTCTAAAAACACACGATACGATTCCATGCCATATCAACAAGCAATACTGTCACACCAGTGGTATTTACAGCTTTAATGTATACTGGACATGAGTAACACACCCATTCACAAGACACATCAAAGAAAACATGGCCACCACAATGGCTGTGGAGCAGCTCTGAATCCGTACACTGTGTCTCCATCTTCCCACGTTATCTGTGGAAAAGTTGTACTAAAATAAAGTTGTATGCAGCACTAAAATGTACCAAATATAACTTATAAGCACTGTTTTTTATGTTTTTTTAAAAATTAGACTTCAAAGAACTGAGAAGGAAACCTACTTTTGTCCTCATATAGTCTGCTGAGGTCAAGCACTTTGACTGACGGATCATATCGCTGACTCATCACGATCTGTAAAGAGCAAAGTGTGAAAACAAAAATGCCTCCATTCCACATCCAGATTTTGTTTTTTTCAGCTGCTAGGACATAAACTAAAGTAAGTATCATTTACTGCAAATGCTGACAGAGAAAAGAGAGATATATTTCTATGCTAATGAATGCAAAGAGAAAAGATGATTTATCATTACTCATTTCTTACAGTTTTGCTTAACTAGTTAAAAATGGACCTTCACAAACACTAGTTATGAAACTTCCAAGAAAGAGTAGTTAACAGCTTTAAAGTTTGATGACGAGAAGCTATGAGTTAATTTCTACTTTGGCACACCCACCTGCAGTTTCTGGATGTTTTCTTCATTCATGGTTGCGTAGGGTGGACCAGACTGCTTCACGGAGATCATGATCTGTGATGAGTGGAAACAAATCAACCAACCACCAACCAAAAACACATGAACATAAGTATGTGCTGTGCATTTATTTTTTTTTGGTGTTTTTGTTGAGGGTTTCTTGTTTGTTTTGTTCTTGTTGTTTTGGGGGTTTTTTTGGGTTTTTTTTTGTTGTTTGTTTGTTTTTGGGGGGAGGGGGGTCTTTTTATTACTTAAAATCCTACCTGTATCATAGTGTATGTCTAGAGCTACATTTGTGTTTGCTTTACAAGAAAAACTTTGTCATCATAAAAACTGTCACCACCTGCAGGACACCTTTAAAATATGTTTGGCTTTAGGGGCAAAGCAGGCTTCATATATGTGGCTGACAGAATGGACCCGCTACAGTTCGCTTATAAAGCTGGGAGAGGGGTGGAAGACGCTACAGCTACATTATTAAACGTTGCTTCACAACATCTTGACCAGGCTGGAACCTTTGTTCGAGTACTTATG
The DNA here is from genome assembly GCA_018292915.2 of Batillaria attramentaria. Classification (NCBI taxonomy): domain Eukaryota; kingdom Metazoa; phylum Mollusca; class Gastropoda; family Batillariidae; genus Batillaria; species Batillaria attramentaria. Next base: position 109,876 of record JACVVK020000553.1, on the reverse strand, counting down.
ATGGATTTCTCTTCTGCATTCAACACGTTACAACCCCATTTGCTCCTTTCTCGTCTCTTAGACCTTAACGTTAATCATAACATCGTTCTCTGGATTCGAGCGTTTCTGAGCGATAGGCCGCAGAGGGTCCGCGTTGGTGAAAGCATCTCTGGTGAACTGGTTTTGAATACCGGGGCCCCACAGGGCTGTGTCCTGTCTCCGATTTTATTTTCTATTTATACAAATGAGCTGACCTGTGACACACCCGTTCTTACCTTGATAAAGTTTGCTGATGACATGGCTCTTGTTGCACGTCTTAAAGACGAGCATTCTCTGTCACAATACTTAGCCTACATCAGTATTCTTATCTCGTGGTTTGACTCCAGTTTTCTTCAACTTAATGTGCAGAAAACGAAAGAACTTTGCCTTGAACAGAATCGAGTACGGGACGCGGCTCTGCAGAGACCCGTGATGGTTGGCAATGACGTGGTTGAACAAGTTGAGGATTTCAAATACCTTGGCACTGTTTTAGATAACAAACTCAGTTTAAGTTACCACGTTGACTCTATTGTGAAGAAAGAAAACCAGAGGATGTATTTGTTGAGGAAACTAAGGAGCTTTGATGTTCAGCAACATATCTTAGAGACTGTGTACAGATCACTGATAGAAAGTATTCTTACTTTTAACGTTGTGTCATGGTTTGGTTACCTGTCTGTTAAGGACAAGTCTAGACTGTTTAAGATTGTTGAGCAGGCTGGCAAAATTGTAGGGACAAAGCAAAGGCCGCTGTCAGATCTGTACGCAGAATCTATGAAAAGGAAGGCATACAAGATTATCTCTGACTCCTCCCACCCTCTGAAGAGTCACTTTGTCTTGTTGCCATCAGGGCGACGGTATAGGACACTGTTTACAAAAAGGAACGTTTTTAAAAGATCTTTTATACCAAGCGCAATTGCTGTCTTAAACTCCAAACTTTAAACCGTTGATGCCTGTGATAACAAAATTAATGTGTGTGTGTGTGTGTGTGGGTGGTATATACGTGGTTTTGTGTGTGTGTGTGTGTGTGTGTGTGGAGAGAGAGAGAGAGAGAGAGAGAGAGCTATTTGAATGTTTTTACTATAATCCTTATTATTTTCATGTGTTGTCAGAGACTGTACTGCAGAAGGAAAATTTCTGTTTTATGTTATGTAAAATAGACAATAAAGATATTGTATTGTATTGTATACACATAAACCCTGAGACACTGACTTAGCTGGCTCCCAATAAGTTTTGAAGAAGAATCACAGAATTTTTCAACCCCAAATCTGGCGAAGTCAGTGACTGTTTTACAACACTCTAGAGGTAGGCCTACTGATTCACTTGGTCAATTTATACAAACCTTCAAGTTGCTGTCAGGCATTGTGATAGTTCCGCTGAGGCTCCTGATCAACTCTGCCACATCACGATCATCGACGTGGAACACTCCCATTTCATTTTCGTAGCAAAACTGCCCAAAGAACAGAACAGCCAGATGGCTATCTTTGACAAGAACGAGAGGAGCAAAGCAACGCACCACCAACTACAAGAAGTCTGTTATTTGTACTTTCAAACTTATACCATTACCAACATTTAAAGGGGCTAACGCTTTCATTTTTATGCTCACAGATCGTTCTGAGCTGTTTTTGTCATATCTATCATCACATCACTTAGGAATCTGAACAGTGACAGCGTCTGTAAGTGCTGGCACTGAGCCAATAGAAGCGTACATGATGATGCAGTAACCACACTAAACACTCCAGTAGTGAAACTGTTCCAAAACATAAGCTGGCTTAGCAAAGGTGGAATAAGCCTGTTTAATTTAAAACTTATCTTTGCCAGATTTCTGGGCCTCTGCTCAGATTCAGACAACACAAATGTAACTCACTAACTGCTCACCTGAAAGGGTCGAAAAGTGGCTGGTAAATGGTTCCCCAGTAGTGCCAGCAGTGTTGCCTTTTCCATTTTCTTAGCATGTGGAATCTGTAAAAAACACTGGTAAGCAGCCTGTTCACCAACACTGTCAGCGTACACAGAAACACAAGGATACCATTTCTGATGAAAACATTTCGAAAACCTGTCACATACAAGCGACTTGGACACCAAAAGCTTACAAAACAGATTACCAAAGACAATTTTGCCTGCTTGCAGTAAACTTAACAAAGCTGTTTGTTTAAACATACAAAAGGAAATACAGAAAAACACAAACACATGAAAAACACAATTCTTAAAAGCCTGCGTGTTCCAAGGGCGTGACTTCAAAAACTACATGACTGAAGCTAGCATTTAGATTGTACTCAGACTGGAGGTGACCTGTGAAATGCAACATATTGTAACTAAGAAATACCACTTACTGAAACTTTGTACCAGGACCTGCCACTTTTGCTGACTGGAAGGCCTAGCCGTGCAGCAGCACCAGGATAGCTTCCTGCAAGAGAATGGTTTTTGTATCAAGTCTAACTCAGTACTCTTGGCTTGTTTCCCCCGGCAACCTTTAAAAAAATTCGCTGAACCTGATTTGACCTAGAGAACTCAGTTGGGTGGTCATGTACTCTGATGTCAGGATGTTAAGTGCAGGCCGGGGAATTGCCGAGAGGAATAAAAAGACTGAAAGTGAAACATAGGCTGTGGCCAAGAGGCAGCACCCTGCTGGGGAAATATATTTACGAGATCAAAGTTTAGCATTTCTTAAGGCATTTCGTATCCTCTCCTAAAGCCCAAACAAAAACTACTGCCTTGATACTGACATACAAGTCTTCAAAAATGAAGTTAGACTGTCCCATATGGCATCACATGTATCATGATAGTGTGTGCACCCTTTTTCCTCCTACCGTTTCTTTGACTGAAACTTGGAATTTTTTGGCTGAAAGGACAGGAAATTTGGCTGAAAACTGCCAAATGACTGAAAATTCCCCAGCCTGGAAGTGATGAATGCTCACAAAATCGCTAGTGATCAGCTGCAACAGAAACTCAACAGGACTCATTTACACAATGGGAGACAGTACTGCGACGATGTACAAACTGCTGAATGTTGAGGATTTTCTTACTGTTGTTATTATTGTTGTAGTTTTTGGGGGGCCGTGAATAGTTGTCTCGCTTTCCACGTCGGCTTTTAGGTCTTCCCCCTCCGTATGGGTTGCTATGGAAAAAAGAAAAAGAGAAAGAAATGCACTGTGCTCTAGCATGAATCCACGTATATCGTAATAATGCTACTACACAAATTGAGGAATCTCACTGCATAAAGTGATGACTATGATTATCGGTGGTTAGTACCAAAATCAAAGTACACAATGCCAGTTTGTGCTTCTGTCTACAGGATTATAAAAAGAAGATCCTCAACTGCTTTCCTTGATCCGAGATCAGCCCTCCATGAAAAATGAAGGTGGCTGTTCTTCCTCTGCCCACTGGATACAATCATCATACTAGTACTAGTAGTAGCAAATATTGACAATCTCTAATAAATATCTTGTAACTGTTTGCATTCTGTGTCTATCACTAGTCTTACTATCTTCGTCCGGAGGGTCCCTGGCCTCCATCTCCTCCCATCATGATATCTCCTTCATCATCAACCAGACGTGAACGGGGATCAGGACCCCCAGGATTATGGTACGACTGACCGCCACGGCCTCTGCCTCGTCCTCGACCTGTTAGATTTCAAAATCAAAATTAAATTCTTTCTGTAAAACATTAATTGAAAATTAATTAAAAATTCAGTTACTTGTGCCAGTGGTGGTTCAAAACAACACCTTTGATACTAAACGGAAAAGGAAAAAACTCTTGTCAGCGCACATATTTTGTGCTTTCACTTTAAGCCATATTATATATCTGCCTTTATTGTAGCTTCAAACCAAACAATAATTAAGTATACATCTATGCCATCTTACTATTTTACCAGCTGACATTTAACAGTTAAAGTTTTAAATTCTACTTTTATTCACTTAATCTTACCTCTCCCATAACTTTTGTAATTGTTCTTCTTCATACCGCCTCTTTGTGAAACCCATCGGTCATCATGCTCTGAAAAAAAAAAAAATGACAACAGTAATACATTTATATGAACAGACAAAAATACAAACTAAGTATTATTTTGTCTTTTTCCATAACTGCACCTAGATGTCTATTCAACTCCTCAAGACTATGAATAATGAGTTTTCACTTAACTCCACAGTACCATCACACTAACTTACCAATATTATCAATCGGCTGTTTCACGGAGAAATGTACACTTTTCATCATGCTGCAATCCTTACGGCTGAAAACACTTGTGCTAGTACCTGGAGGTACACACATGTTTTATATAATGGTCTCCCTAACACAAGAGTTTCAGTTTCTAATTCTATTTCAGGATGCAGTGTGGAAAAACACGCACACCAAGACAAAAGCACCAAGTGACAAAAATATTCTGCAGAATTTCCCCAGTGCACACAGAGTGTTACGCTATGTTAACTAGTTAAACCAAAAACGGTGATACAGGGAATGTCAACAAACTCAAAACGGGAATACCGGCGGTACGCTGAGACTAGTGATAGTAGCAAAATTTCTCCAATGCTATTTTTAGACCTTTGTGGGTTTTTTTTATACCCTCGTAGTGGTAGTACAGGTAAGTTACATGACATTAATGACAGTACAGAAGATTGCAGGGGATCAACAATGTCAAATGTCAGTCTACGACCAGTTTATCAACTAAATTCTCTTTCACCAGTCCCAATTCATCCACTGTACCCGGACGTTCATAGTAACCTGTGCCACACAGTTTTTCAATATTTCAGTTCAGTTTCACGTGTGTGGTGTCCTGATAAAAAAAACAAGATCTTTGAAGAATAACTTTCTTTGGCACAAACCTCCAAATGATCTAGAACCGTCCCTTCCTGTTGTTATGGAAAATGAAGAACCACCTCCTCGAGATCCTCCTCTACCCGATGTGATTGAAGGTGGACCTCGCTGCATTTTCTTTCTCTTGTGATGAAAATGGCGTCCAATAGCATGAGGGGAGGCAACTGTGGCGAAATTGGTGGGATGAGTTCTTATTTCTAATTTTGTATCTCGGAAAATAATGTACTTCTTCCCAAAGTTTCAATCCAAATATTATTTATGATGGAATATACAAAGTTACATCTTGTCTTTACTTAGTTTGGTCAAAATTGCCACCAAAAGCAAAACGGTGATTGTACATATGTTAATTTGGAAGAAAACAATGGAACCTCCCTTAATCTATTCCAGAGTGACCTACCTTGGATTCCAGCGTCTGCTGTCATGGCAAAATCTCATTCAGGAAACTGACACCTCCTGGAGACTGTCCCATGGGTAAATCAAAAGTACAGAATAATAAGAACTATTTGCCGAGATGAGGAGGTGATGGGGGCAGCCGCCTGCACAGCTGGTAGTGTAGCGGAAGACAAGCATTCTCAGCCTCTCAAGATTCTTGTGCTTGGCTTCAGCGGGACAGGTACAGTAGCTCATGTTCAGTTCGTGTTGCCGAGCACTCAGATGTTGACAACGAAGAAAATAACAAAAACTTCAAATAAAAACTCTGTGTGCGTGTGTGTGTGTGTGTGTGTGTGTGTGTGTGTGTGCTCGTGCGCGTGTGAGAGAGAGATGGGGATCGAGGTGGTGGTGGTGGGGGGAGGAGGGGGGGGAGGGGTATACAAATGTGAAAGGATGTACATCTGCCAGTTAATAAGGCCAGTCCCTACATAAGCAGCAGGACAGTTCCATCCAGGCTTATCAGGTGACGTTTGTGTTGCGTTGGTGATACAATACTTGTGGAGTGCACAGTCACTTGTGACACAGATTAATGCAATGTCCCCTGCCGCCAGTATTGTATGTACTTTATGCAGCCTTAAAACTGTCTGAAACAAGTCATGTGACGTGATCCGTAAAGTCTGGGATAGATCGCTGCTACCATACTGGTGCTAGTTCAAGTTATGCTGGAATGTGCTGATGTCTTCTGCTTGCAGGCAAAACTTTCATAGTGTATGGGTGGTCACTGGGAATGTCAAACATGGTCAAGACACTTCCAACAGATGCCGCCATGTTCAATGTGGAAAAGGTCATGTCCCCGAAGTTACGACAGCCAATGTACATGTGGGATATCAGTGGCAAAATGACTTCCAGAAGACGCAGCTATTTTCTAGGAACACAGGGTAAGCCTTCACTGTTTGGAAACAAATCTTGAATCCCATATGATTGCTACTCGAGGACTTTTCCCAGTCCAAAACTTTGGTCATCCTTCTCCTGAAACATTAGCTGAATGAAAGTGTACTTTTTTCCCTTCTTGTTTTGTTGTTGTTGTTGTTTTCAGTCTCTCACATAGGTATAACTGACTGATATTGCAGGGCAGAAAGTAAGTGTGTGCACCTGTGTCCAGTACATCAGCAGGGGGCAGTTACTGTATGTTAACTGAAAACTGTATGCATGTCATTTGCAGCGGAAATAGAGGACAAGTGTGATTACTGCAAGTGAGGAGAAACAAGAAATGTCACAATAGTAAACTTGGATCTTTTTGGACAAAAACAACAACCAAAAAACAGAAGGAAAAGACAAAACAACACTATACAAAATAACTTTTTTTTCTGAAACTGTTGTATGCTGCGACTGTTGGTACACGTAGCTTAGTCATTACATTGTTTCATCTTCTTTGATGTTTGAACTCACAACCTTTGCCGATCGCTTCTTCGATGGTACACTGCCAGCATACTTGTCATCTTGTCTGGACGCTTACGGCCCGCCAAGAACTCTCCGGTCCAGTTCAGAAAAACTTCTCACCATCCCCCGTGTGAAACTTACATTTGGCAGGAGGTCCTTTCAGTACCAGGTCCCCAGAGTTTGGAATTCACTTCCTCTACGTCAGTCTCCATCTTTCACAGTTTTTAAAAACAAACTAAAAACCCACTTCTTCCAGTCAGCCTTCTCTCCCTCTTAGTTAATTAGCTGCGAAATGGTCTTTGTTGCTTGCACAACTCTATCCATCTGTAAGTACTACCCCCCCCCCCCCCACCCCACCCCTAACTCATTTTATCGAGATCCCAACTGTATTTTATGAAAGTGATGTGTGTGTGTGTGTGTGTGTGTGTGTGTGTGTGTGTGTGTGTGTGTGTGTGTGTGTGTGTGTCTTTTGTGTAATTGTAGAGCCACACATCTGCTGGGATACTGCGCTATATAAAAGCAATTTATTATTATTATTATGTTTTTCTGTTCCTAACTTGGTAACTGCCTTTCCGTAGACCATCATTCCTAGTAATGAACTGTTGTTAAAGGCACTGCCAGAGGTTGCTTCAGACATTTTCTTTCAGATATATATGATTTTTTAAAGGAAATGTTTACTTGCAGGTCTAGTGTATGTGCTGAATGCCTCCCAGCCTGTCTACATGATGGATGCTTTACAAGATCTAAATTCCCTGCTAAATGACCGAGATCTGAAGGGATTGCCGCTTCTTGTGCTTGCCAACAGACTAGGTTCAGAAGGTGAGGACCATTTTGTAGTCCAGGTATGGTAGAATTGCCAGTGAATATGGAGACTTCTACAATATATAAATACTGTTAGAAGACATTATGCGCAGATTTGCTGGGGGAGGGGGGGGGGGGGGCAAGGGGAAAGGGTATAACGTAGACTTACTTTGTTTACACATGCGAGCCGAATGTGATCTTGCACAAATTTCAGTTGTTTCCAGTCTCATTCTTCACAGTTTTCTGCAGTTTTATTCGTTTATGTGAACCTTGTGGATGTAAGGTATAGCTTTGCTCCTTTTATATGATCCCACTGGGACTTACATGGTCATGAACATTTTTTGTCAAATTTATGCCAGCTAATCTTCTTTCAGGGATCAGTACACTTAATTATCATTGAATCCCTCTAAGATGCATTATACAGCTTTCAGTTTTTATTTTGCAGAGAACCTCTCCACAAAAGAACTGGAAAGCCAAATGAAAGAGCATTTAAAGCTTCCACCACTTTGGTCAGTGTGTGGCATACGGACATTTTCTCAGGAGGATCTTTCTCAAGCACTTCTCAAGCTAGAGGACTTAATGGATCGGAGCAGTCCCACTGCTGATGCGTAATGTGGCGATGGCTGCATCTGACGTTTTGACCACCTATATCTGCAAAGCCATCCACAACACAGGATTCCAGTTAGCATCCTGTGTATGAAGTACAAGTTGAAAAGAACCTTCTTGCACAAACTGTGTGTAGTTTCTGTTCAGAACACTGGATGTTCTATTTGAACGGCAGCCTGTTTTGGTTTTTGTTGTTGTTTCTGGTGCTTTTTTTGTTTTATTTTGGTTACTGTTTTTCTCTTTTTTGTTTTTGTTTTTTTTCTTGGGGTAGGGAGGGGAGGGGAGGGGGGTCTTGCTCTGTTGTTTTGGGCACACTGGGTTTATGTTCCCAATGTGCCAGTAGCTGTTTACATTTTGTTATCCTAGTCAAAACTTATAATCATGCCTTTCCAAATCCAGTTGTGATTTTATTCATTTAGTGATTTTTTTATAAATTATCAAACTAGTGTAAACTGACAATCTGTGATGTACTGCGTACAAATGTATTTTAGTATTGTGATTAGTGAATGAAATGCAGCGGTCGTCGTTTTTGTGTGTGAAACTCCGGAGACTTTACACTCTGCAGTCTTTTTCTAAAAACACATTGCAGCTTTTTGGGTCTATCCAGCAGAACTTTGAAATGGCAGGGGGATTTGGAAGGTGTAATATGTGATCAGATTCCAAATCATGATACTGTTTTTGAAATTGCATTTGAATTACAGTCTGGCACACAATAAAAGTGGTTTGAGTTTCCCTTTTTAAATTTTTATTTCCATCAGTTTGACACTGAAAGCACCTATAGCACAAGAAGTTTGCACATGGCAAAGTAACTAGTTATGCCAACACAGGAGTCTGTGCCACCATAGATTCTTACAATACTGCACAGGTCTGAGTCCTTTAGGCAACAAAAACCACCACCATACAACTGAACTGTAACATGAACATTAGCACGAACAATGTAATACATGTACAACCTAACACAGTATTCATATCTATACCATCAAATGGAGCTTGGCAAATTTACACTAAAGGAAACTGTACACAAGATAAATAAGGAATGAAAAGGCTCAGATGTCTACAAAAATGCCTCATACATAAATGTAGCAGTCTCACAGACACTCAGGTCGTTGGTGACTGGTTAAAAAGTGTCCTCATTACGACTATATTTGCAGCTTTTCTTGTCACTGTTCAGCTGAAAGCGCATTCAACAAATAGCATGCGAAATGCACTTGCACCCTCATCAACACTTTTTTTTTCCTCGGACCTAAAGATAAGCTTTGCAACATTGTTCAACATTTAAATTTACTCTGCTCCCCAAATCTGGAACTCTCTGCCCGTTTCACTTAGGAATCTCCCTACTCTGTCACAGTTCAAGGCACACCTTAAAACCTATCTGTTTCGGCAAGCTTTCAACTAAATTTTTTTTACTGTATCCTCCCCTGTATCCCACATCCGCCGTGTGTGTGTGTGTGTGTGTGTGTGTGTGTGTGTGTGTGTGTGTGTGTGTGTGTGGCGCGCACTGAGTGCTCCGGCTCTTGGGCAGACTTTCTGCGCCATACAAGAATTTATTATTATTATTATTATAAGTCACTTTATCACAGCTGCGCCTTGGTGGAAGAGACGCAGTAAATGTACAGCATAAAATCAGCACCATTTGCATCCACTTCAGCACTCACTTGCACCAGCAATACTGTACAGTTTCTGGTCAGGCAGCAGACACATTCTTCCATTTCTTCCAACTCAATAATCAAATGTCTGCAGCTGGTAAACCTTGGAACCTTTCTTCAGTAGGAAACCTTGGTTGTTAAGGGAACTGATGAAGCCTTCAAAGTCCATCACCTGCAGTCCGATGTCCTGTGCAAAGAGAAAGATTCATGCACTTGTCAATCAAACGCTTTAACATACGATGTGTGATGACAATGTATTTGTGTATGTACATGTATCTGTATAAAACATAAATGCAATCGTGATTATACTGCATAAAAGGTTTGACAGAGACCACAACAATCTAATGGTAATCAAGCCTGTGCAAGCTGTCATGACTAAACGCAGTTTACTGACGTTCATTTGAAGAAAATTGCTCTGCTGTTCAGATAAATCCACTTATCCACAAGACTTTCACAGTTAGCACATGTCCACACTTAGCAAGGGTACCTTTGCAATCTGTCGCATCTGTTGCACAGTGAAGATGGAATTGTATGTCTGCTCTGCCACCCGCTGCAGGGCTGCCACAAACTTCTTAGGCTGGAAACAAAAAACAGACACTGGCTTGTAAAACTAAAAGATACTGCATTTTAAGTACACAATGTTTGGAGCTTAGTTTTCATGGTCAGAATTGAAACTTTCCTCCACCCGACTGACTTTTCCCATCATTTGAGGAAAACACAACAAACAAGTAAAACAAAAAACACCCTCAATCAGAGGTAAAGCTAAGTTCACAGTTTCAATGAAAAATAAGCTGCGGATTGAAAATTGTGTAGAACATACCTGTGAACGCCCGCTCATGCCAGAGCCATGCTGTGACCGTTGGAAATCCAGGAGGCCAAACTGGTCAGTAAACACATCCAGCATACTGAAATAGAGCTATCCAACATTAGTACAGTACTCAAGATAATATGAGTGATTTCACACAAGCACAAAAAAGGGCTGCATGCATAAAAATGTTTTATTACAAGCCAGGATGTGGCATACACAAAATGGAGAGACTTAAAAATTCAGGAATGCATGTCATAACTGTTGTTAAACAAGTGCATCTGAGGCCACAACTGTCAGCCAAGAAATTTACATCACGGTGCTGTCTTTTTTGTTCGGTGCAAACAGGATTAAAAGAAAGCCACCCTCTTTAACACACTTCATCTGTACGCCTTGTTTACTGTTTACTGATTAAATTCATTCGGCCCGCAAAGGTAGATCACAGCGCTGTCACACTGCCATTACCTGTACTTCATGATCTCAACGACCTCCTCTGCATCCTGCACCGTGGCAACCTCGCGCAGCTCAAGACGAGCCCGTGCCTCTGTGAGACGTATGAGTGATTCCAGCTGGCGCGTGGTGATAGGGGTGCTGTCCTTCACATGGTGCTGCTTCCGCAGTTCCAGGTAGAAACTCTTGATACAGAAGGGTGAATCAGCTCAGTGACAAAAGAAACCTCTAACGTTTGTACATGTATGTTTTTTGTTGTTTTTTTTCCAGATGTACTTTCTAAACATACCTGCAGAGTAACCTGCAAGAGGGTATACATGGAGTGAGTAAATGAACTACATTAGGCCTGTCCCCTGTTGAATGCGAAACTCAATTTCAATTGCTCCCTAAATCTTTTTTTTTTTTTAGTTGTTTATTCATCTGGATATTATTTGTGGCAAAAAAACAAGCTGACTGCTCACCTGCAACACCTTTGCAGCATCTGGACCAAGTTTAGGGTGCACATACTTCCTGGCATAGCCAATGTACTGAAATATTAACAGAGAAAGAGAATACATGCTGACTGACCAAATATGCAAACAAAGAAAAAACAACAACAAAAACTCTGCAATGCAAACTCACACTTATGAAAAAGGAAAAAAATAAAATAAAATAAAATGGAATACAGACTGCACCTTGCGCAGCAGTGGAGGAGGTATTGGATCAAATGGCTCTCCTCTCGGCACCTTCAGCTTCTCACTCAGAGGTCTGTCAGCTTCCCACTGTGCCCGGGATGTGTCCTTGTGGATAATCATGAACAAGCAAAGCAAGTTATGCCTAGGCAGAAAACTCACTTTACACTCATTTTTCCATTCTTGCCTATGGATTACAATGATATACAAATCCTAACATATCAACAACAAAAATTGCAAACACTGAACAAAACAGTATGTATATAGTAATGGGAAAAAGATCTACCAGATCAGCTCTTGTTACAGTTGCTCCTGCCATCAGCCTGAAAGCAAAGTAAACACAATATGTTACACTGTTAGCAGGAAAATTCTCCCCCAAAAGTGACGCTTGTTTCAAAAAGTACATTCTCTCTGTTCAGAATTTATGTGCTCTTGTTCATTCACTCAGTGTGGGGATTCCCCAAAGGAAGTAGATTACAGCAGTATTTACCAGGTATTCATGGTGTTCAGATCTACAGCTGTACACACCAATGCATTTGTTCTAAATTCCTAATAATGGTCCTTACCCCTTGTGACCAGCGTGAAGTGCCATGACATGCTCTGAGAGCAGACAATCCATCTCCTGTAAAACATAATACACATTATCTTATCCTTTTGTCTCTACCATCAAGTGAAAACAACACACTTCAGACAGCAGAAATTACTGAACACTCAAGTTTCCGAAAGCAGTTTCCTACAAACGCCTTAACCGAAACACTGTCAAATATGCAACACCAATCAAACCTGAAATCATAATAATAATATGGGTACTTGCCTCCAGACATACATATAACTACAGACACATAATGTGCAGCATCAGTAGTATCAACATTCAGACATATACATTCGGTTACTAATGGTTCTCTCTGAAATAACTTAAATATTACGCAGTGTCACTGATTGTGTTCAAACTTCACCTCATCCGGTCGATCTAGCATTATGAAGACAAGGTCAAAGCGGGATAACAGAGCACTTCCCATTCTGCAACAACAGTGCAAACCTGAATGAGCCATAGTAGCTGACTACAGCAAGTTCACGACTTCATGACTTGACCAAGTGTTTGTACTGTTACAGCACTAGTCTTTTGTGCGTGCAGATACTAATACACCCACAAATCATATGCAACAGTATCCCCAACAGAAATGATTTCTAAGGTGTAATTAAAATAATGATGATAAATAGCACTTAATAGTGTGTGACTTTTTCTTCAGCTGTTAAAAAACAAAACCAAAAAACCCTCCAAGCTCTGCTTTCCAAAGACTCATTACCAAAACCACCTGAAGTTAGTTCAAATAAATGCGACAGCTGAAAGTAAAACTGACTTGAGATTTTCTGAAACAGTCTTGGCCTTGTTGTAATGGCCACCCACGGGGTTGGCAGCTGCAAGAATGGAGGTACGCGCTGGGAGGCTGCAATGCAGAAGAAAGAGAATTCATAGTCATCCAGTATTGCTACAAAACTGAATTCACAACCGAAGATAAACATGCGGTGTGTATGAAATATATCATGTGCAGACTCACCTGCAGACTATCCCAGCTTTTGCAATGCTGATGCTCTGCTGCTCCTGCAATAGATATTGGTAAACATCACTTGAATATTTTAAGCAATGACTGCAGTTCGTGTTCCAGCATGTCTATTTCAGACACCCTCTGCGGGATCCATTTGCACCATACTATCTGCTTTCCTTGATTCATAAACACAGAAGCAATGCAGGTTTGAGATATTTACAATCTGACGTAATACTACTCTAATCCAAAACATGCATTTTGTACAACTCTGCCTCTCCCACAACCCATAAAATTAATAGTGATACATGTACCTCATTTTTATCCAAACTGATTCATCGCCTCGTACATCTTATGTTCACACATCCCAGCACACACAGAGCATGCACAAGAGAGACTGAGAAACAGACATATAAAGACAGTCAGGCTGACCGTCTGAGAGAAACAGCATACCATGGCTTCAAGAAGAGCTTGGTGCTGGTTGCCCATCTTGTCAAACTCGTCAATACAGCAGCAACCGTGATCTGCCAACACCAGCGCCCCAGCCTCTAACGCAAAGTCTCCTCCACTACCAGAGTCTTTGGACAGGGTTACCTGCAAGATGCACAATCAAAACTGTCTCCAGCATCTGTTTCCAAGCAAGACAGCCACTTTGTAAACCAAGAAATGTGAAATACATCCCCGACAGAAATTAGAAACTGTCCACACTGCACGGATTGTCTGCTAATGGCACAGACGCTAGTTGTCACTGTGATTTTGTATGGACTGAGTGAGATAACAAGAGGTGTTAATATCTGGTCAGCAAGAGAGAGAGAACCAGGCACTTTTGGATAAAATAAATAACACTCACAGTCAAGCCCGATGTGGTAGTGGTGTTGCCACAGACATACACACTTCGAGGTGCAAGGGAGGCAGCTGCTTGCAACATCTGCATGAGATAGTACAAAGACAAATACAGGTATGCACACAATAAGTGAGTAAATATACAGTATGCATGTTCACTTGAATTTAATTTCCCTAAACACAAGTGATCTTCAAAAGACATGTAATACAAATCTTTCAAGGTTAAAGTTTACGAGAGTCTTCCCCACCCATACTATTAAAAACACACACGCAAGGAAAACAGACAGCAACTTGCAACACCCTGTAAATGCAATGACACTCATACAGCACAGGTCTACCATATCAGCAGGTCTGGCAAGGGTACTGACAAATTTACTAATCACATCTCATACCTGACTCTTTCCAAGCCCAGGATCTCCAACCACCAGGACATGGGGGTCTCCGCGCACTGGGATTCGGTTCTGTAGATAAAGTAGCAATCTATCATACACTTTCAGTGTCTTCTGACAATTATTTTCAGCCTACTAATACCTCTGATACAGGGAAAAGGGTCTGCATTACTGACAACAGTCACCTACCAATCCAAAAGCATTTCCTTCTACATGTACATTGTATGAGCTTCCTCTCACAAGTTTCACAGATACTACTCAACTACAACACCATGATGACTCATGTGCTCTTACAGTGATGTTATCATTTAGTAAGCTGAACACTGCATGAACAATAAAAAAAACAAAAAACAACTTGCTCACTAAAAGTAAAACACTTCAAAATGCAATCTTAAAATGTTTATCAAGTAATGGACCTCTTACCTTGTCATTTGCAAACTTCTGGCTGCTACCAAACAGACCAAGGATCAGCCCTGCTTTCACCAGCTGAGCATACAAAACAAGGAAACATGAAGGTGGAAGCTTATCTGAAAGTACATTATTCAATGTGACTAGCACTAGATGTATCATGTTGTACAGGGATGCTGGTCCTAGTCACCGAAGTTCTCAATGATCCAACTTTAGCCAGCCATTTTGTGGAAACTTAACGCTTACACCATATGCTGCATCACTTGGAACACTGATGTTGTTTGAAAGACAGGTCTGACCGTACTGACAACCTTAAAACAGATGAACTAGATTTTGAAACAATGCTTGCAAGGCAAATCAGCTCAATGACGATAACACTGGATATAAGTGCAAGCTCAAATCTTACCTCATGTCCATAAATGGTGGGGCACAATGACCTGCACAAAAAAAAAAAAAAAAAAATCCAATAAATTATTGCACAAACAATTTTAATCCTGAACAAACTGTGCAGGCCAAACACACCGCTCTATCTGATCACACCACCTCTTTTTAAAGACGGTTCTGCTACACAAGTAACTGATGGACTGGGCTCTTTCTGTTGAACCTGCACTTAAGCTCTCAGTTTAATGCCTCAGCAGAGAATAAAGAACGCTCACCCAACCAGCAGCCGAAAGAGGTGAGGCTCACTCTGTATCTGACGAATGCCATACAGCTCCTTCATGGTGAATTCCATGGCCAGGCCTCCACTTCCACCACCACCGTCTTTACCATTAGAGGCTCGGGTGGCCTTGGTGTTGCTGACTGATGCGGCATAAAGGTACAGCAGAAACATGCACTTCTCCTTACTCTTGCTGCGTCCTGAGGAAAACATATATTGAGAGGCAGTGCAAGATTTCAACTTCAAGAAGTGTTTTCAGTGCTAACCAATGAAAGAAGCGTTGCCATAAATTGTAATCTATTTATATTTTAGAGTATGAGCGTGTGTATGTGCCTACACACTGTCGAAACATTTTTGAGTAATACAGCGAAGCAAAGCTGACCTTCATCAATAGTGTTGACCTTGACAATGCCAGAAACAGTCACAATATCTCCAGGTACACAGGAATCCACTGCAACAAAAATCCATGTGAAAACCTGACTGGCAAAAAATGCAATACTAAAAACCAAATAGATCTATACGTGTGTCCGCTAAGTGATAAAACATATCAGTCTCTCATTCTGTAATAAAACAAGGCCTAGTACACTACCGAACTGATCGCCACTGCCAGTGTTAGAGGCAGAGTTCAAGATTCTTAACTGTGAGGATTACTTGTGTTTCTTTTTCCCTAAGAATGCACCAGTTAATCTACAATTCTGTACACACAAAACCACAACACTCAAATTGTCTATAGGATTGGTAGGAGCTGTGGTGATGTGGCAGGGGAAATAGCTAACGAACTCACCAAGATCACAAGTCAACTCGCAGTCAACTGTTCTAGGGATTCTCCCTGCTTCTTTCTGGTTGTCTGACATGATTTCCTGCACTCTGCGAAAAGGATGAAAATGTTTCTCTTATGGAATAACACAAAGAGAAGGGAAAATGCATGCACCACTTTCAGTAAATCTTGCAGCTTGAGTCAAAAAAGCTGAAGTTAACGGTTCCAACTATTACACAAGTGACAGTAGGTAAACAGATTCCTACAGGTGTTTCCCGTACCTTATCGACTGCCAGTCTATGGTCTCTGTCATGCTAGAACTTCGTTTTGGAAGGAAGGTCTTGCCTCGACAATTTTCAACTGGACACTGAAACAGAGGTGAACAATTAGATTTAACACAAGGTAAACTTTTTAAATTGTTGTTAACAAGTAATGCAAATGCAACAGCTGTTTTTATGACACTTATGTTAACACTCTTTTCTCCTTCCAACTTTGGTTAGATAACAGACATGGAGATTTTTTTTAAAAGATAACTGGGAAGTGTTTCTTACCTTGGTTGGAGTGACGTATTTCCCATCAGGTAGTGACAGACTCTAAAAAAAAAAAAGTTATAAAATATAAAAGAGGAGCACTCAGTGTATTTCACACATGTATGACAAAGTACATCTTCTGTAAAAAAAAAAAAAAAAAAAAAAAAAAGCCAAGCTGACTGAACCTCAAGGCATAATTTTCAAACTGTCAGTGGACTTATACAGAGGGAAGTACATCTGTAAATATCTCTTTCTGTTGAAGTGAATACTCATGTGTGTGTCCCGATAACATACCTGTTCTGTCTGACAAGTGAGACACTCAAAAGCCATGGTGGTGCACATTGGCTTGATGTTGCCTACGCGTACCACTGTCCCCTTGACACTCACAAACTTTCCTGTTACGACAGAACATCAGTTGTCATTAGTGAGATTTAGTAGGATTTAGTACGGAGGACTTCGTTGAGCAGCGTAACCCATTTGCATGTAAATTTGGCACGATACGGGTGCCATTAGCTAATCACAGCGCGTTAGCAGCTCGCGGCCTCTGCCGTGTGAGCGTAATTTACATGTAAATGGGTTACGCTGCTCAGCGAAGTCCTCCTTACGAAGTCCTACTAAATCTGCCTATTAACTGAGCCACTCTCTCTCTAATAAAACACAAA
This sequence comes from Batillaria attramentaria, assembly GCA_018292915.2. Taxonomy (NCBI): domain Eukaryota; kingdom Metazoa; phylum Mollusca; class Gastropoda; family Batillariidae; genus Batillaria; species Batillaria attramentaria. The sequence continues at coordinate 92,467 of JACVVK020000553.1, read as the reverse complement.
ACACACTGTAAAACATAATATGTATGCCTCTGGTAAAACAGACAAGTATGTCAAAAGACAAAGTGATCACCAACACTGCATATATATATATATATATCACACAGCAGCTACAGCATTACTTGTGAAGAGAAACTTCAATGATGGTTAATTTACATAAAACAAAACAAAAAAGCAAACAAATGGAAAGGTCTCAAATGAATTTGCCTGGAAGCAGAATTCTATCTCAATTGCCTGCTAGACAACAGAGGAGAGTAGAGGGGGGAACAAACTGGAAAAAAACTAATTGTAGAAAACAGACCAGCAGATGGTGATGTAAAAATTCTAACCATAATAATTGGCCTTGAGGTTTTTGAGCGGCAGAGGAGATCCATAGTTGAGGACCCTTGCCCTGATGATCGGGGCGACATAGTTTTCTTCTCCTCCTAGCCCCTCGACTCCCTCCTCCCCCAGCTCCTGGGCCAGGCTCACAGCCTCCTGTCTGTGGTGGTGCGTCACCAGCTGTACAAATACGCGCGCACACACACACAACACATCATATCAATATTGGTCTATGCTCCCATTTACCCAAAACTACGACCGAGCTCATCTTACCTTTCAAGTTGTTTTCTGGAAATACAAATTGTGCACTGGTAGAGATAGTTCTAAAGCAGTAAACTTCAGCTTTGAACTCTACTAAACCACAACTTTGGAACTTAGAATTTATTATTTAAGCTTCAGCTTTTAACAGGACCCATTAGGCTGTATCAAGCCCCCATCTTTCACAGGTGTCATACAAAGCCAACATCAGCAGGCAGGTATAAATTGCCAAACTGAGAGTGAGAGGGACCGCCTACAATTTCAAGCAGACCCTCAACAACCAAAGAGTATGAGTGTGATTCTGAAGAAAGCACCTGATGCATGGCCAGTCCCAGACATGCAAGTGTCTTCTCAGGTTTGTCTCTCATCTCTGTATCAAGTTCTGGACATCCTTCTGCAACACCTACAGGTTAGAGTCTGTGTTACAAAACTATATATGTCTACATATTTCCAAGAGAAAATAAAAAAAAACATACCCCCAAAAAAATAAAAGAACCAAAACAAAAAGAAAAAAGAACAAGAAGGACAAATTACACAAAACCCCCTTTAAAAAAAAACACCCAGAAAACTCATACATGTATGTCGAAAGTCACCTACAAATACTGTTATGTTGTATACATTAACTGTCTAAGCACTTACCATCACAATTCCAATACCACTCACAACTAATATCAGGTAACAATTGTTCAACTTTAAGTTCTGGCGGAACAAAGTACCTGATTCTGCAGTGCTGTGAATCAGTAGCATTGCAAGTGCTAGTCCAAAGACAAAGAACGTCACAAGTGCAAACACCAGACACGCGATAACTGAACTTACCTTGGTCTGCAAAAAGATCTTTGAAATCCACAGTGAAAAATCCTTTCAGTTCGATGTCTTCCTGCAGAATGAAGAAATATGAAATGGTATCACTATCATTATACATGTGAATGTTGTGTGTATGCGTGAGCAAAAAGCGCATTGAGTGCTCTTCTAAGCAGAACTCCGCGCTCTACAAGTGTATATATATATATATATATAATCATTATTATTATTATCAACAAATACATACATGTACAGCCAGACCAGCAAATACTAAACAGACTTCCAGTCTCAACCCCCCCTGACCCCCACCTCCATAAACAATCCATCCTTTCGGGAAATTCAGGCTGCTTCCCTCAGGGGAAGTGTGTCACCATGGTGCAGTGCCATCCAACCTACCTGATCCATTCTTTTTATTTTGTCGGGGGAGGAAAGCCAGATAACCCGGAGACAGACCAGCCAGTGAGCAGCCCAGTAGCAAGGAAAAACTAGTATCACACACGACAAGCTTGAGCTGGGATCGAACCCATTTTTCATCGCTATGACCTTGGTGATCACCGTTCGGTACCGCACCTGCTAAGTCTGACGCGCTACCCATTAGATCATCCCTCATCCCTGTTTGCATGCAAAGCAGTGCTAATATTAGTACATGTAATAGTAATACATCCTATAAACCAATACAAATTATCAAAAGCAGTCAGGTGGTCACGCATGCACTGTGAACGAACAGCAACGAACAAATTGACTCACAAAATTGAACATCTCCTTCCAGCTCAGAAAGTACTTCTCAAACAGCTGGATTTTCTGCACCGTGGGTGAATGCTCTGAGTACCCTGTAACAAAAAAACAAAGGGCTTCACATAGATCTGAGGGAACTGTAATACAAGAAAATGTCTTGGCTGACCGTAAACGTATAGTATGTCCTGAATACTGTCCACTGTAGTTCAGAAATGATAGGACATAACTTTGTTAAAACAGCAATCAGACATTTTGAAAATTAATCAGTCTATGACCAGTGCTCTGCAGACTTAATCATTACTCTTTCAGTTAAAACCCACCACAAACAAAGTTTGTCCACTTTTCAAAGCAATGGAGTATTCAAATCCAACATCTGCAAAGACAATGATACCCAGTTTTACCAGCAAATATACACTAGTAACTAACTGTATGAATTTAAAGCCCTACTCTGTGCAAGTTTATATTCAACACAAACCTACCTTCATCAGGGAAATACAGCCTCCAGCCAGAGTAAGGAGAGGCAACTTCAATACGAGTCTGCACCAGTTGTGGCCTTGGTCTGTTAGGCACTGGATCTTGCATTAAGCCCACACCTGCAGCCACATTACAAAGAGTAGAAAAGCTAACTGGGATTCCATTTCAATCTGTCTCAATTCTGATTCCATGTTATGCAAACAGCTAAAACTAGTAAAAGCCAATTACTGAATGAGGCATGAGAAAACTTGTTACAGCATTTACGGAGGTGTTCACATTTAATCAGAGAAAGCTAAAGAACAAAATTTTTTTCATACACTAAGTATTAGTTAGTACTACATGTGCATGTATGTATATGTGTATGTATTACATTTGTGTGTACTCACATTATTTAGAGTATCTACTATCAGCAGTTACAGTCTGTTGCAGTCCTACCCTTTGAAAATATCATGAAGATGGGGCTTGAAGACACTATATAGATGCAAGCAGACAAGTGGAGGGAAATAGTGTACAAACTTCTAGTGCAAATTATAATTTGCATGCATCTACACTACAGCCAGTACAATTGGTACAGCACTGGCATACCTAGATCTATAACACTGTCACAGGATAATTTACTATTTAGTCCATTCCTTACCACCTCGGCCTTGGTTGCCAGAAGTAGAGGACTGGCCTTGACCTCTACCTCTTCCCCCTCGGCCTCTCCACCATCCTCGGCCTCCTCCACGCCAGTTCTGCCCACCACTGCCTCCTCCACGCCAGTTCTGCCCACCACGTCCCCGAGTGGTTGACTGACTCATATCTTGTGTCGCTTGTGTTAAACTGCTAGTCCATCAGCTGGTTTGCATGTAGTAGCTGAAAGTTTTAACTGCAAAGTCAGCTTTCAAATTGCCCCCCCCCCCTTGATTTTAATGGCAAAGTCTGTCCTTATAAAATGAAGTCCTTGGAATATTTCAAATCACAAGTGTGTGTGTGTGTGTGTGTGTGTGTGTGTGTGTGTGTGTGTGTGTGTGTGTTGTTTTTGCAATGATATAAACGGCCAAGGACGGCGAGAAAGGGTCAAACACGACTGTACGACAGCCAAACTTTGCCAAAGCATCCCTGTAAACTAAGCCACCTTAAACTGAAAGTCATTCACTCAATCTATACAGCTACTTTATCAAACCTTCTCTACCGTATCAAAATCAACTGACGCCTAAGAAAGTGGAATACAGAATGAACTTTATGAAGTAGACGCGGCGATGACGCCGGAACTTCACCAACCTAGTTCTGCAAGTGAGCTGCTATTTCCATCGAAATGCATGTACACACAATAAAACACTTGAACAGACACATTCATTTAAATTCTTATAATGTGCATCACCCGCAAACTGCTGCAAGAGTTAGCTTGTGGATCCCCTCATCTTAGACATTCGCATTTGCCGCCATTGTGGTCAAGGTAGACAACTTCTGTAACCGCCAAATCCTCTATAGCTCAAAGGTACCGTGGACTGCGAAGTTAAAATGTGCTTAGCCGGAGTCCCAGGCAGGTTTCTAAATTCGTGCTGGTGACCACAGCTTTCTGAATCGTTTACCCATTGAGTGAAATATATACACTCTGATTTCTCTCTTACCGTTTCTCACACACACACTCATCAACACGCACACACTGACACACACACACACACACACACACTGGCTCTGTCAGTTTTTGTTGGCCTGTATTGTTTTGCAGTTTTCTTACAAACTTTTTTTTTCAAACACCAAGCACCATCATGCACATATCAACAAGACAGGCTGGACTGTATAAGCTAAAATTGTTGCTTTTATTTCAACTTGGCAACTTAATACACCTATATATATACCTACACCTACAACACACACGTACTATGTTCGAATCTGCACCACTATCCTCTAATACACGTACACATAGTTTGCTTCACTCAGTGTTAGTTGGTTCCATACAGTACAAACTTTAGGCATGGTTTAAATGCCCAAAAACAAAATACATGCACCAAAAAGGTAAGCATTATGGCTATACACACCATCCAGGTGTAAGCCTTACAGTTTTGGTCTTTCTGGATCTGTACTCCAGTCTTGCTTGTTCTTGTGGTTAAGAACTGCGTGCTCAGTCACATAGTACTGGTAGAAACAAAAGTCCTTCAAGAAATTTTTGATGATGAGTAATGATAATGATAAGTGTAGTAATACCAGTACAACACAGAAGTCTTGTTAAAATTTGTACTAAAGGCTTTCCAATGTCAGTCAAACACAACTCCCGTGGCAGCCTTTCGCTTCCGACTGGCTGGATTCACAACACTCATGCCAGCCTTCCGAGGCTTGGCCTTTGCCTGCGCACCAGCCTTCTTCGTACCAAGGTCCATCAGAGCGCTAACCCCACCACCACTTGTTTTCTGGGCCCGCAGCTTCTCCAAAGACTGATTAGCTGCTGACAGTTTCGTTTCAAGCACTGAATTCTCGTCTGCGAGACAGAACAGGACATTCTGAAGTTCTTTTTTCCTTTCGGCAGCTTTGGTTTCAAACAGGTCAAAGTCCATAGCCGATGTGCTTTTTCCAACTGTTAGAGTGAGCTTAGTGCCAACCAGTGCCACGGACAGCTCTCCAGAAGTGAAAGCATTCCTGCAAAGAGATCAGGCAACATCACTTTGATGACTCACTAATGTGCACACATTATATACATGTACATACAGTGATGAAAACACACGGTAGTGAACTATGCAAACCGAACCGCAAAAAAATGGCTCTTCAATAGAAATGTAAAAGATGTAGATAGAGCTGTGCACCACAATGCCTTGCCCTCAGACTGAAGCTCCAATACTTTCTTCTTCTTGTGTGTATGTATGGATGGCCACTAGCAGAGCATAATCATACGTACCTATACCATGTGTGTATACTTGAAGGCGGAGTTAAACATAAAAAAGAAAAAGAAAAAAAATCTAGCGTATGTACAAAGAGTTAAAGTTAAGGGCTAACTAAGATGACGTGATGGCTGCATGGTCAACCAGCACTATACGGAGGACTGAAGGCGATGACCGTCACAAAAGGAAGCCGGCTGTTCCTAAGATGGACTGATAAGACTTAAACGTCTAACATACACTTACTTAACTCTAGTGAGGAATGCATCAGTTGTGCTGACATTGACCAGATCACGCTGTGCGTCTAGCCCTTCTTCATCAAACTCGTTTTTCCAAACGTCTGCCCCGTCGGTGACCACAACAACCCACACGTCGTCTGCCTCCCCCAAGCGTGTGAAGCACAGAAACTTCTGCCTCCCGTTCTCAACAACACGATGGATACTTTCAACATTGTTGTTCTTCACGATGCTTTTTATATCGCTCATGATTGATGAAGTAGCGTGGAAAGCGCCTGCCCCACTTTCGCTTCTGTTTGCTTCAGTTCCTGGTTCTTCAAACGCGAACAGTGTTCATGCTCCGGAGCTATAGTATGTCATCCGGTCGAGCCAGTCAACAGTTATCATCAGGGTCAATGTTGTCGGCGGAGTTGGAAGGCTTTTCGGCTAACCAAGACAAGACAGCACCTGCAGATCCGGACATGCGCAGTGTGGGGAAATCCTCAGCGGCGGCAGAAATGTTTTGAGAGAGAGCACTTGTTGTTACACGTTACCCCAGCAACGCTTTCTCTGACTGACCGCAAGGATGGCGGACAAAACTGCACCCGATTCGCAGCTTCGGCTGGAATGGGTGTACGGGTATCGGGGCCACCAATGCCGCAACAATCTGCAGTACAACGCTAACAAGGACCTGGTATACTTCGTTGCCGGTGTAGGGATCGTGTACAATGTACGCGATAACAAACAGCGATTTTTCCTGGGCCACGATGATGATATCGTGAGGTAAGAGAGTGCACAAGATGGCTGTACATTTCGCTGGCTGTGTTTTAACGTCCATTTATGCACAGGTCAAAGATTTTGCCTCATTTATTTGTCCAAAGTACCCATGCTTGCTGGGTTATTTATAGATTCCGCATGTTTTGACTTGTGTGGATGGGAGTTGAAACATGCCAGAGAAGCGGGCGTGTCAGGATTTGTGCCGTGCGCTTCTGTAGCATTGCATTAACGAACAACAGAAACATTTGGTCAATTCCACATTGGCAAACAGGGTGCTGACTCTGCACGCCCACATGATTCTGTATAGCTGCCTGTGCTTGTATCAGCATAAAGACATAAGCTAGCTATAGGTACACTACACCACACTGGCATAATTATGCACTGCTCAGCATGAGGAAGGTGTGGATAGAGTCATGCCACGCAGATTCTAAATCCACTGTACCAAGCAAAATGTTTTCCAAGTGCCATTGCAGGGCCGTAGTACCCAGGTCCGGCAAGCGCCGGACCAATAATTCCGTTTAAAAAAAAAAAGAAAAAAAAAGAGAGAGGAGCAAAGAACATATTTCGTCACATTTCGCCTGTTCTTGGTTTTCATTTTCTTTATTTTCAAACACAAAGGCATAACATAGCAGTTTGAATTTGTCTTATGTATCTCTCCAACATTTTCTGAGGCTAACAACTTAGAAAAAATATGTGATGTGTTGAAATTACATGTTTTACATGAGCAATTGAATACACCCACTGTCAAATATATGGCCTTTTGAGACAACCTCACATTTTTTTTTTATTAACATATGAGACCATACAGTTTTGTTCCTTTCCATTTTGTATGCTGCTTCTATTATATGGATGAACAAGAAATAAGGGGGGGGGGGGGGGATATACACAAGGGATATATTATTCTGAGTTTATGAAGCGACTCACTGGATGTACCTGCTAGGTTTGCCATATTGTGTAGAACTTTGGCTATCTGCATACTTCAGGGCCATCTTGGTTGCTGTAATCAGTAGTTCTCACACATTGTACAGCACTTTTTTTTCTTTCTTTTTTATTGGGTGCTGTGTTTCTAAAACATAAAAATGTACTGCAGTATACACATGTATATTTTTATTTATTTATTTATTTTATTATTTTTGCAGCTTGGCACAACATCCAGATCGGATCCTTGTGGCAACTGGTCAAATCGGGAAGGCACCCTACATTTGTGTGTGGGACAGCAACACTACAGATACTGTCTCCATTCTCAAGGATGGACATCAAAATGGTGTCAGTGCCATGGGCTTTGACAAGGAAGGAAATGTAGGTTCTTTCTCATGTAAACATAACTCTGACGTCAGCATTGTAAATTGCAGATTGCATCCTGTCAAGAAAAGGGTGAAGAATAATCAGATCATACTCTTCAGCGAAAAACATTTCAGTCGGTCTATTTCTGAATGAAATGGTGAGTTTAAATGCATAGTTTTCTTTTGAATAATTAATTACACACACACGTAATGGCTTAATTCTATGTGAACCAGTGAAAGCCTAGAAATTTTGCTTCCAGTGAACATTTTCTGGTTCACACAAGACACTGGTCTGTTCATTGAAATATATATATATAAATAATATGGAAATTAGACTTCAGTTGGTGTTTCATGTCCCTTTTTTCAGCGCTTGGTGTCTGTGGGCATGGACCAGCATGCAACCGTCAATGTATGGGACTGGAGAAAAGGGAAGATTATTGCAACTGCCCGAGGACACTCAGACAAGGTGAGCATCATTTTTTTGTCATGGTCTGTGCATCTGCATTGCAATTTCACTTTAGTTGCGTGTTTGCAAACTCAGCAAAGTATGTGGAGTTTACAAAACGGAATTGCATTGTAGGCTTCACAGGATATGCACTGAAGCTCATGTTACAAAAAAAAAGAAAATCGTTACTTTGGGAGCCAGGGGCCTGACCATGCTGTAGTTTATTTGCAGTGTCATATACTGAGGCATGTATTAGGTGGACAGTATGACTATATGGTCATGTTTCCAAGTGTGACGAAACAGTGATCAGTTTTATTTTATGAAATGCTTCTACATAACTGATGGAAATAGTATGGTACAAGAAGTATGACAGTTTTGATTTATACACGTGATCTTGTCTGTCTGTCTTTGCACAGGTTTTTGACATCCAGTTTCACCCGTTCAAGGACAACACAATTGTATCATGTGGTGTGAAGCACATCAAGTTCTGGTCACTGTCTGGCAACACCCTGACACCTAAGAAGGGAGTGTTTGGCAAGGTGGGGGATATTCAGACCATGCTGTGTCTGGCGTTTGGAGCTGATGGTGCAACATACTCCGGCACACTCAGTGGCGACGTGTACATTTGGAACGAAAACAACCTGGACAGAGTGGTTCCAGCTGCACACAATGTATGAGTTTACTTTCTTCTTCCCACTCCCCCCCCCCCCCCCAACACACACACACACACGTTACTGTTGGTATTGTTCTGGCATGGGCACTCTTCTCGGATCCACGATTTTCCGACAAAGGGCACCTGAGTTCCATGGTTCAGAAAAGATTTTCATAGAAAAAGAAAATCCGAGGAAAAAAATGCGAGTGTTGAAAGTGTCATTTTTGTGGTACAGTGTATATATTCAAACAGCAATTCCCATGCCTGATTGGTGGTGGTGGTGGGTGTGATGAAACTCCAGAATAATTTAGGAACACTAGTAAGTCTTCTGCGGCAGTCTGAAAAGTGAGAATCATGCTTGGAGAACTGTCTATTTCTTTAGAAGACTGGGGGGAGGGGGGGGGGGGGTCACACACAGTGGGTGAAAGTGTGCCAGTTGTATTGACTTCTCAGGTGCATGTAGATTATGTACTTGACCATTTGATCTGCTCATCTGAAAACTCAGTTTACTGAGATACACAAGGAAAGCTTTATTTATTAATATCTTTCTGGATTTTTCCACAGGGGCCTGTGTACACCATGGACAGTTCTGAAGACGGCTTTGCCACAGGCGGCAAGGATGGTGTAGCAAAACTCTGGGATGCAGATTTCAAGAACATCACCGCTGTCAACCTGGTGAATGCTCCTGGTGGCTATAAAGGTGATGAATTGGTGTCACTGGTTCGTCTGACTGATGTGACTGACCATATCAGATATTCTGGTACTTTTAGACCAGGTGGGCAGGGGGGGGGGGGGGGGGCACTTTTATCTTTTTTCCTATTGAGGTGGGGTGGGGGGTGGTATTTTGGACAGTTGCTAGTGGTTGGGGGGGGGGGGGGGGGGGGGGGGAAAGGAAAGGCCAGCAGCATTAGAAAGAAAAAAAACTTGCAAGTAGACTGTTGTAAACATTATAGTGTAACGTACCAGTGTGTCTACAGGACTTGAGAGTATGAATGCGAAACGAGTTCAGATGATGGTAATAATTTTGTTACACCAAGCAATTCCAGAACTCACATTTGATTATGTTTCTCCTTTGCGACATTACAGGATTGTGTTTGCGGAGTGTGTGTTGGCGCGGTGACCAGCTGCTCGTCGGAACACAAGACAGCGAGATTTTCGAAGTACAGGTGAAGGGTCGCGACAAACCTCTTTGTGTGGTTCAGGGCCATGCTGAGGGAGAGTTGTGGGCCCTGGCTGTGCACCCCAAAAAGCCAATCTTTGCGACAGGCAGTGATGATCAGACTGTCAGGTAAAAATGGTTTTGTGACTAAGCTGCATTTACTTTATAGCTGTGAATGTGACTTGTGAAAGCACACAAAGCATATATCATTTGCTCGGAAATATTTCCTTGGAAGTAGTGTGGCTGTGTATGTTAATATAATAATAATGAGTATTGTACAGGCGCTTTACCCAATTTCACGAATCGGCTCAAAGCGCCGCGAACTGAACCCAACACGCACGCTCACGTGAATCACACGCATTCTCCCACACACTGGACATAAACGTATTACAATCACGTGGTGCGAAGGGTCAGCTCAGCTATTTAAATTTCGGAATTTAGAATTACATTTATTTTTCAAATTTCGTGGGCTGAACATTTCCAAAGCAGAGGGGGAGGAAGCCGGAGTACCCGGAGAGAACCCCCGACGATCGGCCCGAATGAACGGTGCCACATACGAGAAGGAAAAATTCTTTGCCCCGAGTGGGACTCGAACCCCCCACCTCTCGCATTGGTGACAAGTCTCTTAACCACTAGACCACCGACCGCCCCAGACCACCGACCGCCCTTGTTAATTAACGACTCCATTCGACAAGCCCCGAGACCAAGCCCCGCCCTTTTACTCTGCTGTTTATTGGCAAAACACAGTACATCCATGACATCATTAACATTTTATGGAAAAGGGGGTGATTTCAAGATGAAAGCGATTGACATAATGGCCTTTTTCCTCAAATGACACCAATGGACTTAGTGCTTTCTTTACATGTTTCAGTCATGTCAAACTGCATGTGCTTCCTTCGTTGTAGTGTCTGGCAAGAAAGTTTGCCAGACCATGCCATGCTCATTATGCCATGGCACACGATTGGCTGAATTCTTAGGACTTGCCCCTATTGATTGACAGGAGTGGAGTCTTCTATTTTGCTTTCCTTCAAATTGTGTAACAGGTTGCTTGCATTTTTGCTCTCAGGTTGTGGAACATGAACAACCGCGAAGTACTGTCTCGGACAAGCGTAGAGCAGAAAGTGCGGTCATGTGCCTTTGATGCTGAGGGTCAGCACTTGGCCTTGGGCATGACTGATGGGTCCTTTATGGTCCTTCCGATCTCGGTGAGAGTCTTACTTTATCATCTCAGCACGCAGATGCGTGCATACACACACACACACACACACACACACACACACACACACACACACACACACACACACTCTCACACACAGCTGTCTGGCATATTGCTTACATGCTAGTGTTGTTGAGTAGTTCTCACTTGAATTTATTTGATCGCTGCTGCACCAAAGCCAGTCACTACTGTAAAATTGGGTCTGGTAGGCCTAATAGTGTTCTTTCTGTATGTATATATCTTGAGTATAGAGGGGATACTCCCCCAGAAAAGCAGGCAGAAGCAGCGTCACGGCTTTGTGACATCCTCTCTAATGACACACACACACACACACACACACAAACACTGTTGTTTTTGGGGTTTTTTTTTTTTTTTGTTGTTGGGTTTTTTTTATATTCTTTAGTGCAGGGGATGATTTAAACAGCATGCATAAAGTTGTTACTTGATTTCACCAGGGACTTGTCAGAGCTGATCCACATCAAAGATCGCAAAGAGGTGATCCATGAGATGAAGTTCTCCCCTTGTGGCAAGTACCTGGCAGTGGGGTCGAATGACAATTTTGTGGACATCTATGCAGTGGAGCAGCGTTACAAGAGGGTCGGGACGTGTTCAGGAAGCTCCAGCTTCATCACACACTTGGACTGGTCGCAAGACAGCAAATTTCTCCAGACCAACAGTGGAGCTGGTGAACGTCTCTTCTTCAGGATGCCTGGTGAGTGTGGCATGTCCATGCAAGGCAGAAATGTAGATAAAGTAAATTCTACTGTATATCTTTGTAGTAAAGAAGATACACCAATCAGCACCATTTTGCTTTTTTTTGTTTTTTCATGCAGAATTGTTATCATTAATACTGTTAGTTTTAATGTTATTATCAAGACACTGTAACCTTATATTTCTGTTGACACTGACGGGATGCAGGACATCAGGCATTAGCATTACCTGGTTTAAACGGTGATGCCAGGGGCTGACTTACAAAGTGAATGGCAGTTCCAGGCAGTACCCAGGGAATGCATTTCAAAAGTGACAGTAAAAGAAAGTGTAAGAGTGAGATACTTACATTGTGGAGGAAGTATCACCCATCTCGGTATCTGTTCTGATGTTGTGTTTGTGTGCACTCCTCTCCCAGCGGGCAAACAAGTGACAAGCACAGAAGAGATCCAGAGCATACATTGGGCAACCTTCACTGGTGTCCTTGGAGCAGAGGTCAATGGAATCTGGGAAAAGTACACCGACACAAATGATGTCAATGCCACAGATGCAAACTTCGCTGGCCAAGTCACTGTCACAGGCGATGACTTTGGTCTGGTCAAGCTCTTCCGGTTTCCTTGCTTGAAAAAGGGTAAGTATCATACACTTTTACAGTTTGCATTTAGGGCACTCTACTGGTAGCACATACATCCACCTTTTTGTGTTCACTTTACGATTTTGAAAGCAGAAATTTTTTTATGGTCTGATACTGATTATTCCAGGAGCCAAGTTTCGCAAGTATGTTGGACACTCAGCAGCATGTGACAAATGTACGTTTCTCACACGACAAGCGGCGAGTGATCACAACAGGGGGTGCTGACCATGCTATCTTCCAGTGGCGCTTTCTACCCCAAGGTGCCGGCGAGGATGATCCTGCCAGATATTCACAATGGTAAGTTCGTTTGAGCTGTTCATGACTTTCTCCTTAACAACACGTGTGTTGTGGAAGAAGGGGATACACTATATCAGCATATTATACCGCTGTGCTTGGTTATCAAGACCTTTTCAGGACATAGATGTTGGATGTGCATCTGCCTTATAGATAATAGCTGGTGCTATTATGATAACTGCATATTGCAACTCCAGCTTATTTTTATGTCTCAGCATACGTGGACTCCAACAGCGAAGACAGTGACTCAGACTTGTCTGATGTGGGGGAAGTTGATTCGGATGTGGAACGAGAAAAGCAGGTGAAATACGGCCGCCATGTGTATCGTGAGGACGCGGCGCAGATCAAGAAATTCCGTAAACAGGAGATGAAACCTGGAGAAAAACGTGCCCTTGGACCCAACGATGGGCTGAAACTTGAACATGTCCATGGGTAAGGGAACTCATTTTCCACGCTTTAGTTCTCAAGGCTGTCTTCCTACAGCGCAGCCTAGTGTCTTCATCACTATCATCCTGCAACACATTTTGTTTGTTTTTTGGGTGGTTGTTGTTGTGGTGGTGGTGTTTTTTGGGGTGGTTGTTGTTGTGGTGGTGGTGTTTTTTGGGGTGGTTGTTGTTGTGGTGGTGGTGTTTTTTGGGGTGGTTGTTGTTGTGGTGGTGGTGTTTTTTTGTCTTGTTTTTGTTTTTAGCACTAACAAGACCTGTGCTGCCCAAATGACTTGTCATATTTTCAAGGTGTGTCCAGCTTTTTAAAGGATTGTTTGATCTTTTATGATTTATCTTAGCTACCGTGTAAAAAACATTTTACCGTTTCCATTTCTATTAGCTACCGTGGTTATGACTGTCGGAACAACCTGTTCTACACGCAGACAGGAGAGGTGGTGTATCACGTGGCCGCTGTGGGTATCATCTTCAACAAGGAGAAGAACCAGCAGCGTTTCTACACGCAACACTCAGATGACATCCTCTGCCTCTGCATACATCCCCTCAAAGATCTCATCGCCACTGGACAAGTAATTGATGCGCAACCTTTTTAGTCCCTTTCTTTGTCTACTCTGTCACTTAATGCATTTTTGTAATGACACCCATACACTATACAACATATTGGAGAACCCTGTGTGTGCATGCTGTGTTGACCTGAACTTTGGTGGTGAGCTGGGGGAACGATGGTGCTTAAATGGTGGTTTTTGTTTTGTGTCTAGGTGGGCCGTGACCCCAGTATTCATGTTTGGGATGCGGAGACATTGAAAACTGGAGCCATCTTGAAAGGGCAGCATCAGAGAGGCGTTTGTGCAGTAGATTTTTCAGGTAAAGTCCGTACAACGGTATATCATAAATGAAGAGCACCTGCTCAGTTGCGCACATCTGTCCACTAAGAAATTGGTCAAAGTAGTCAGGTTTGTAGGTTACAAGATTTTTCTTTGTATGGCATATTGTGTTATCAGCATACGGTCCTGGCTTGATAGTGAGCTAGACAAGAGGCTTTTACACTTTCAAGCTATGTGCAGAATATTCAATACATATGATTGGGTTCTGTACTTCTCTGCTATTTAGCTGATGGAAAGCGACTTGCATCCGTCGGACTTGATGATAATCACTGTATCGTCATCTGGGACTGGAAAAAGGGAGAGAAGCTGGCTACAACAAGGTACTGCATGTGTGTGTGCATGAGTGCGTGTGTGCATCGATATTTGTGCCCATGCGTTCGGCTGCTAGAGTGCATGTGAATGTGTTTTTCACGAGTGCAGTTAGACACCATACTTTTGCTGGCAAATATATTGTCAGCATATGATGTTTCCCTTCTGTTAGTTTTATTGTTCTCATTTTGAATTCATATGCAGGTAATAAAATGGTGATACAGGTTTAATTTATTCTGCAGGGGGCACAAGGACAAAATCTTTGTGATCAAGTGGAACCCTTTCGATGGAACCAAACTTGTTACTGTTGGAGTCAAACACATCAAATTCTGGAACCAAACAGGTACATGCACATGTATTGCTAGCACCCACTATTGCTGGAAGTTTGGTCATGAGACTCTTGCATTCCTATTTCTTTTTTTTTCTTTTTTTCTTCTTCTTTGTTGTACACTGACAGATGTTCCTTTTGGAGTCATGGCAACGTAAATGATAATTAAATTGTTAGTTTAATTGTTATTTTATTACATTTTGATATTTAAGTATACTGTATGGTGTTTCCTTGATCAGAGTCAACATGTAAATGTCAGAAAGTACGTGCACGAAATGCTAATTTTGTCCCTTTTTTCAGGTGGAGGTTTCACTTCCAACAGAGGCACAGTGGGCCAGGTTGCCAAACTGTGTGACATGATGTGTGTGTCCTACGGTAAGACTGCAGACGTCTGCTTTTCTGGTGGATCTGATGGCAACGTGTTCATCTGGGGTGGGATCACTCTTCAGAAAGTGGTCAAAGCACATGAAGGGCCAGTCTTTGCCATGCACTCACTGGACAAGGTACACAGTGAAAGTGTTTTCTGCGGATTGTGTATTTGCACATGCAGGCAGCGAAAAGGGGGTGCCATTGCTTATCTGAGAATGGTTTTCAGAAGAAAAGTCATGTTACCAGAACTATTATGGACAAGTTTTTACTGGTTTTGTCAGGAGCCGTAAATGGGGAGATTCTGTGTTTGCACCTTTGATAGCTATGACCAACATATCAGCACAGTTATAATCGGAGCAACATACTGGTACTCTTTGGTTCAGCAGAGAGAGCCTCTAGAGTAGAGCTGTTCTTCCAACTCTCTAACAAATTTTATCAAAATTCCCATGCTATACTTGACATCAACATCAGGTAACAGCGTTAAAATCCACTGCTGTCCAGAACCAAGGTGTCCTATAACACTGTGACGTATTAGTACTGAAAATACCCAGAGAACTCCTCTTGATTGTTTCGCGGCCTGTTCCTTTGTTTTTCACACAGGGCTTTGTTACTGGAGGAAAGGACGGTGTGATTGGTCTCTGGGATGATCAGTTTGAGCGATGCCTCAAGACATACGCCATCAAGAAGGCAGCCATCGCACCTGAAAGCAAAGGCATACTGACTTCAGAGTCACCATCAGTGCGCGCAATCGTGTTGGGGCACGGCAAGATTCTGGTTGGCACCATGAAGGGGGAGATACTGGAGGTCGACAAGGCTGGACCAATGACGATATTGGCTCAGGTGAGACATGGTACATTTATGATTTCTCACTGAAGTCATGTCACATCTGCTAAAAAGAAAAAAAAAAAAAGGAAAAAAAAGGCAGCCACTTGTGTGAGGCAGACACTTAAATTCCACGTCATTTGTTTGTCTTCCACTAGTGTCAGTGAAATGACACATCTGTCTACACAGGCCACCCTTTTCTAGTTCCTGATGTGACTGCCAGAACGTACTGTGTATGTTGTTGATGATATGAGCAGTCTTGATGCTTCCAAGGAACAGAACCAGACGTACTGTCATCTTGTCTGACGTAGTGGACTGCACTTTTGAGATTTAGCATTTTGAAACCATGTTGAAGTCATGGTGAACCACACATTTACTTACCTATGAATGGCAGCAAACGTTGAAAGAGAGTGTCAAAATGAATGGGTTTTTTTTTCTGGGCATGAGATGACTGCTGGTTGCCAAGTTTGATGATGATGATGATGATTGGCCATTTGTATAGTGCTACAAGGAAACTTCCGTGCAGTAAGCATGCTCACGGTGCCTTGGGGGGGGGGGGGGGGGGGGGGGAGGGGGGGGGAGTGAGAGAGAGAGAGAGAATTAGAACTGAGAGAAAAGATGCGTCTTGAGGTTCCACTTGACGATCATGACTGACGCAGAACCTGACTTGAGGTGAGTTGGCAAGTTGTTCCAAAGGCAAGGAGCTGCACTCTTGAAAACCTCTGCACCAGAGCGTTTGTTGTTTGTGTTGTCATAGTAGCCTTTGCTGAGGTGCTAAGAGTCCAGTCAAGTGCCTTCTATAAAATGCAGCTACAAGGTGATGCAGTTAGTCTCACATGAGCTCTACCAGGCTTTGGTCACATACTCATCATTTAAGATTTTCCTTTAGTTGATACAGATGTTTAGATCGTACGTTGATACAAGGAATGACTTCATGGGGTTTGTTTTTGTTTTTGTTTTTTTGCTGACATTAGGGTCACAGTCAGGGTGAGCTGTGGGGACTGGCCACTCACCCAAGCAAGGCAATGTACGCCACGGTCAGCGACGACAGGACATTGAGGGTGTGGACATACGGAGACAGCCACCACCAGCTGGTCAACATAAAGCAGCTGAAGCAGGCTGGCCGTTGTGTGGCCTTCTCTCCTGATGGCAAGGCACTTGCTGTCGGACTGAAAGACGGTGAGAAGACATTATGCCCAGCATTGTGTTATCCTGTGGATGTGTCATAAAGTTTCAGATGGCAAGTGATCCAGTGGAGTTGTGAAGCGTTTGCGCAGTAGCTAGATTACAGATGTTTGCCTATCAAGTTGGCATAGAGTTCCAGGCACTTCAGTCTTGTTAGATACTTTTCCTGTTAAAAAGGTGTCTCAACCTGAATTCCGGTTAGTTCTGTTGTGACACTACTCTGGCATGTTTTATTTTTGGCTTCAGACAAAAGACTGTGATATTTTAACTGTTTCTTATTGCAGGAAGCTTTGTGGTCGTGAATGCAGAAACAATGGAGGACATGGCATCATTCCACCACAGGAAAGAAGAAATCTCAGATGTCAAATTTTCTCCAGGTATGACTGCAGTGTATGGACTAGGGGTGTTCGGTTTTACTGGTTTTCCGGTTAAAATCGGTCCGACTTTCTCACGGTGCGGTAAACCGGTTTGGCCTTAAAAAACCGGAAAACCACGGTTTTTCTAAGGGACATCACTCGTCATTTTTCATCCCGTTACAAGACACCCTCCTCCTCCCCCTCCTCCTCCTCCTCCTCATCATCATCATCATCATGTTGTTGTTGTTGGCTGAACTGGGAAACCGGGGTGGCCAAATGGTAGAGCGTTGGACTTCCAACTTTCGGGTCGTGAGTTCAAATCCCGGCTGGGGCCAAATATTTGTGCTGGCTTTTTCATCGTTGCCTCGTCTTTGATATCATCCGTATGTGGTGGAAAAGGACGTTAAACTCCCAAACACCCACCCACCCACCTTTGTTGGCTGAACATTTCCAACGCAGGGGTACAGGAAGCCGGAGTACTAGGAGATCCCCCTCCCTTCCCCCCCTTCCATCTCTTGAGGAAATGTTAGAAACAATAGATGACGTATACATAGCTGGTTAACCGGTTTTAAACCTCAGTTTTCTATTGGAAAAACCGGTTAAAAACCGGTTTGAGAAATCGTACCGGTTCCACCCTCTAGTATGGACCCTTGTAACAGAATCACCAATCGGGAGCTGATTCTGACCACTCTATCTGCACTGCTTTCATCAGTTTACTGACAATTTAAAGAGATGCAGAGCGGGAGTTGTGGCGTCCCCGCTGCCCATAGCCAGTGTGGGTGCAGTCCGGCATGGCACTGTGTGTGTGTGTGTGTGTGTGTGTGTGTGTGTGTGTGTGTGTGTGTGTGTGTGTGTGGCTATGGCTGTATGTTATGAAAGTGGTGTGTGTGTGTGTGTATGTGTGTGTGTGTGTGTGTGTGTGTGTGTGTGTGTGTGTGTGTGTGTGTGTGTGTGTGTGTGTGTGTTTCTCTGTGTGTGTGTTTCTCTGTGTGTGTGTAATTGTAATTGTAGAGCGCTCTGAGCCAGCGTCTGCTGGGATCCTGCGCTATATAAAAGCAAATTATTCATCCGCTTGATCGATCCAATTCATTTGAAATTTCCATATGACACCTGTCTGATCATTTATTGGGTAGAGATAGATATACAGCTATCATTCTTGGGGAAAAAAATCATATTTGGAAATAACTAATGAAATAACTGGACTAACTAAGTAACTCCTTAGACAGTTCTCTTGTATGTGTCGATTCTCATTTTGTTTTCAGATCCTGGCAAGTATCTGGCTGTGGCATCTCACGACAACTTTGTGGACATCTATAGCGTGCTGGGCACCAAACGAGTGGGAACCTGCAAAGGAGCCTCCAGCTACATCACCCATGTAGACTGGGATGTCAGAGGTCAGGCATGATAGTTTTTGAACATTCTGAAAATAACTGTTATATCGCTGCAAGAAATGAAGGTTTTAGGATGAATGATTTTTTATGTAAAGCAAAGAAAAATGAGGTACAGAAATTGCAGGGGATATTTTTTGTTGTTGGTGGTTCTTGTTTGCTTTCTTTCTTTTTTTTTTTTTTTTTAAGTCCTACTCTTTATGACCAAGCTGAGGATTTCACATTGAAGTACAGTGTTCCCTTCTCGTGAAATTTCAGGCAAGGTGCTGATGGTAAATTCTGGTGCTAAGGAAATGCTGTTCTATGAGGCACCCCGAGGGAAACGCATCACCCTTCGCAGCACTGAGGTGGAGAAATTTGGCTGGTCCACTTGGACCTGTGTTCTTGGTGCAACCTGTGAGGGAGTTTGGCCTGCAAAGAGTGACGTTACAGATGTGAACGCCACATCCCTCTCTCCTGATAAAAGTCTGCTGGCCACTGCGGATGACTTCGGATTTGTCAAGCTCTTTCGCTACCCAGCCAAGGTAGGGACAGGCCTGCCAGTCTCTTCCTTTGCTTTTTGTTTGACACTTTCCATTTGAATTTTGGGTACACCTGTCTGAAATTGCCCTGTCAGGGAGGAATGTTTCTTTTTAAAAGTAAGTTCGGGGTGGGGGTGGGGGGGGGTCTAACTCTAAGGGTTTATGTGACCGCCCGTGGATCCTGGGGCATCAGGTTCAAATTCTTCCCTGGCAGGCAGAATTTGTTAGGGGTTTTTTCAAACACAAGTCAAAACTCATGTGCAGATTCATTTTTGGTGCCCTTGTGTACACACGTAAGGAGCTGAGCAAATGACTGTGCTTCCCCAACTCGCACTTTAGCCAGTTTAACAAGCTTTTGTTTTAGTTGTTATGTTCTTATACACTGTGTGCTTATTCCAGGGTAAGTTTGCCAAGTTCAAGAAGTACGCTGGCCACAGTGCTCATGTCACAAATGTTCGCTGGACTCAAGATGGCCGCAAAGTGATCTCTACGGGGGGTGCCGATACTGCCGTCATGGTGTGGGCAAGTCAGACTGCTGCGGAGAGGCGTGGGGTTCAGGGGGAGAGTGATGACTCAGACACTGACTCTGAGGAAGAAGGTGAGACTGGAAAATATTTCTGTATCGGCAACCTCTTTAACTCCCCTTGGTATCCGACTCAGAAGTCGGATGGCCCATCCGCGGTCCCTGTCAAAGAGTTACTGCATAATTCTTGAAGCATACTGTTTAGTTGCACTAAAAATATTCTTAAAAGACGAGCAAACCCGTTAGTTTGAGTAAAAATGATAAAACATGAACCTAGAATGTTGAGTGATGGGATTTAATAATAATAATAATATTTATAGGGCGCCTATCCCCGGGGAGCGAGCTCTAGGCGCCTTACATTCTAACACTCAGTGTACACTACGTAAGAATAACTAAAAAGTAAAAGAGCACACACACACACACACACACACACACACACACACACACACACACACACACACACACACACACACACACCTCGACTGAGTAGAAGTGATTTGGGAGCACTTTTGTTCAAAATGGCTGAACTAGCTGGTAAGAGTTAAAGGAAATGTGTGTGCTCAGTCTTTATGTTTATGGAACAAAGCAGAGAGACAGAACACACTCCTGTAACAATAGAGAAATGTTTTTGTATTTTTTTAACAATAACTACATGTATTTTGTACTTCATGCTCAGTCAAATCCGAGAATGTAAGCCACTGATTAATTTTTTTTCTTTTTTCTGTTTTGTCGTTTCAGACAGTTTTACTAATTGAGTATGGTGATATTGGTGATACTTCTGGTAAATGTAACTGCCTGGTTCAGTTTTGGCTGAATATATGGACTGCTGTAATCAGTATTAATTTTGGTTTGTTTTGTTTGGTTGTCAAGGGTGTTTGAATTTGTTGCTGTTGTTCATCGGCCTGCAAGCACAAGACTGTTGTTTACTTGTGTGCAGGTTATGACAGTGATGTGGAGCGTGAGAAGAAGATTGACTACAGCGGCAAGATTTTTGCCACCTCTGTGCAGGAGAAGGCAGGTGTGCGACCCAACATGCAAAAAATGGAGGAAGAAGAAAAGTGAGTCTGGTCACACTGGCGTGGGATACTACATGTATATGGATGGTCACCTGTACAAACTTGTATCTTACATGTCTTAGTGCAATGCTTGAAAATGATTGCTTATCAAGTGACATTTAAGCATGTACACTGACACACCGCATGTAGTATATGCACAGTGATACTTTACAGTACATGGAGGGATTTAGACAGATTCACTCATTCTCATTAACCTTTATGCATCGGGACGCGAACCGGCTCGCGTCACTCTCAACAGCCGTAGGCACCGAGCCGCGAACCGATTCGCGTCATCCTAAACGGCCAGCAGCTGCATGCGCGTCAGCAGGGAAGTAGGTCACTGGCCAAGCTCGCGATGTCAAAGAGTTAACCTTCCATACTGCTGCAGTGAACTTTCACTTATATATATATACCGGTATATATACACCCAAGTTTCGGGGGAAAAAAACACAAAAAAACCTGGGCTGAAAATGCATGGGTCGTGCATACTTTCAGTGTGTTTTCAACAGCTTATGGCTGCTGTTCCCATTCCTGTCCATACACGATTGCCATTTAACCCTGGTCTTGCTGATTTTTGTCTCATGTTGAGAAAGCCATATAGGTAGTCAGTACAGTATATTCCGTTATCAGCACCACCAGGGTTAATTGTGTGCAGGTTTTGACAGGATGGGAAGCTTGAGAAGACAACTGATCATAATGCCAGTACAGTATATTGGATGCATCCTATTTTGTGTTGCAGACCAGCTGTGAGTCGCAACGCTCCCGAGCCACCAAAGGTTAAGAAGGTGGAGCCAGTAACCACAGGTGGCAAGAAGAGGAAAACAACTCAAGTCACTGTGAGTTGAGATGAGAAGTTACATTGTATTCATAGCCTTCACACTGAGTTTCTTTGAGTACAGTTTATTTGTTCATGGCCTTGGGTGTTTTGAAGGGTTGCTGATTTTCACCAGTGTCAGTATCTGAAAATACATTTTGCTTTTTCTACTCCTGCAGGATTTGGAGCTGAACTATATCCACGGTTACCGTGGGTTTGATGCCCGCAGCAATCTTTACTACGTAAATGATGGTGCTGAAATCGTCTTCCACGCTGCTGGTGCTGGTATTATCCAGAGCCTCTCTACTGGTAGGTCTCACATGGTTCAGCCAGTCCAGCATATTTTAAACAAATTTTGTATAATTATGCAGGGGTGCCACTTTTCCGGCTGTGGCCGGAATTCCGGCCTGGGAAAATCAGAACGTGCCGAGTTCCGGCTTACAGGGGTGCCAATTTTCCGGCTATGGCCGGAATTCCGGCTTGGGAAAATTCAGAACGTGCCGAGTTCCGGCTTAGCAACGTGTTAGCAATGTGCTTGCAACGTTTGTTCCGGTTTGGTTTGATTGTCATCCGGCATGTTCCGTCTTTATGGCTGCCACTCTTTCTGCTTTTTGAACCGGCTGTGAAGTGCTTTACTGCTTTTTAAAAAGTTTTCCTGCTTTTCCGGCCCAAAAATCGTGAGTCTGTGTCTATTGCTGGACCATCGGCCGTTCCCGATAGCACTGCAGTAAGCTGTCTTTGCAGGCCGAAGCCTGGCTGCTCCTCTGATTGGCCTCCCCCCCCCCCCCCCCCCCCCCCCCACCCCGCTTTTCACTTTGTTCCGGCAACGTCCTTCCTTCCACTGGCTCCCTGGAGTCTGCCTTTCCGGCCATTCAGATTTTGAGGGTCAGTTTTCCGGCTTTTTGTCACTCAGAAAGTGGCACCCCTGATTATGGTAACATTGTTCATGCATGTACATTGGTCAGCTTAAAGGTATGATATTCAGTTAGTAAGAGACAACAAAAACATGGTAGAAACATCATTGTCATTGTCAGCTTTTAGTTAGCCAAACTGAGCTGTATTTTGAACTTGAAGAGGTTTTGACACATCCACTGATTTAGTAGGCCTGTGAGATATTTACTTTAAAATGAAGAAATGAATTGTTCGCAAAAGCCATTCTGCATGGCAGTAAGAAATCTTTTCATTTCCTGCAGGTGCCCAGTCCTTCTACCTGAAGCACACTGATGACATCATAGCTCTGTCCGTCAACCAGCACCCGAAACACAGGAACATTGTGGCAACCGCCCAGATCGGGAACCCTCCCACAGTGCACATTTGGGATGCCACTTCCAAGGAGACGCTGTCCATTTTGCAGGGAGTTCACTCAGGGGGTATCTGTTCACTCGACTTCTCATGCACTGGCAAAATGCTTCTGACGGTTGGCCTGGAGGACGAGCACAATGTGGCTGTCTGGAGGTGGCAGGATGGTAAGGGTGTATGGGACGGCAGTGTGTGTGTGTGTGTGTGTGTGTGTGTGTGTGTGTGTGTGTGTGCATGCATGTATGTGTGCTTGTGTGTGTGTGTGTGTGTGTGTGTGTGTGTGTGTGTGTGTGTGAACGCATGCGCACGTTCACACAGTGTGTCCTCCATCTGTTATCAAAGACTGTTTAGACAGTGTTTTTAGGAGTGAGACCTCACTGTCATAATATAGAAGAGTATTCACACTTGGTACTGTGTTCATCACCCTTACTCTCTTCACCTTACACACATGGATTTGAAACCACCAGGAACACTTCGATCAGTTGATTTTACTCTCATAAAGAGAATGAGTGTTGGCTGCCCTCCTGTGTATTGCAGAGAACTTGATTCCGTTGTTTGCTTCACGTATTTTCCACATATTTGCTTGATAAGAAATAACTATATATACACGAGTCTATTCTTGAAATTTTCCTCACAGGCAGTAGAGTTGCCAGTGGTCCTGGTCACACTCAGCGTATCTTCAGAGCTGAGTTCCGTCCTGATTCAGACACTCAATTTGTCACCGTTGGTGTGAAGCACGTCAAGTTTTGGTCCGTGGCTGGCGGTGAGCTGGTTGGCAAGCGTGGAATTCTGGGAGCAGTGGACATGCCCACTGGCACAACTGCACCACAGAAACTTCAGACCATGCTTTCTCTTGCCTTTGGTGCTGTAAGTGAACATTTTCTCCCTCTTTATTTTGCTGTGTAGGCAGGTTTTTGTGTTTCGGGAAATGTTCAGCCCACAAAATTAGAAAGTAATCGCAATTCTAAATTTCTACACTTAAATTGCTGCACTGACTCTTTGCACCGTGTGATTGTGAGAGAATGCGTGTGTTTCATGTGAGCGTGGTGTTGGGTTCAGTTCACGGTGCTTTCAGTCAGTTAAATAAAACTGGGTAAAGCAACTACACAGTTACTGTTGTTGTTATAAATTTTTGTTTTCATTTTGGCAACTGTTCTCCTGTATAAAGTGTGCGCACATATGTTTTAAAATGGGGTAAGCAAAAGAAAAGATGAATATACAATAATAAGGCAATAATAGATTTATTTTATCCAATTTTTGGTCGTAATTTCATGCTACAGATGTTGTTGATAAATTCATTTCGCACTCTTTTGTTTAATTTGCCTCCTGTGCTCTGATTGTTTGATTGTTAGATAAAACATACACTTCATTCACCCCTAAAGACGGATATTGCAAATGCTACAGCAGTTTTACTCTCTGACCCTTCCTAATTTTTGTGTTTTGTTTTTCAGTGTGTTTTTGTTTGTTTGTTTTTAACAGAACAATGTGACATACACTGGAGCATTGAGCGGTGATGTGTATGTGTGGCAAGACACCAACCTGAGTCGCGTTGTGACCCGCGCTCATAACGGACCAGTGTTCACCATGTTCACCACACTGCGGGATGGCCTGATTGTCACAGGCGGCAAGGAACTACCGTAAGTTAATAAACACAAGAATTTGACATTGGAGCTTTGTCCTGTGGCTCAGATCCTGTGAGCTTAACCCAACATGCACTCTCATATGAATCAAGCGCATTCAATCACATACAGAACATCAACACATTATAGTCATTTGGTGCAAAGAATCAATTTTAGACATAGAGTTTTGAAATTCAGAATTTAATTTATGTGTCTGTGTGTTTTGTGTGTGTGTGTGTGTGGGGGGGGGGGGGGGATCACTGTTTGCGTCTCTTTTTTTCTCTCTATCTTTTTGTTTATTTTGAAGTTTGCTCCACATTTTGAGAGCATTAACGGTTGTGTGAATTTGGTGCAGAACCAAAGACAGTGGCCCAGTCAAACTGTGGGACCAAGAGATGAAGCGCTGCAGAGCGTTCCCATTACGAGAATCAGGCAGCAAAGCCGACGTCATCAAGTCAGTCTGTCGATACAAGGTAATGCGTTCTTTGTTGACTCAGCTGTAGTTGTTGTAAGCAGAGAAGATTGATCGGTGAGCTTGGAAAAAAGCTGACACTTGTGTCCTTGATTTTGTCTTGTTGGCGAAATTCACCATAGTGATTACACAGGCAGTTTTGGTTTCAGGGCAAGATACTGGTGGGTACTCGCGACAACGACATCTACGAGGTGAACGAGAAGTCTGGCAGCATCACAGTGCTGATGGCCGCACATGCAGAGGGTCTTTTGTGGGGGCTGGACTGCCACCCAACCTCTTCACGTTTCATCACGGCAGGCTTTGACAACACACTACGCATGTGGGATTTGCAGAACAGAGTGAGTGATGAACATGTTTGAGAGCTGGTCGTCATTCCAGGTTGTAAGCATGTAAAACCTCTGTTTTCTCTCTCTCTCTATCTCTGTTTCTCTCTCTCTCTCCCACTCTCTCTCTCTCTCTTTTCTTTCGCAACCCCCTAATGTCAATAATGGTCAGCATGTTGACCCTAGACATCTGTGGAAGATGAACTAAAATGTTTTCATCTGCCTTGAACAAGCAGATGAATGCTGAGGTGAGATTTCAGGATAAAGTGTAATTCGTTACTATTATTTGTTTTTTTTTTTTTTATTTATTTACTAGGTTCTTTCTTGACTTTTTATTACTTTTGGAATGAAACTCATGATACAAAAGCCCATTGTTACATTTTCTTATGTACAGCATAGTTATTATCAATTTGTGTGTACGGTGCAAGGTTGTCTGCCGAGTTGCTCACTCCACTCTTTTCTAGAGGTTTTGTGATTTGGAATGGGACATTGAATAGGACATTCTGACTTCACCTGTGAAACCTGTTACAGTCTCTGCTGGCCAAGCTGGAGGTGGGGGCCGCTCGCTCCGCTTCCTTCAGCTCTGATGGAGAACTGATTGCTGTGGGCCTTAAGACTGGAGAGTTTGTTCTGCTGACCACCGCAGGACTGAAGCTGTGGGGGCGTAAACGAGACAGATCAGCACCCATCAATGATATCAAGTATGTCGTTAATGCTCCAGAGTTTGAAATGACAGTATGTGTATGGAATGGAGGGGGGAAAAACACCAAACCCAGAAAAATAATGCAATTAAGTTTAATAAATCAATTCAGTACAGCATGCCTGTGACTCTGTTGCCAAATTCAGTCATGTAGTTGTAAGCATTCCTAGTTTTCCATCCATTTGCAATTAAACTGGCAGTTTAAAAAACAAAAATAGCAGCAAGAAGTGAGGTCCGCCCAAATGGGATTTGTCCTGCAGGTTCAGTCCGGATAACAAGATCCTGGCCGTGGGGTCAGAGGACTGTTGTGTGGATTTCTACGACCTTAGTCACGGCCCATCCCTGGCCAGAGCTGGATACTGTAAAGGCATCCCCAGCTTTGTCATCCAGATGGACTTCTCAGCTGATGGCCATTACATCAGGGTCAGTTACTCTTGCTTGAGTTTGTACTCTGTGTGTGTGTGTGTGTGTGTGTGTGTGTGTGTGTGTGTGTGTGTGTGTGTGTGTGTGTGTGTGTTGTGTCCCTGCAGCCTGAATGTATTTGAACTGGAGATTTGGGTCAGGGTAGTGTTGCATCCACCTGTGTCACAGATAAGGGGTTGGGATAGCTCGGGTAGCTAAATGTTGGAGTCAAGATGGTAGAGTTGTGGGTTTGAATCCAAATGAATCTTTTTCTGGAAACTCTGTTGTTGTTGTTAATTTTGTTGCTGTTGTTGTTGAAAGAAAAACCAAAAAAAACTCAAAGCAAACACCTCCCTGCATCAGAAAGTTGCAAACAGGTACTAGCAAAAGTTGTACATACTGGTGCAACATTGAAAACATGATCTGCATCACTAGGTTGACTCACATTTCTTATGATTGTGTTTCACCAGGTGAGCACAGGTGCTTACATCAACCAGGTGTTTGTGGTACCAGCAGGGAACCTTGTTGAGGATGATGCCATCATCAACAAGATCACCTGGAACACCTGGTCAAGGTAACAGCTCTTGCAGCGTATTTTATTTTATTTTATTTTATTTTATTTTATTTTATTTTATTTTATTTTATTTCCAGATCAGTGGCTTGTGAGATGGTTAAACCCAGAACTGATTTGGCATGAAAAAGCTCTAGTTTTGTCAGTGGTGGTGGTGCTTATTATTTGTGGTAATGACTTTTCACATCACTGTATACAGTGTCCTTGGCAAGGAGGTGGTGGGAATCTGGCCAAAGGACTCCACAAAAGCTGATGTCAACTGCGCTCATCTGTCAAACCTTGGAAACGCTCTTGCCACTGGGGACGACTTTGGACATGTCAAACTGTTTGAGTTCCCTTGTCCAGACAAGCTAGTAAGTTTAGCCATTTTTACATGTTCAAAAATGATATTACATATACAGTCGAACCTGCCATGGCGGTCACCTGTATAAGCCATGCCACTGTCTAACTCGGTCACCCCAGAGGATCCCCGAGCGTTTTCCCTCTATATATGCACTGTATAACCAGGTCACTGTCTAACGCGGTCATGCCACCTATTTTGGCAGTCCCAAACGACCTTTCACACTGTACAAGACAGTCACTTTGTTGTGTAGTGACCGCCTTCGGGCCCCTGCTGTGTTCTCAACTGATAAGACAGACTGCCTAACTGCTTGACAATCCAGGATTAGCTACGCTGTGGTTCACTGACACGCGCCTCCCCCTCCGAGTGAATAGCCGGGGGATTGGTG
This sequence comes from Batillaria attramentaria, assembly GCA_018292915.2. Classification (NCBI taxonomy): domain Eukaryota; kingdom Metazoa; phylum Mollusca; class Gastropoda; family Batillariidae; genus Batillaria; species Batillaria attramentaria. The sequence continues at coordinate 64,532 of JACVVK020000553.1, read as the reverse complement.
GGGGCGAGGGGGTGGCCGTTAGCGGCGTCCTTTTGATTGCTTTGCAATCAGTACAAGGTCTGTAGGAAGCAGTCAGCTTTGTGTTTGTAAACCGATCAACTTCCAAGGTGTACGAATACATAAAGGTGTTGTCACGCTGTTTGTCATTTCTATTGCTTCCGATTGAGACGATGACGTGTTAATGTGCGTGAATCCGCTCTCAGCAGGAAGCTTGTTGTTGCTTTGTTGCATCGTCAGTCGATCACCTGCTGATCTGTTTGTTTGAAATCAAACGGTGTGCAATAAAAAAAATAAAAATAAAAAGGACCCCAAACACGTATTTTCAAGTGTATAGATAGCTTTAGGCGAGCCCTGTTGTCAGCTCGTAACACGTGCACCGCTATTCATTGGGTGACATGCTAGCTGTTGACATGCCTTCCTGGACAACCCGGCCACCTGTCTAAGGCGGTCAGTTTGGTCCAGTCCCTTGGGTGACCGCCTTACACAGGTTTGACTGTACTAATTTTTGTTTATCAGGTACAATTTGTTAATAGCAGCCGAACTCTGTGCTGATGCTGTACCGAGTTCTGAGTGCAATCAACTTTGTTTTGTGCATGGGGCTTTCTGCAGCTTCCATTGATACAATGTGTAGTGTTCCCCATCTGGTGTTATGAAAAGCACTTGTCAGTGATCAGTTTTTGCTGAGAGTGCATGCATGCATAACAGAATGTTCACTGTGGATAATGTTTTGTGTCCTGTTGGTGGGGGCTAGCCTGTGCAGCTTTGCTGGTGTGTGATATCACAATATCACATCATCTCACTGTTCACTTGTTTTGTTTATCTCAGAGGGGGCAGGTGAGTATTAGTGGACCACCAAACGCGGTCATTTTTCTCTGCACAGGCTTACTAGGATATTATTTGGCTGTTTGGGGTAGGCAGTTCTGCATTCAGTGTTAGTCCCTGCGTTAGTAAAAATGTTGCCAACTGACTTTAGTGATGAAAATGTTTAACGCTGTACCTGCAACTGAGGGCACGTGTCATTTTCACTAGGTGCATTCAGAAAAGTTCCCAGTTTTACTTGCATTACTTGTGTGTGTGTGTGTGTGTGTGTGTGTGTGTGTGTGTGTGTGTGTGTGTGTGTGTGTGTGTGCGCGCGGGGAGCCGGGATAGCCGAATGGTAGAGCGTTGGACTTGCAATGCTCAAGTTGTGAGTTCGAATCCAAGCTGGGGCCAGATATTTGTGCTGGCCTTTTTCTCGTTGCCCTGTCTTTGATATCACCCATGCGTGGTGGAAAAGGATGTTAAACTCCTAAGCATCCACCCAACCCCTGTGTGTGTGTGTGTGTGTGTGTGTGTGTGTGTGTGTGTGTGTGTGTGTGTGTGTGTGTGTGTTTCTAGTTTCACCAAAAGTGCTTACCGTTTCATCAGATCTATTGTTCAGTTAGCAAAAGGGTGGTGAGAGGGCAGGGGACTTTCAACAAAATCTTACTTTGCACCTGTTCAAGATTGTCTGTAGAGACTGATTGCATTGTACAGAGATATGTCGTTACATATGTTTCATATTTTTGCATATTCCTTCTTTCATTTTTTTATATTTTTTTTTAGCTCACTGTGTAGTTCACTAGTTGCTGGTACATCAGTGTGTATGTCAGATCACAAGTGCACATATTTCAGCAGCACTGTCCTGCCTATAGACTTTCCAGTCATTAACTGTTGTGCTCCTTTTTGTATTGTACTGTCACATTTACAGCACATTCCCAACCACACACTTTAATGCACATATAGTGCAATACCTACTTCCAAAACCATACACCTTTCTGAAACCTGTATCTGCATGTAACTATAGGTGAGAAGTGATGAGTGAAGAGAAAAGGGATAAATTTGCTGTAACTTAATTACAGTATAACTCGCCTACAGTACTTGAACTGAAAATCATTTTCTGCTTTTCTTGCATGCCGTTAACAAGCCATATACCTACTGCCTAGACTAATGTTGGTCAGATTACTAACTTTTACTGGATTAGAGCTCATGTCAGGTTACTCATGCAGAAACTCATCATTTTCCCCTTGTCATTAAATGTTTCTCCTGAAAATGGCACTGGGCAGACAGGACTTTGATAAGATATTGTCTGCGTCATACCTTCAGCAATCATGACTATCATTTTATTTCTTTAACGCAGGCTCCTCACAAGACGTTTGTTGGTCACTCAGCCCATGTGACTAACGTCCACTTCACTTACGACGACAAGCATCTGATCAGCACTGGAGGGGATGACTGTTGGTGCGTCTTCCTTTTCTCACTTGTAGTTGATGGCTAATTGTTGCTAATTTATCGTTGTTGATGTTTTTATTTAGATACAGGAATTCACCATGAAGGTAAAGTTTCAGTCAAGAAGGGAGTATCAGGAAAATTTCTTTGGCAGTCAACTGGCCCCCGTAGTGTAGTGGTTAGCACTTCGGACTATGGACCGGAAGACCCGGGTTCGAGTCCCAGCCGAGGCAAGCGGGATTTTTCCTACCTAGGTCGGCTCCTACCCAGAGCGGGTGTACTATGGGCCCAATGGGGAGGCTGTTGCCACACAGCCGAGCTTCACCCACTTCACGGGTGCGACTTTGGGGGTGCTTCCCTTGGTATGACACGTCTTATGATGTGGATGATTACACGGCCGGCACCGCAGGTGCTGTAGTTCCCGGGCCTGGTTAATATCGGGATATTTATGACAGGAAGCGTGGAATGCGGCCCTGTCCCGCAGTCCCAAGCCACACGGACCTCCATGGCATCACCTTACCATCATCCTCATCTCCATCATCATGCATGATAAAAATTGCCCCAACTTCCTCCGTGGATTCCACCCATTACCAGGGAGGAACACCACTGGAGCCGACAAAGAGCTGTGGCAAAAAAAAAAAAAGAAAAATTCTTTGGCAGTCAGTGTGGTACATGTGTATGAACATTCCTCAGGATACCAGCCATTGCAATGAAGTGCAGTCTGTAGGGTTTGGCAGGATAGAATCATGACAAAAAAGTTTTTGCTTCAGTCTGATATTCATTCTGTATGATTTTTTTTTTTTTTTAAGCCAACAGAAGTGTAATCAGTGACGCTGTGAACACACTGAGTGTAGAGTGGTGTACCAACAGTCATAGAATTCGAATGTTTGACCACTCATGCAAAGTGTGAACAACAGGGATGGCATTAAGAGCTGTACTAACCATCAAGATGGACTATTTCAAGCATAAAGGCACATTCTGAAGCAAAACTGTTCCAAAACATAAGTAAACATGGAAATAGCACATTTAAAGGAACAAAATCACATTAGTCCTTGGAGAAAAAAAAATCAGTTTGTGTTGAGTGATATTTTCTTTTTTGTCTGTTTCAGTGTGTTTGTGTGGAAGTGCCACTAAGGGATCAACAACATATGTACTAAATTCCATCGACATCACATCCAGACCTACAGACCATATCCGGATTTCAGGATCACTGCCAGATGACCAGAGTTGCAGAACTTTCACAGGACTTCTCCTACACCCTGTGAATTCTTTGAGATCTGTGCCAGGAGTTGTTTTGTTGTATTTTTATTTTCTTGTTTTTATGCTCAATCGATTTATCAGGCATAATTTTCAGTCCGTCCATGTACCAGTATCTAAAATGTCTCAAATCATTACAGCTTATAATTTAGTTAATTTAATTATATCATAACTTTAACTACTTAAGATTAGCAACATGCATAAGGTGACAAAGAGGTTTTTATTGATGTAACATTTTCTCTGCATTCTCCGTTTCCATGCTCTGTTTCTTGTTCTAAGATTTGCAGCAAGTTTCATTCCTCGTCTTCTTTTTTCATTATAATTTAAGCAAATGATACTCTCTAGTAAGGCTGTGTGTGATGGAACTATTTGTTCGACGATGCATAGTAGTCTGCTCCCTTCCTTTCATTTGCTCTGGTTCAATCAAAAGAAGAAAAAGCTTTGCCATGTCGTGTCGTGAGATGTACTTGCAGGATTGACTTTGCAACTGTTTGTTCTCAGTAGAGTCTGCAGCATACAGTGACATAGATATTTGCATGTTATGTAAATCAGTGTTCAAGTCTTTGAATGGTTTTTGGTTATGGTATTCTTCTTTGATCTTTTTCATAACTTCAGTATTGCTTTAAATGAGCTTTTTGTTCATGGAGAAAAAAAAACTTTCGTAAGAGAAGGATTTTTTTCTCTTTTATTTTTTTTTTTTTTTTTTTTCGTATTAACCAGCATGGCTGCGTGCATTACAATTATGTTTTCAATAATGGCAGCATTTGTAACCATTAATTTTTTATTAACTGTGACAGTTTAGGAGACATTTTTGTTGTGCTACTGTAACATGTAATTCAAGCGATGGGGTTTACTTGAAGTCGATTTCTGTATTGTACGTGTAGCACTTCATTTGAAATGAATGTTTCTGTCTACTCACCTCAGTTCTTAGAGCATCTTTTGATGTTGTCTTGTGATAACTGTGATAATGCAAATTTTGCAGAATTCCACATCTTTATTGATCTTTTTCATGAATATTTAATCTTACAAAGATGAGTATCATAGACTGGTACATGTAGTAGTGTACGGCTACAATTGTATGTTTACAAACTTACAGGATATTGAAGATTATATCACTGCACATGTTTTCATGTGCAAGGTAGCATTACATGTGCTTGTCCTTTAGAATTTTCACATTTGCAAAATAAGTAGGTAGATAGATACTGTTTTCAAAAAGTGAAACCTTAAAAACTGATGACATACAGAATTTGTGCAGTGCCTTGTGATGAAAACAATTACACAAATGCAGGGGTGCAAGTTGTTCTAGCGTATGCCAGAATTCCCACTAGGAAGGATTGTGAAAGTCAGTGTTTCAGCTTGGCAGAATTCTTAAACAGTGGTGTCCGGTTTGGGGAAATACGTGGATGGATTTTAATTTGAGGTTTTACCGTAAAAGTCTGTAGAACTGTATACATATCACATATTATTTATCATTTTCAAACTTCACATTATTTTCTACTGACAGTATACATATAGTTCCAAAACAATGTAAAATTTTGTTTCAGGTTTACCTCTTTCCCAGAAAAAGTTTTCAGGGTTTTGGTTTCACCTGGCAAACAGTTTCAGGTTTTGGGGTACTTCTGTACTTGCACACCTGCAAATGTTGTGCATGACTGTATTTTCACTTCACGTCGTGTACCACCTGGATTTGCAGAGAACATCCAGTTAGAAACACAGTTTTGATAACAGTCTTACCCTGTATCAAGGATACAAGAAAACGTCACACAGGTGGCAGCATCATTAAATTTCATACATTTTCATTCATTTGTGTTCGTTTGTAGTTTGTTAACATCCTCTCTGTCTCTCTCTCTCTCTCTCTCTTTTGCTGTATCAAATACAGGGACACAAACTAGAACCTGAAAATCAAATGTTTACATGAGGAACATGCAGTACTCATGTCTCTCACCCTGTGTGATGCAACCAGACTACTGCATAACAAAAAAGTATTTGACGGTAATAATAAAAATACCAAAACCAACAACAACAAAATACACCACCAACAACAGCAACAAAAGAAAATATTATACGCTACACTTCTTGCCCCATTCCATCAAAACTCGACAAGGCAACAAAATCCTGCAGGATGGAAATTAACCGGCTTCAAGCCCTGTATGACTTGCACAACGAACACTGAAGAATGTTGTTCAGATCACACAGGGCACTACTCATGCTCTTGCCGGCCACTTTGATCGAGTACCTGCCCTCTGGCAGTAGCCGGATTCATGGTCCTTCGGTTCACCACAAGGAGAGGCAAACTCAGTTTTGTGCTGTTGGCCAGTTCAGACTATTGAATGCATCTGGCAGATGAAACAGTGTGGGCGCATGTATATGTGCACATGTGTGTGTGTGGGGGGGGGGGGGGGCCTATATGTATCCGCTTCATGTTAGTATAATACTGTATTTTTGTAATGCCATTGCGAACAAATTCACCAAACTGGGATAAATAAAACTACTGAATATTGCATTTAATAGAAAGGCCAACTTCATAGTAGAGTATCGTCCTACCACGCTGGGGGAGCCAGGGTGGCGGAATGGTAGAGCATTGGACTCCCAGTGCACGGGTCATGAGTTCGTATCCCAGCAGAGGCCAAATATTTGTGCTGGCTTTTTCATCGTTGCCCCGTATTTGATATCACCCGTATGTGGTGGAAAAGGACGTTAAACCCCCCAACCCCCCCCCCCCCTCCTACCATCAGTGCTGACACTTCACTGAGTAAAATCATACAACTGTCTCTGACTTGCTTACAAATATTCATTTCTCGGGTCTGGAGCAGCATATGAAAAAAAATCAGGGTGCACAAAACAAAACAAAAAAAAAACGTTCCAATAGCCTGCTCGTCCGTACCGATCAGTTTCGATCATCACTCCCTTTCTCAGTCGTACAATGAGACCTCCCTTGGAAGTTTCTGTGCGCGCGCACTGCGTTTCAGTAGAAAGTTCTCTAGTGTCCGCGATCGGCTTTGGAGAAACCATCCAATTCGGTGGTCACTTGGTAAACCTTACAAGACTGAGAAGCAAAATGCCTTTTTTGTCGGCTCTTCCGGTGAAGACAATCACCCTCCAGCGCGGAACGACAGGTATGAATACTGTGACGTCGGTCGAGTCAGTCTTTCAGATCATTACCAACAGCCGGCGGCGGATCTGTTAGTTGCTGTTTCGGGATTATCATTTGTTCAAGTTCAGACGGTGTCAAGTTGTTACTTCAACGCCGGTCGACGCCTAGCTGGCGTGGCCGGCTGCGATACGAAAGAAAAAGAATGACTCGTGAACAGAAACTGCTTGTGTATCAGACGGTATCAGTGGTTGGGTTCAGTGTATGCCGGACCGGATCACCGGTAAACTGAAGGCCGGGGGGAGGGGGCGGGAGGACCGGTAAAGACCTCCAAAAGTCGCAGACACATCAGTCTTAATATGGGCTTTAACTGAAAAAAAAATCCTAGCAGCATCCTGTCTGTTGTTTACACGGGAAAGTTTAGTGTAGGACTGAATATATTCAACCGTATGTCGTGACTCAAGTCAGTTTTGTGCTGTACTGAGGATGTGCCGGCCAGTGGAAAGGATCGACTGAGTAACGGATAACCGGCAATACAAGGCCGGCTAGAAATACTCAGACTGTCAGTAACAGCCACTGAGCACTGAGGGGCGGGGACTCGGAATGGGAGTACACTGTGTTGCTCCCTTGGGACAACAAAATGACTGCATAGGAAGGGGAACGGAGCTAAAAATCTGACCCGCTCCCCATTGACTCCCAAGAACTAAAGTGTATAGTGCTGGTGTATTCTTTGCGGCGGTATCAGTGCGGCAACTGAAGCGGACTTCAAATTGTCGTTAGCTTCTAACTAGCGTCTAGCTTCTGCACTGATAAGTTGACCCCACTGGCGCCCGGGATGGGAGGTCCGACTCCGGCTGGCAAGTTCCATCAGTACAAGTTGAGATCATCGTGGTAGAGGGTTGCAGAACCTACTCCGTTGTCTTTTATATTATTAGTTTGTTTTAACACTGAAGTAACAACACGAAAAAAGGTGCATTGCCATGCTTTGCAAAAGCATAATTCAGTTCTCTTTTGCCAGGTTTGGGGTTCTACATCCGAGGAGGTCTTGATATTCCTCACACACCAGGTGATCCAGGAATATTCGTAACACGCTTATTACCCAATGGTGCAGCAGCGAAAAGCAAAGAGCTTAGAGAGGGTGACAAAATTGTGTCGGTAAATATATAAACCCTTCCTCATCTCAGTGTGAATGTAACTTTGTGCCACCGTGTGCGTCCCGCGTGTATAAACATTGGCATTTTCTCAGCAACTATAACAAACAGAAAATACACTGTGCCCAAACTTGGTGCAGTGGTAATTAGATACTAAAATGACCTATCCAAACATTTGAGTAACCTCTCCTGAAGGTGAAAGTCACAGCAGTTAAAAGCGCTGTTCGGAAGTACAGTCAAACCTGTGTAAGGCGGTCACCCAAGGGACGGGGCGAAACTGGCCGCCTTAGACAGGTGTGACCGGGTTATCCAGGGTGACATGTCAACAGTTAGCATGTCAGGGGATCCTCTGGGGTGACCAGGTTAGACAGTGACATGGCTTATACAGGTGACCGCCTTGGCAGGTTCGACTGTATCACATTTTCTCACTGAGTTGGCAATCATTCAGATTTGCTTACAAAGAACATTCGCAACAAATTGATATGAGTCAAACTGAGCTCAGTGGTGGTTGGCAGCCACGTTTTCCTGGGCCCCCCTTTTGAGTGACCTCGATCTCTCCTGGTCAAGGTCACCCGCGAATCAGCCACAAAGGCTTCTGCCTTCCTAGTTTCAACTTTGAAAAAATGCTTTGACGTCATGGCGTTGCAGAAAGGTGGAAAACGCCTTGTGAAGCAGAGAGCATTGCATTCCTGATTTCTATATATTGCGTTTGTAAAACATTTCACATCCTTTTTGTGCTTTCTGTTGTTGTTTTGTTGATAATGCTTCGGCTCAGGAAGTCAGGTCAGTTTGTCCACATGCAGATAAATGGTAGGAGCTTGGAGCAAGTGATGCACGCCGATGCTGTGAGAGCCTTTATGTTTGCTGGTGACACTGTGAAGCTGGAAATTCAGCAGGCAGCCTACTCATACCTTATGGTCAGTCCTAGTTTCTCTTGAGTCTAAATTTGTCAGACAGCTTGTTACTTTTTTTACTGCTCATCTGTATAACAAAGTGAATCTATGAAAGTCAAAACCCTCTGTCTGTTGTCTGTTTGAGACAAACTTTAACGTTGGCATTTTCTCACCACTGAGAAGCACCAAATTTGGATTGATGACAGACAGTGATAAGACATATATTATCTAGACAGCCCATTTGAGTCGTTGGTCAAGGTCTTACCAGCTGACAAAGGTTTTCTGCTTAATAAAGGGACACAACTGTGAGTAATCATGTATCAGTTCAGTTCAGTAGTTACTTCCCCTTTTCAGGACAACCTCCTGTGTTTCTGCAAATTGACATGCATGTAGCCCGTTCTGCTGCCCCAACTCTTGCCAACTTCAGTGGTTATTCCTCCCAGGTCATGGCCGGATGGACTCGGAATCCATGGAGGGGCCGCTCAGTCGAAAGCTAGGGCAGTTTTTATTATGGATGAGGGTGATGATATGATAATGCTATGGAGGTCCATGTGGTTTAAGACTGCTTGACAGGGCCACATTCTGTGCTTCCTCTCATAAACATATCGGCATCAATCAGCCACAGGGACTACGGCACCTCAGTGCAACTGACGCCGACCGTGTAATCATCCAACAAAGGTAGCTCCCTCCAAGTCACACCCGTGAAGTGGATAAGTCTCCAATGTGTGGCACCAGCCTCCTTTTTGAGCCCATAGCACGCCTGCTCTGAGTAGGAGCCAAACTAGCTAGGAAAGATCCCACTGTAGGTTAGCTTGTTGGAGTGTGTGTCTAACAAAGATCAGAAGGTTAAAAAAAAAGAAAAAAAGTGTGCTGCGTGCGGTGGCCATGGAGGATTCGTTTTTTGTTGGGTTTTTTTTTGTTGCCCCAACTCTTTGCCAGCTCCTCCCTGGTAATGGGTAGAATCCACGGAGAGCTCGGAAGCAGGGACAATTTTTTTATGCATGATGATGGAGATGAGGATGATGGTAAGATGATGCTATGGAGGTCCGTGTGGTTTGGGACTGCGGGACAGGGCCGCATTCCACGCTTCCTGTCATATATATCCCGGCATTAACCAGGCCCGGGAACTACGGCACCTGCGGTGCCGGCCGTGTAATCATCCACATCATAAGACGTGTCATATCAAGGGAAGCACCCCCAAAGTCGCACCTGTGAAGTGGGTGAAACTCGGCTGTGTGGCAACAGCCTCCCCATTGGGTCCATAGCACACCCGCTCTGGGTAGGAGCCGACCTAGGTAGGAAAAATCCTGCTTGCCTCGGCTGGGACTCGAACCCGGGTCTCCCGGTCCATGGTCCGAAGTGCTAACCACTACACTACGGGGGCCGGTTGGAGGATTCGTTTTAGTGTATGGGTGTGGCTACAGGCATCTGGGCTACATGTCGTTTGTCACGCACGTGAGTTTTACAGGCTTTGTCGTTCTAGTTTCTGTTGAAACACTGCACATCTCACTGACTCGAGCATTCTGCATGAAGAATTTCTATGAAAGGCCTGACTTTTGTAAACTTGTGTGCTTTAGTGCTATACACAGGGTAACAACAGCTGCTAGTGGACAATTTTTGATGGGCCTTTTTGAGCCAGGGTTGTTGTAACTGATTACAATTATCATTCTTTCCTTTTCCATCAGTGTTTTGTTTCTTTTTCATTCAGAGTCACTTTGCCTGGGCTGTGAAGAACACGGTTCGAGAGCTATGGCCAGCGAGCTGGTTCATTGCACAGTATGTGGTGGATTACAATATCACAGTGTGGAAGCCAACCAAGGGTTAACACATATAAGATGCGCCCACAAACTTCAAGCAAGAGACGCGGCATCTTCAGCTTCTGATCTTCACCCCCCCCCCCCCCCCTTCACTTCACCCCCCACCCCACCCCACCCCCACCCCTCACCAATATTAGGACCCAACCTGGTTCTGGCCTCGATAGCCAGATGTTTCTTTCCCATTAATCTTTATGTAGTTTTATTAACATTTTACGCCTTATATGTACTTTAATCAGTTTTAATATAGTGTATCTGTGTTTCACATTCACCCCACCTTGCCCCCCTCATCTTGAGATGTTTTAATGAAAAATTCACTGGCAGGTTCACCAGTTTCGGTCTTTCATATAATTGTTGTTCATGGACATGCCTTGCTACTGATTTTAATTTTTGTTCTTCCATATGTATACATATAGTCTGATATCAAATAAAGGATTTTATACAGTGGACTGCTTTCCAAGTACAGACTGATTGTGCTGTTGTGGTTTTATCAACAATTGGTCGGTTGTCTTGCATGCAAAGCAGAAGGATGTGTATTAAGTGGCAAACTTAATTGTTGTTTATGCTTTATCCCAAACTGTTTGCAAGATGTGGCTGCTGGGTGAAGTCCTGAATTTAAGTAACCCTTGCATGTTTGAACTGCGTATAAATAAACAGCTCGAGAGAAATTTTGGCTGACAGTACCTGTCAGTATTTTATTGTGTTCAAGGGTCAAAACGAAATTATTTGTCGACAATCAAAATCACACACAAGTTTGATGACTGATCATGCACTTTTCCAGAGACATAGGGAACGTGTATGTCTCTGTCTTTTTCACCTGATACCGGTACTTTTATTGACAAAGTCATGAAGTTTCGTGGAACCAGCGGGAAAACTGGCTGAGCTACGGACGTTTGAATAAAAGTGTGAGTGCAAAATCATCAGCCATGGTAAGCTCTGAGCATGACTGACCTCTAGTCTCTGAAAACAATCCAAAGATAAAATCCCCCAGACTTGAAATTTGGCATGGAGAGAATGAAGGAGCTGTATATAACTTGGGATGTGCGTCTTTCGGAATAACACCACAGGTATACCATTTACATAAAGATATTTTCAGTGTGACGATTGATTTCGAAACGAGAGGAGCTATCGCGGATCGGCAAGGAAGACAACAAAGCCTCCCCTCATAACTGTCCCACTTCATTGGCTGCGTAAGGATTACTCCCTCGCCGGCTTCTCCTTGCAGGGATACAGAGAATGTCCTCTATGGTGTGCTAAAGTGAGCATAAGATCTGTCGGAGGGACGGTTATTTGCTCTCTTACACGACAGACATTATGTCGTTAAATCTGCCAGTTGCCGAGCTCGTCCTAGAACGTGGAGATCATGGTATGTAACCAAATTCACACTTGTAACGTTATGCCCGTGTCAAAGTTCTAAATGCAGACGTTGGACTCGGTAAACCCCATCGCTAGAGACAAATCGTTTTGTGGAATGCAAAATACTAATATGACGTTTCATATTGTAATTTGAAGAGACATCCATGCATTCTTGTGAGGAAAAACTTAAGGTTTCGGTTATCGTAATGCCTGCTTGGTCTTCCGTGCCAAACTGAAAGAGAGGACTTCACTGACAAATTTATATTCCAGTAATTCGTCAGTATCGGGTAGGGATGGAGGGGGTGGCGGTCTCGTAGGCGTTCCTAGAGCCTCTGACAATCAAAACAATACAAACAAACGCGAGAAGTTCTACCATTGTATTATTTCGATCCAGTGCAGCACAATGTCGATTGCTATCAGTTTCATGGGGTTTGCCGTAGTTCAAGTCTACCAGGAAGAGTGATTGCATGCGTTTGGACACAGTATTACATGCGCACTGGGACACAAGGAGGGCCTCGCAAGAATAAGTAAAGCAAGTGTATTGTGAAAGCGTTAAATTGGAGGGGAGCAGGGCATGCTCATTATGTACACAGACTTGTCCATGATGTGACTGAGAAGATATGTGGTATAAATTGTTGTGCTTTTCCTTTAGTTGCATTTTTTAAGTCTCGGCCAGTAAAGATTGTACATTTTCCCATAATTTTGTGTAAGGATAGGTGCGATAGAAATACTCATTGTTATTTCTATTTAGGATAAACTGTCAACCCATATTCTCGATCATTGATTAGGGGCTGCCATAAAATTTGTTTCCTTTTACTCAAAGGTCTTGGCTTTAACATCCGAGGAGGTATTGACATCCCACATGTTCCTGGTGACACAGGAATCTTTGTTACAAGGCTCAAGGAAGATGGTGCTGCTTTCAAAGATGGCCGTTTAAAAGAAGGCGACAAAATTCTTGAGGTATACTTTCCATTTCATTGAACATTACGCCACATGAAAAGGGGATAATTCAGTAGTCCACCTCTCCCAGGTCAGTACGAATGGTGGTTGCTTTCCTTTGATCTGAAACCCCAAAGTGATTTCGCCTAGGTGTCACTGATTTAAGAATAATAAAATAATAATATACAGCTACGTCCAAAAATAACGCAACAGGCTGATTTTGTCAAATGGTCATTTAATAAAATGCAAATTGTGGGCAAGTGCCTTCTTATATTCTTAGCATCCATAAGTTATCCATCTTCTTTATGTCCAAACAGGCTATGGGTAAAATTGTGACCTCGTGCCTTCTGTCTGTCTTGAGTTATGGCCCTTTTTGTCAGGCGACTAAGTTTGCATGCACTGAGCGATTGTTCATGTCACAGAGCTGCATGTGAAGATGAGCACGTGAAAATCGGGGTCCTTGCAGTTAAGATGTTGCCTCGTTTTTATGGTGAGTACCGGTCACTGAGCAATGCCTGTTTTCCGGTTTGGGCGATCAGAAAAAGCATCCCTTCTCACTTGTCAGTGGCACATTTCACCATGCCTCGTCTTTCAGCCATTGAGCGGCAGCAAGCCATTGGTAGGCTTAATGGAGGGCAGAGCGTAGCAGACGTTGCCCGTGCCCTTCAAGTTCACCGTGTCACCATTCACTGCTTGGCAAGGCGCTATCAAGCAACAGGGTCCATCGATGACAGACCTCGCGCAGGACAACCCAGAATTTTGACTCCGCACCAACAGAGGGCCGTTGTGCGAAGCTTCTGGCAAAACCCATTCCAGAGTGCAGCAGCCGTCGGTCGTCACCTGATCAGCACCAGAAACCGTGTGACAAGTCGCCAAACTGTGTCACGGGTTGTTGTCAGGGCGAACCTTCACTGCCATCGTCCCTACCGAGGCCAGGTGTTGACGGCAAGACATCGTCGGAACCGCCTGAACTGGACTCTGGCCCACAGACAGTGGCGTCAAGAGTGGGAAAGAGTGGTGTTCAGCGATGAATGTCGATTTGTGGTCAACAGCATCGACAACAGAGTCCGGGTCTGGCGACCCAGAGGTGAGCGCTTTAACAACCGCTACGTTCTGCAGCAAGATGCCTGGCCGGCCCAGTCGGTGATGTTCTGGGGTGCCTTCATTGGAAGTCGAATGCTGGGACCCGTGTTCTTCGACCTGCAGCATGGCCGAGGTGGGGGCGTGACGTCACAGCGCTACATCAACCAGGTTCTCCAGCCCCTTGGGGTGCCCTTTTTTGCTTGGAGACGGCGCTGCTTGTTTCAGCAGGATAACGCGCCCACTCACTCTGCCAGGGCAACACAGCAGTTCAATTCAATTCAATTCAATTCAATATAACTTTATTGTCTGTCGATGGCAGAAACTTTTCTTCTGGCTCACACACACACACACACACACACACACACACACACACACACACACACACACACACACCTACATTAATTTATCTCGACATATAAATCCATACATATTAAACACAGATCCTAAAGTAATGTGTGATGTCCAAGTCTAATACTATGCAACTAAACTAAGAAATCTAAACTAAAAGATGGCAAGGGCATAGCGGACATGACACAGCTGAGGAGTAAGCCCAGTTATGAAAATCCCAACAAATAAAATCTATACATACTGGGGACGGCAGTAAACACAGTCATGAGTTTAAAATAGATACTGCTGAGGGAATGAAAGATTTCCTACGACAAACCAACATCCCTGTGATGGAATGGCCAGCGAAAAGTCCGGATCTGAGTCCGATGGAGCAGGTTTGGGCCTTCTGGAAAACACGCATCAACAGATTGCCAAATTGCCCCGCGTGTGCTGCTGAGCTCCGCCAGGAGTTGCGACGCCAGTGGGGACGGCTGCCACCTGCTTTCCTGAACCGCCTGGTCAACTCCATGCCGAACAGATGTCAGCTGGTGATCCACAACGCCGGAGGCCACACCCGCTACTGAGCCATGATTTGGCTGATGTGAAATAAAGGGCAGCAACTCTGTACGTAACCAACATTGACTTTAAATAACTTACCGGATGGATGTCCGTCCCCAGCCGATTAAATGTGAGAACTTTCAATGAAATCGCTTTTTTCGAATCGAAATTAGACTGACATAAAATTTACATATTTTTCCAAAACAGTGCTTGTGTTGCGTTATTTTTGGACGTGACTGTAGTTGGTAATTTGGGGGCTAAAAAAAAAAAGGGGGGGGGGGGGGTGTCTGTTCTGCGACATATTTATCTACCTTTGAGTTATAGAGAATGGTTTGTCTTTTTTTATTTGTTAGTTGCTTTTTAATGTGTGCTGCAGGTAAATGGCAAGAACATTGAGAAAGTGACACACAATGAAGCCGTGCAGATCTTCATCACCGCTGGAAATACCGTTCGCATGAAAGTGCAGCATGGGGCATACTCATATCTCATGGTCAGTGTTTACAATTCAGTTGCACACAGATTGCGTATACAGTCCAAATCAAGCACCCCTGTGCTGTTCACATACTCATGATGAATAACACCATTTTTTGGTGACTCACCTTAACACATACTATATAATTTTTTAGACAGCAGCAGCATTTTCCACATTGTCAGAAACATTCCCTCCACTCATCACTGTTATGGATACATTATTTTGTAAGATTTCAGGCAGGCTTGATGTGATAAATCAGTGCTATTTTTTGGTATTGCATAGAGTCTGTATTCTTTATAGTCCCATACAAGAATGCCACCAGATACCGCTTTGCTCACACTCACAGTTAGACTCACTAGTCACAGATGAAAATTTGTGATGTGATTTGGTGAATTTATCAAGATGGTATGAATGTGTACCTCCTAGAATTATTTTCTTTAACAGAACTTGCGGTATTAGAATTATGCATTGCGGGAAGGCCATGTTGCTTCCAGTGGCTTAAAAATATGACAACTGATCCACTGTGCACTCAGTTTGGTAGAAGTTGTAAATGATTAAAGAAAAACACAAAAACAAAACTAGATAGGTCTTCATGAATTTGACATCATGTGTGCTATGATTGTCAAAGCAAATCACTGGTGTGCACGCATCAGCAGATTTGTATACTTAGCTTGCAAAGATCACCTGATATCATGTATAATTCTTGCATCTGTGTTTGTCACTTCTGCCTGAAACAATGCACTGTAAGTCAGTTCTGGTTCCTGATCCCCCTCAAAATGTTCATGGTTTCATTTGCAGAATCGTGTTGTGTGGCTCAGAAATAATGTGTTGAGAGCGTCATGGCCGAAGAGATGGTTCAAATTAGGCTTTTAGTTTTTTGATGTTGTTGATTAAAATGAACATGTATGTCTTGGTGTCACAGTCACTGAGCTGTGAAACAAAAACATTCTTGGAAGAGGCAACTGACAGGTGGTGTCAAATGTGATTTGACTTTAACAATTTTGCCTCTTTTTCATTTTCAGTGGATCAGAATTACAATTTTACATCTTGAGTTGAAAGATTTTTCCACTCACGGTGAATTTAGAGTATTAGTATTCATGTATATCCCTTTCCCCATCACACAGTATCGGCACATACATGTATGGAAGACAATCATAATACAGTACAGATGACAGATGGTTTATTGACAGCAGTTTCAGATGATGCTGAAGGAACCTGAAAGTTTGGTGATACAGACCTCTTCTCTGTTACTGTTGAGACAGTAGGCTGCAAGCAGCCAAATGTAATAGAACTAATTTTTTTCAGACACAGTCAGTGGCTATGGTTGTGAAGTGTTGTCTGCAGGAGTGTGTGGAGACCAAGCTGTAGGTAGATAGCCAGGTCCATCCAAAACAGCCTCCATCCAATACCCTCAGTGGTTTTCTTACAAAGTCCTTCCATAGGTGGCATGTGTATGCAGTGTGCCCTGTTGTCAGCGACACTGTATGTGTATTGTACTGTTTAAACATTGGCAAACAAGTTATGTGTTATGATCTATAAAAAAAATCTGGTAAAGTTAGTGGCTGCCAAATTTGGGATCACACAGGCAATGTAGGTAATGACTGCTTCCTATTTAGAAGAAGCTGCATGTTGAAAAATGCACCTCTGAAGTTCACCATGCACACCTGGCAAGAGCCCCAGTCATTCCTCAGCTGGTCAGCATTCTCGTCTTAGCACATGCAATGAGATTTCAGATTCTGCATGCAGTGTTGCCGACAGCAGGGTGTGGTTTATTAAAGTGTCGCTAGTGACATTGTACACCGCGTAGAATGCCATTAGCTATGCTTACAGCTTACATCAGAACCATACAACAGCATCCCTTTGAGCATTACTACAATCATTTCTGTAGGATGCTAGTAATTCCTTACTTGCCCCGTGGTTTACACTGCCTTGTTACTTTCTGTATTGCAGAGGAATAGGTCGGCAAGGGGCTCACAGGACCGGGGAAGCGCTGGAAATGTGAAATTAATCCTAGTCCTTACCTTGCTTGCCGCAGCGGGCATAGGGTTCTTTGTCCTTCAGCGCTCGCAGGCAGCAGAATAGGACATGCGTTCACTAACCTGCAACTGTATGATTTCTATTCAAATTTGCTCGTCTCAAAATTGGCCCAGGGACTATGCATCGCTACACTTCTGTAATCATCATGTTTTTTGTGCATTCTACACCTGGGAGCGACTGTAGTCAGAGTTAGTGATCACGTGATGTTTACAAACCACATCTTCACTGTGTCCAAATGTGGTGGTAAATGGATTGTTGGATGGGTGCACTACAGATCATAACATCTGCGAGTGCATCAGGAAAATTTACGGCTCATGAGCACTACAAATAAACGGACATCTGTGACATTTGCCCTAGTTTGCGAAACTGGTTTTACAGAACATCTTTCATTTTATGTGCAACATTCGTTTACTTGACCAGTAGCTGCACGGTTGAAGCTGAGACTTTCTTTTTCCACGCTTGAAGAGCCTATGCTTACCATCTGTCTCCCACTATGTCCATGGGTTGTGAACCGTTACTCTACTTACCATATATCTCTGCTTTTGAGTTTTTAAAATCTTACCTTATTGCTTGAACAGCAAGCAAGAGTACGCATTTGCAGCAGAGCTAATAGGTATGTGCTTAGTCAAAGTTTGCCGTAGTAAAACCTGTGTATTTTGAATAGGCTTTTGAATGAAGTTTTCCAAAAAACGTTTGGGCAGATGTTGCTTCATGTGCATGTTGTCATTTCAAGTCACATTCTGTGTCTGTCTGTAAACATATCACAGTGCCTGCGCTTGCCTTTGAAGTCTGCATACTGGTACATGTGCTTTCAAGTATTTGACAAATGCTGTTGGTGAAACCACAGTATATCTGATCATAACTTACATGCAACACAGGCAATCCAAACAGACCAGACCACATACATGTGCACTGGTAGCTGAAGAAGAAAAAATGGTTAAGATTTTTGAAAATTTATATTTTCCTACAGAAAAAAAAAATCACAAAACCCTTCACATTTGTGCAGACTATCAGTGGCATTTGGACACATTCTGCGCCAAATTGACATTTGACCCACTTGTCAGACGTCTCATTCGAAGCTGAAATTATGCATGAAATACTTCATTCACAGAAGAACATTATTAAAAAGACAATAAAATTCCACATTGGGACAGTTCCAGGTTATGTTTTGGCTAAGTTTGCCAAAGCTCTTTGATCACCAACAGTGATGTGTTCTGATGGACAGTTTGTAAAGCTGCATCTTGTTGACAAATAAATAATTTCTGTTGCTGCTTTTTCTAGAAGGCTTGTTTGTGGCAAGTGTAGAAACTTTTTAACAAGAAAGAAGATGCGTTTTAAAGTTTCCCGTTCTGGCTGTTTGAAGATTAAAACTGTTGAAAAGATTATGATATTGACTGAACATCCTTTTATTTTTATGGCAGTGTTTGGTTTGATTTTACTTGTGAACAATTTGCTCTGAGTCTCCCGGTACCCCCTATTAAAGTTATGCAATACCCTGGAACCAACTTATTGTACTTTTTGTTCTTCGGGTTTTTATGTGTGTGTATGTGTGTCCTGAATGTTCGTGAGGGGAGTGGCCCGTAGATGGTAATTTTTTTGTGAAAATGGCAGTGTTGGGTTTTCCATCTTATTTTTAACATTATGTACATCTGTGTATGATACTTATGTTAATCTTGAGATGGATTGTTACTTCTATATAGTGCTGCTGCAAATTACATAAAATCGCTGATTGCTGTCTAGGCAATGAGGTATATGTAGCGATCAGAGACAAAGCAGATGTGCATGGGTACCCGTCACATCAGCAGCCTACAATTGTTAGACAACACTCTTGATATGTGAAAAAAGTTCATAGGCCAGCGAATCCTATGTGTTTGTTCATATACCTCAGATACAGTTTGAATGACGCAGGTTTTGTTTGGCCAAAGCCTTCACGGTGGTTGTTGAACTAGCTAGTGGAGGTGAAATTGTGTACATCGTCAACAAGAGTCCTCCCTACTCTCCATATCAGATTCAAAGTTTAGGCATAGGCCTTCAACAATTTGTGTATATTTTAACTTTTTCGGTTATGGGAATGTTTTGTTACTCACTGTGCTGCTGCCCAGTTTATGTGTTAGGCGTTTAGTTCAGTGGCATGTTGTGCATGTTTCTGTTTGTGTCAGTTTGTGCGTTCATGTATTACCTCTAAGAAGTGTGTCATGTTTACTGGAAGATAGAATCTATACTCTGCAAGTGTAGCAATGCTTATAGGTATCCAAAGTGAATGGTGGTGTATGCAATGAGTTATCAGGAGAAGAGAGCATATGTACAGATGTTGGAAACTTGTGTCATAGTAGGAACTCATATTGTGGTACATGTCTGTCTGTTCCTACATTCTACTGCAGTATCTGGGTGCTCATCAGTGTTCACAGGATGTGCTGTGCAGCAAATGTCCTGTTTACGCAAAGTCTTTCTTTTCTTTGTTGATAAAAAGAAGAAATAAAGAAGTATTTGGAATTGAACTGTTTCTTTCACTTTTGTGTCTATGTTTCTACGGTCATGCATGTACGCAATAGCAAGATGTGGAATATAATTATGACAGTAAGTACTGTTTCTTAGTCATAAATTCAAGTTTTGTCAGAAGTTAGAAAAGGCCTTGTCACATTCGAGCTATGTGCATGGCACTAGAAAATCGTGTACGAGTTTTGTCAAACCACAATGCGACATCCAAGTCACCACATCAACAACCCAACAGAGTGAAGAATGAACTTGCTGTTTCTGAAAACTGATGTGTCAGTGTGGACACTGCCTTGTCATCACACAAAAGCAGAACAAAATCAAAACAAACCTTGCCATCTTTCTTATCCATCTTTTATTTTTATATCTGTCAGAGATATTCACACATAGCAGTGAACTTTGAACGTGGGCAGCATACCTACAAGAACCTCTACTTTGGTTAAAAATGCCCTTTACCTCATTCATACTAGTATCAGTCATCACACACACACACACCACACACACAATGCATTCAGATTCACCTGACCACTTGAAAAATTCAATATGAATTGGGAGAACATCTTTGTTGAAAATACTGACAGCAGCACATGGCTACTCTCAGAATACAGTATTATCCTCTGTGGTCACCATTCTCACAACACAATGCATGAGAGGTTTCACTGTAATACAAACTGTTCTACACAAACCACAGAATCCACACACTCGGATACATTTGGAAATGATGAGCTATGCCGCTTTAACGGAAAAATAGGAACTGCCCTGTCACAGTGTACAAAATGTCGCAACAAACGCATCATTTGTGTGTAAGACCGGCCCACCCTGACAAAGGATTACATGCAGTTTTGGCCACTACGGTTATATTGTAGCAAATTTCATGCACAGGTTGAAAGGAAAAACTTGAGTCACCCACCATGTAATGACCTTAAACCATTACTGTAAATGATAAATTTTCTAAGCACCAGGTGCGTACAGCAAAAGAGATTACAAAGAAACTGTGTTAGTCTGGCAGTACATTA
The DNA here is from genome assembly GCA_018292915.2 of Batillaria attramentaria. Lineage (NCBI taxonomy): Eukaryota > Metazoa > Mollusca > Gastropoda > Batillariidae > Batillaria > Batillaria attramentaria. Next base: position 43,798 of record JACVVK020000553.1, on the reverse strand, counting down.
TTCACATCTGTAATCCTACCACACACAACTAGACCAGCAAAAGCCTGGATTTTTATGACTCATGTGTGACCTTGACCTGCTGGAGAGGTCACTCAAAAATGAGAAAATTTGTTTAATGTTCATCATGACCCTATGACTTTGCCCTTCAGGTGAGGCCAGTCAATATAGTATGTTTGGAAAGCCCTTATTCCTGACTACCATGTTTGGATTTTCTGTTTGCAGTTTACATGTAGTATAATGCGAGTCAAACACACCCAAAACAATGACTTACACCACTCGCCAGTGCAAACTTTCAGTGAGTTAACTATGAGTGCTTTACGCCCAAAAATAGTAAGGAAACAGAGCGAAAGCGTGAGTTATGACTTTCCATAACCCACTCAGTGGTTTACAAGTTCACAAAAATGCACTCCAGTTACGTCATCAATCAGAAAATGTGTCATTCAAACATTTGGAGCTCATACGTCATGGCCGGTGCACAGTTATTTTGCTCACTTTTGGGGATGAAATTTTATTTTCCTTCGATCACGTAATAAATAATAATAAATGATCACACAGAAAATTCTGTGCAAAGTATTTGCGAGTGCACTTTAGTATGTCAGTACACGAGCACATGCTCTAAATGATATTTTTCTTAACATCATGCTATTTCAACTGCCATACGCATCATTGCCTCACAAGTCAGTGTGCAGAATTTTGAGGGGGGTACAAAAGTCACTAGTCACCCTACCAGAAAAATAAAATGTCACAAAAAATGTATGCGACTAGAGCAGTAGAGGTAAGAGTTTGAATGCTCGTGGTATAAACAGCTTACATGATCAGTTCGAGTGGTTTACGGTGAAAGGCTAACCCCTCGATGGTTGGATTGTCTGCGTAGCCACCTCGCCAGAGGCTCGGTAGCTACACAGACAATCTAACCATCTCGGGGTTAGTCTTTCACTGTAAACCACTCGAACTAATCATGTAAGCTCTATATCTGTCACGGTAGTAACTTAGAAAACTGTGTTTAGTGACTCCCCCATCTTAGTCCACCATGAACTGAATTGTTACCAAGTTTATGCTTCCTAACATCAGACTAACAAAGAAACAAATAAATACCCGGAGACTCCAGAAGGAAAAATAATGAAAAATAAACAAACTAAAAGTAAAAGCAGCGTTTTGCTGTGGGACTATTCTCAGTTTAAAAAGCTTACAACTACAAACCCCAGACGAATCTCTTGTCTGAAAGATGTCGCTCTGTTACGATGCCATTTACAGACACACCAAACACTTTTCTACAACACTGCTGAACACAAGATGTGTCCAAAACCTTCCATGAAACACCCACTACCTTAAACTGATTGATTCTGAACTTCATGTAGCTCCACTTCAATGGAGGTAAAGTATTCATGAGAAGTTTGATGAGTGGTCACAGCCTGCAATGTGAAAATAGTGGTGATACTGATAGTGTTGACCTGGATGTACAAATTACAGTGCCCAGTGTTACTTCCAACACAACCCTTCCCCCTTCCCATGAAACATCAGAATTCCCTAATTCCTTATCAACAGGGTTCATACAGGATTTTGAGAACAAAATTCAAAGACTTTTTAAAGACTTTTCAAAGACCAAAAATAAAAATTTAAAGACCCTGCTCTCGCAGTCGACTCGCGAGCGCAGCGAAAGGAAAGGCACAGTGACACGGCCAGAGACGCGCAAACAGTGAGCTGGCCCCGAAAATTCGGTCGTGGGAAGAAAAAAAAAATCATTTCGCGATTTTTCAAAGACTTTCAAAGACATTTTTTCAAAACATCGAAATTTAAAGACTTTCAAAGACTTGAAAAAGGGTCTCCAAAATTCCAAGACTTTCAAAGACATTCAATGCCTGTACGAACCCTGTAACACAACCCTTCCCCCCTTCCCTTGAAACATTAGAATTCCCGAATTCCCTATCAAGAAACAGCAGCCTTTTTGCCAAGCCGACTGAACACTCCTGCTGATGCCTTGTCCTTTGTTTGTGAAGAAGTGACAGAAGTCTTGGTCGTGATGGACTGTGAAGTTTTAGGGCCCAGCCGTGATTTGACTCCACCTGTCAATGATAGAAAACATGAGATAAATTTGTACTTCACTCATTAGAATCACATAAAACAAGACCTTCAACAAAACGACAGTATCTGTCCAACTGCATATCTAAATAAACTGTTCCCATTTAAGTTTTAAATAACACCCTTTATAAACAGGCTGATTAGAATCAAGATAAGATCAAAATAACGTGTTTGATTTTTTTTCAGCATTAATAAGCTTTTGTTGTCAGTTCCCCTGACTGGGAGGAAGATGAAATACAAATTCTTGTAAATCAGGTAAATGCGATTTGATCTTATCTTTGGCAGAGAGGAAACCACACTAACTGAACCATAATACAGTGTACTAGTAACAGGTCTAATAATCTCGCACATTGAATGCAGGGACCCCAGAAAGTGACAAAGGCAGAGCTGTGGAAACTTAACAAAAAATACACATGTACACAAGATACTGTACATCTAAACAGTGCCTGCCCACGAAGGAAAAATCTTCTGCTGCATTCACCATTAAGAAGGCCACCCCAAAAAACATACGCTAATTTAAAGGATCTGCAGATCAGTACAGATTTGTGAAAAACGCAGACTCACAGTATTCAATTTTGCAATTTCTGCTATCCCCTGGTGAAAGACCATGACCCTCACAACTGACTCACCTGCACTCTTGGTGGCTTTGGCACTGGATCCAAAGCCCGAGGTTGTGCTGCTGGCTGGGGCAGTTTCCACCTTCTTGCCGAGGCGAGTCTTGGCGCTGACGTTCTGCGTTGGAGCATCCATGGATAGTACACCTTGTGATTTGGACAGTGATGATGTGGTGGTGGACACTTCAGCTTTCTGAATGGCTGTGTGAACATCACATGACATAGTGTAAAAATGATTACAATAAATCTGACAACGTACCTGAATGGGAGATGGATGCAGACTTGAGGAACGTCTAGAGATATGGTTTGTAACTGGTTTGCTAGTATCATGTTGTCCGTTTGTTCATTTTGACCGCTCTGAAACTGAGCAGTGAGTGCATGGCTGGCCCAAAGCTTTTTAACCTTTGAGTGTGAGATCAGAATAGGATAGGACCATCATAAGTGACTTTCGAAATGGGTATAGTACTATACACCGATGATTAACAAACGCCTAGATGCATCAGTGTACCACAGCAGCACTAAGCAAGACATGAGTGGAACAAATGTATGAAGGCATAAAGAACACTTACAAGTTTTCTTTGCTGCCGAAAGCATTTTGCCAACTGCCCTTGAGGTAGGTGTTGTTCTGATAAACTTGGGACTTGCTGTGGTACTGGTCACCTGTACCTTCAGTGGCTGCAGACCAGTGACCTTGAATGTTTGTGCCTGTGGTTTAGGCCTTGCTACTTCCGGCACCGTGACCTTGACCTGGTCCTGCAAAGTAACTCTGATTTTCTTCCTCGGCGGAGTCTCTTTGACCTTCTTGGCCGAGTCCGTGAATTTGAGAACACCGTGGTACTGCAGTGGACTTGTGGGTGCGGCCCCTTCGTCGCTGTCATCATCTCCTGCAATATTGGACACTGTCAGTACAGACTAGTCATTAATGATATTATTGATGTCATCACCACCAACATTCCAATCAGCACAAATCAAAACCTCTCAAGACGCCGTGCCTTACATTCTGGAAAGACACACGGACAGATACTCACAGATAGGATTTGTTGTGGTTGTAGTTGACACCATCATAAAACAAAGAATGTCAAACGGATACATGTAAAATGCCTTCTTGTGCTGATTGTAGCTGGCCTGTATTCCAAGGAATCTTGCCTGTTTACATGCTTGGTATCAGAATAACAAACTGTGTACCTTCTGATCCCACCTCCATTTGAAAATATACAATAATGTGTAAAAAGTACAGCAAAGGCCTATTCAAATGGTAACACACTACTAATTTATGGGAAGAACAGCGACACCAAATGAACTGATCCTTTTGGCTTCAAGCCGGTCGTCTCAAACATTCTATAACCATTCACTTTCGAACCTCGACACTCATTCATATTTTCAAATTAGATTATACAGAAATGACGAATGCAGAGCATCTTTCAACAAAGAGAGTGCAAAACACTACCTGGAGTACCTACCTGTGGATATACTAGGGGAGGTGGAAGAAGCTGGGCGTTTTACTCCTGCCTTGCCTCCCAGTCGACTGAAAACTGAGGAGCTGCCTACACCTGTTACTGTCATCTTTGGACTGGCTCTGCCCCCTGGTGAGTCCGAGCCAAGACGGTCAAAGACAGAGGTTTTCAAAGAACTGCCTGCAACAGAAAACGTACATATTCCATCCATGTGTATTCGGGGCTGAAAATGGTCTATGATCCAAAAGCAGGAAAAATGCGGACGTGGTGGCAAAGCCACAAACATGTGTCTGCTTTGCAGATGCGTTATGCTACGGACGCCTGCTCCCCCGGAATGTTTTTTTTTTAGTTTTTTTTTAATTAGACTAAAATCTGTGCAATTTGGTGCACTTTGGCATGATTTTAAGTGCTTCTAAGGAGGAAATAATTATACTCTCTTTTGTGGTGGTGGTGTGTGTGTGTGTGAGAGTGTGTGTGTGTGTGTGTGTGTGGGGGAGGGGTTAGTCAAAGATGATGGAAATCAGCCACAAGGTGGAAGATTTTTAAGCCCTGTTATTTTACACATCATTCAGATCTTAAATAAAATTATTTAAAAGTGAGAGGTTCATAAGTTACATTCTCACCAGATATCAAGAAAAGCCTACATTTCTTAACTTATACAGATACCGTATCATACATGTATGTAAAAAAAAAAACAACAACAACAACAAAAAACCAGCAACCAAAATAACCCGACTCTGTTCCATGTCGTCTCACTTAAATTCTGTCTTTGAAGTTCTACTTCTTTGCATCTATTTAACTATACCTTTCAAAAATACGCTGTGCACAACTTACCTGCGTCTTGTGCAGGCTTTGGAGCCGGTGGCTGATTCATAGGAGCAGCATCTGGAACCTTGGCTAGAAAATGGCCAACCATGCGACTGGCAGCTGCAAACACACATGTATACAGTACATAAAACAACAGTTATATATATATATTTTGATACGGTGTAAATTAAATGTCATTTGGCTTTGCATAAAATTTGCTTACCAAACACCACTCAGCACAGTCAAGAAACGCACTATGTAAAATGCATACATAACAGTAGTATTGTACACAAACGTATAATTTATAAACAACATAAAAATTCAAGACCACCGAAATGAATTTTGTGTCATCCTGTACCTTCTATTTGATGAAGCTGGAAAAGGCAAAGCAGACAGCAAAAGTACCAGCTGACAGGCAAAATACCAAAACAACAGAGCATGACCAAACCAGGCCGTTTCTCTGTGACTCCTACCTGTTGAGCGCCGAGGTGAAGGGGATGCAGCCGCTGATCCAGCAGTAAACTTCGCCCCTTTAAGAGCCTTGTCTTTGGCATCCTGCAGCAGTTACGGATAGATTTGAATAAACAGGCAAGGTTGTAATGGAGGATTCAGCTGAGGTACAGTAAACATGCTACTACAGGGACTTCAAAACTGAAGATCTCTTCCAAGTTTCATCTGGAGACACACATGTACAAACAATATAAAGTTAAACATCAAAACAATGCAAGAAGGTTTAAATTTTTTTTTTTTAATTTTGTTTTAGGTGACCTGTGTATTTTGCACTTCGAGAAAAACAAGGAGGAACGGCCCCGTCCTACAAAGTTGTTTCTCCAAACTTCATTTTATTTTGTCTGTTTTGTTGTTATTGTTGCCGGTTCTCCGCTCTCCAAGTTCTACCAATGACACTAGATCCTCTACGACCTCGACCGATTAGCCACGTGACTGGGGGTGGGGCCGGGTGGGGGAAGACTGAAGGGAGAGAGAGAGGGTGGGTGGGTGGGTGTTTAACGTCCTTTTCCCCCACATAAGGGTGATATCAAAGACGGGGCAACGAGAAAAAGGCCAGCACAAATATTTGGCCCCAGTGGCCGGGATTCGAACTCTCGGCCCAAGCATTGAAAGTCCAACGCTCTACCATTCGGCCACCCTGGCTCCCCAGAGAGAGAGAGAGAGAGAGAGAGAGAGAGAGAGAGGTCAGTTCCGTGAACTAAACATTTGTCGTCAGCCTCAGGCAGGTCGTCATACAGAGAGAGAGAGATGACGTAAATTCCGTGAAGTAAACTTTTGACGTCAGCCTCTAGCACTGAGATCGTCTGAGGATGCTTGTTCATGTCTTGTGATTTCCCTGTTGGCTTTGTGACTTCTCCAACTGAATTATTTTTCACATGAAATCTGGAAGATCTAGAGGGCTGATGAAATGTCGGAAGCAGTGACGATACTTGCAGATTTTGCCTGTGAACCAAACAATTGACGTCAGCCTCACGCTGCTCGTCTGACAGATGATACATACTTCTACATATCTTGTGATTTCCTTGTTGCTTTTGTGACTTCCGTGACTGAATTAATTTTTACATAAAATCTGGAAGATCTAGAGAGCTGATGATACGTGGACTTAAGTGCCTTGGCTTGTACAGTTATGAAATTGCAAAATTGGAACTTTTTTGACCGTCGCTTCTCGCAGAAACGTGAAAAATGTGTTTATCTAAAAGCTCTGCAATTCTTAATACTAAAGCTGTAATAGTGCAGTAGTTCATGTCATATGTGCAGTTGTCACAAGTGACAAAAATACCGGAATGATGAGTAATTTGAAGGAGTCTTTTCATAGATATTTGGCCTTATATATATATGCAAACCACCCCTACCTCGGAAATATTTTTCTTACACAAAACCTGTCAGAGCTACAGAGCTGTGCTACGAAAACAGGCAGTATAATTGGATGATCTTCCCAATTTCAGAAAATGAAGCCATTTGAACATTTTTTGCGAAAAAATTCGTAACATGACCGATTTTTTAAAATCGGCGATAACTCTTCTGAAAATGCAGTAGGCTAAAAATCGTGAAAGGTAGGTCTGGAGAAGGTGAATTCCCATTTTATCTCAAAGTAAAAAGGCCTCCAACGAGGTGGTTTAGGAGATAGCCATCATTACATCCGTCCACACACACACGCACACGTCTCACAACTCCCGTCAAAAAGAACGCAGCAGCATAGTGTGCACGTAAGGTGTCTATGACGCAGATTTCGTAACGTTACTGTGTGCGTGAAAGTATGTATTGTGTGGAGAAACGTCACAGTCTTGTTTTGTATCACTGAAACTTGCTGCTGCGCGTAGCAAAATCTGCCCCGTCTCATAAAGTTGTTTCTCTATAGAGAAACAACTTAAAAACGTAAACACATTCTTTCAGTGACACATATGCGCAATACAGTAATACAGTACCTTAAAAGTTAAATAAGTGCCAAAAACACAGCTTCTTTCCTCGACACTACTTACATTCAAGCACAGCAGTTTTTGTATTCTAAGACTGATAATCACAAAAGTGATGTAACATGCATGGAATACACTTGTGAACATTGCAAGACGAAAAAGATAATTGAGCAGTGTTTCGGACTGCTTTCACAAACGGTCCCAAGAACCCTCTTCCAGAATTTCAGGGGGTCCTTTTGCAATTTCTAAAAGTTTTTTAGTTATACACTTTTTCATTTTCTTTTCTGACCCTTCCAACGCACTGCTGCTGTCTCTGGCGGTGGGTTCACGACTTCCGTCACAGTTTGACCTGCCAGTTGTTGAACGTCAAGTCGAATCATCACTAGTCATCAGTACTCGTGCTACTATTCCGTCGTCAGCTCTGAACAAAGATCGTTCAAAATTTTCAGGGCAGGACCAGAAAAACATGTGCGTAACTGGGATGCAGTGACTTAAACTGTGTGTCATTTGTAGATTTCTGTATTTTCTGTACTGTCGCGTGTAATCAGAAAAATTGATGGGAGTCTAAAGAATGGTGAAAAACTGACTCGCTAAAGAGATGTATGCAGCTGCAGAATCGAAAGGAAATGAACTATACCTGATCATGAACTTCTTTTGCATGTTTTAGAACAGCGATGATATCCCCAAGTCGAGACATTCCCATATCCTTGAGGTATTCCTTAGTCAGGTCCATCAGCATACCACGCTGTATGCGGTTGTCTGTGAACAATACTGCATAGTGTGCTGCATCACCAGCTGGGATCCCTGAGTCTGTGAAGAACTTGATCCAAAATGAAGTTTCTGTGGCTGTAAATTTAAGTATTGTGTAAAAAGCAGAGAACAAATTATTAGTAAGACTAGGAACATTAATAAAATCCAACTACTTTCACAATGGTAGCAGGCACAACCACCCAGTTACAAACATGCTTCTTATTCATTCAAATTTCAATCATTGGCAGGGATCGATTTTCTCGCGCACCGTGCGACTATGTCTCATATTTTTATAAAATGTCGCATAGAAATTTCGCAAAATGCGTCATATGTCGCACAAACATGACATCACAAGCGCACTTGACAACGCGAAGCAGAGATGCGCTGTCTGTGTCAGTCATAGAGTCTGTTACACTGATCTAATTTTAGTGATGACTTATCCCGCTCGCCGCGCACGCTGCCAGGAACTCTCGCTCGAAAGAGTTGCAAAAAATATTGGCGCGTTATCAGTTTTCTCAGTTCTGCGATCGAGAGGTCCTTTTCCGTTCAGAACCTGAACGTCACTGCACTTAGGAACAGGCTCTCGGCACAGACATGTGACAGAGTGATGCGGGTGAACTTGATTGTCTCATAGAAAATGAAAATGTCTCATAAAAATGACTGGTCAAGGAGACAATGTCTCATTGGCATATATATCTGAGTAAATCCATCCCTGGTCATTGGCAACGCTGTTTTCCTGAGGCACTGAAACTAGAAGAGAGGTGTGTCACTCTCTTTGTTCTGATCAAATCTAGGTGATAATTATGATGATCAAAATCCCAAGTTTTAGCGACATAAACTAAACCTCAGTCGATCTGGGTTTTTGGCCACAAATCCTACGAAAACCCGGTAACTAGAATTTAGAAACCTCTTGCTTAGTCTCAGTACTCTCACCATCCTACTAGTACTACTACTAGTCTTAGTCTCACACGCGCACCCAGAGGCTAATCAATAATCCACAGAAGTACATCGAAGCAGCCGCCAGAAACAATGCCTTCAACAAACGAGGGAAAAAGACGTGCACTCTTGCTAGTTTGGTACAAATGACTGCCTAATATAATACACTTTATCAAATATAAACATGTTTTCACCTGATTCTGTTCCCGACGCCATTGTTGAAGATCGGTAACTCTCGAACGTATGAGGGAGGTATCATTACGTGTGGTCGAGGGAGGTGTTATTTAACGATTCTTCCAAGTTGTCGCCCCTGATGCGCTACAGCTGTCTAGGGTCCATACCATGAATCTTGGACTATGCGTATTTCCTTGCAGTTTGATTCTTTGATGTGGATGTCATTGTCATTGCCATAATTGTTTTCATGTTCAGTGTAACGGATTTTACGTTTTTGTTGATCCGTACTGACCCGCGAAAATTGAGCAAATATGACTACAGTTCCATCATGGGATGAGTTCATAAGAGGTGCATATATATATACTGTACAGCATGTTTTGTTTGTTTGTTTGTTTTTGTAATCAGAATAAACGATCACAGTGACATCAGAAGTTACCAGCACACAGTAACAGGGAGACAGCAGATATAATATGTATCACAACGGAAGTATTTTTTCTTTAGGTTTTCGCTGGCACATGGTATTGGTAGCACTCTAGCTGTGCATAGCGACACATTATGATTATTTTAGTGGACTTCCCATATTCCCTGACAAAGATGTAGATCAATAAAATGTAAATAATCTGAAAAAAAATTCACAGCTCCTTTGACACGATTGCTGTGCTAGTTCATAAGTTGTAGGATCATAAAATGCATGTTGCTTCAAAGAAAAAGATTTTAACCCGTTGCAGTATGTGTTTATCAGGGTTGCACATTTTCCACAGCTTCTATAGGACAAAGTGTCCTGGAAACAGCAAAGTGATAGGACACCGTGTCCTGGCCACTTAGTGGCAATAAAAATTTTAATAGGACAAATGTCCGCTTGAGGTGGGGAAAAATAGGACATTTAAATTTTTTTTAGGTCAATGTCCTGGGACCGACTTAAATGTGCAACCCTGGTTTATACTACTAAGGTTGTGCATTTTATTGTTGCTTTTTCACCCTAGTGTAACTATTTAATCTTGTGTTTCAGAGCATTTGCTGTGCAAAAGCCTGTTTTGTGGAGTGTGTCTGCTGACGCAGCATGGAGAGAAAGCTTACACACATGGCCACCTAGACAGTGTTTCACAGGTGCAAGGATCATCCTAGTATATATATCTATCTGAAGGGCTTTAGATATCTCTGGGAACTGTCATAAGACAAATGTCCAGGCTGACTACAAAAGTATAGGCCATTTGTCCTGAATATTGTTCACTGTGGCATTGAAATGTAGGACATAACGTCCACCTTGGTAAGAAAATAACTGGACAGTTTTAAAAGGAATCGGTCTATGACCGATGTCCCACACAGATATGAAACCCTGCATCTGTTCCATGTGTTAAGATGTCTTTGTCTCTCTGCCTGTAGCATGTGCCACCACATCCTCTGGACTGGGAATGGGATTTTGAGCTCTTGTAGCATAGGCACCTTCAGTCCAAGGAGACTGCGGATGTGTGCCTTGAGGTTGGTCTCCGGGGTTGAACTTGAAAGTGGTACATGTACAGCACGTAACCTGACTGTAGTGGCCCACATGGAAGTGGCTGTTGGCATTATACAGACTTTGCACGTCAAAGTTGATTTATAACCATTGGATCTATAATAGTACAAATGTCTTGGATGGCCGTAAAACTGTTGGACATTTGTCGTGAACATCATCCACTGTGGCATAGCAATGACAAATGTCCACCTTGGTAAGAAAGTAAGCAGACATTTTAAAAAATGAATCAATCTATGATCGATGTCCAATGCATTATTAATGGTAAGAAGTAATTTAGGTGATACTTAATAGAAATTTTATTTAATTTTGAAGTGTGTTACTGATTAGTCTGTGTGTTCATTTTATGTTGCATGTGTTGTCTGCTTGTTCGTTCTGTGTCCACCATGACGGAATTTCCCATTTGTGATAATAAAGATTTTTATGAATGTCGATATATGTGAGTGTGTATTGTTAATGTATTCAACATCTTGGTTGTGTCTGATGTGTTTCAGGATGATGTTCAGCAGTTTGTGCAGGCCTTTAGAACAACATCCTCAGCAGCAGAGCAAGAGGTTGTTCAGAAAGGGTTCAGTCTCAAAGGCCTTGGGCAGAAAAGCCAGAGACAGTTCAAGATCTACTCAAAGACATTCTCGAGGTAAGAATGATCAGCAGGTTGGAGCAGGTGGTTCATATTGTGAATGATAACCAATCCAATGTCCACTTATAAAGCACACAGGTACTCGTGAGGAAAAGTTCATGCTCGTTACGCTTAACAAAAAACAGTTACCAAAGAGGCAAATAAAGAAATCAAACCTAGTGAAAGCCACTGGCATTTGTCCTGTTCGTTGTTGTCATTTTATCAGTAATGCTGTCATGTACCCCAGCTTACTGTAGCAAACTTGCTCAGTTTTGTGCGCCACATACATTCATCTGTAACCATTTTATGTGTACACTGCTCTGGCAGAATACCACTACATTTTTAGTAAACAATCATGACACTCTCCCCTCCCCTCTTTGTTCTTTTTGCAGCATTTATACAACATCCAGTGATGGTGAATTGGGAATGACTGTTAACAAACTGCCTTATGGACTGCTGATCTGCCTGTACACAAACTCCGTGACTGCAGCGACAGCTGTGAAACAAGTGGAACAGTTTTGCGATAAGCTGCGCTCCTGACAGTCACAAGTTTGTTCCCTTTCTTAACGTGATGTACTTCTGTCATTGCAGTCTTGTCCTTGTATCCAGCACATTTTTCATGCTGTGCTGTGCTTGTGCAGTGTCAGTGACTGTGTTGGTGGGCTGTGGCGTCGCTAACTGCAGACTGTCGTTAACTGCAGAAAGTTGTAGGCGCATGTGGGAAATAAGGAGCACTCCCCGCACTCCTCATCTCGTTTTACACATTCCAGGTACTGGCGCGTGATTTGCAAGAATGACGTGCACGTTTGCGTATCATGTGCTCTTCTTTTGTGCAGCGTTGTACTCAGTCACTTTGAGCACTGCTGTGTCGGATGGAAACAAGGCGGAAAAAGTGAGTGCTTATGGTAAAATGATGACATTTTGTAAGTGGGAGTCATAATATAAGTACACCTACAACTTCGACTTTAGATGATTGAATAAAAATCCATGAGAATGTATTGAGAACTTGTGATTTTTTATGGCCGGAAAGCATGGTAATAAAAATAACTGAAATCGGCCACGGGGGACTGTATGCCTAATTCCATTTAATATTATGACTTCCACTTACAAAATGTCATCACTTTACCAGGTAAAAAACTCACTTTTCCTCCTTGTTTCCATCCGACACAGCAGTGCTCAAAGTGACTCGTGAGTGCAACGCTGCACAAAAGAAGAGCACATGATACGCAAATGTTCACGCCTTTCTTGCAAATCACGCGCCTGTACCTCGGGCGCACTCGAGGTCAAGGTCAGCACCGCATTGTTCGGGAGTTCACATTAAATTATCACGGAACGCAAATTATTAAACTAAGTTATGTCTGCTGCTTTTATTGATCAACAAATCCTTAGGTGGAGGCGTGTTAACATTATTATTGTGCCTTAATTACCAAATTAGTGATGTATCCCAGTTATCATCAGTTTCTGCGATCTGTCTGCAGTTAACGACAGTCTGCAGTTAGCGACGCCACAGTGGGCACCTTTAAATATAATATGGTGGAAACTGGGATTTTTATTTCAGTGTTTGTTTTGTTGCATTAAATGTTCATCTGAATAAAATCTGGATGAAGCTTCCTGCCTGCAAAGGGAGTGTATAATTATGTTCACAAATTTTGCACTTTTAAAGTGTTATCCCGATGTAACCATGGGTCTACATGCTTGTGTGCACATTTTCTCTCTGGTCATACAGCAAAGGTAGCTTACACATCCAAGCACACAACACACACTAGCAAAAAGTCCAAACAATATCAACATGTGAAACCTTTTTTATAAACAAGAATAAATACCCCATATCTGGGAGAGAAATATTCCATCAGGTATTGTAAACTTCTGAGCAGCTATGATTCCAAACAATACAATCAATATGTACATGTACACAAGTATCGTATGAATTTGGAATACATTGTTTCTGGCATCTTACAATTTTTATCTACTTTGTTGTCCCATTTGGGACTGCATTTACTCTTCCGAAGTTGGATTGTGATAGCTGCACACACACAGTCATCTAATCCACTGAAGATGTTCCTGGGAATGTCCAACCCACAGAATCAAACATCTGCACTTGCAAATGGAACTGATGATTTCATTCTTAACCCTTGAACTTCTGGGATCTACAAGAATGTGCTGTTCACTAAAGCAAAGCTCTGTCTGCAAAATACATCGCTACAACGCTGAAAGTGCAAGTAAACTAAAAAGAGTTTACAAAGACAGCTTAGCATGTGCTATGGTACATATTTATTTATTAATACTGCAGATTACCTGTAGACCAACAAAAAGGATGTACACTGCACTGTACAAGCATACTGTTTAAGCATACTGTGATCTGGAGGAATCGCATGCAAAAACGTAAATTCACATACTTGTGTATATGGAGCAAATAGATGCCATGCATAAAAGAAGTGTTCCCATGTACATTGTACAATTATTACATCACAAGTGCCACACACAAGTCAACCAAGTGAACCAATAGTCTGCTGTCAGGATTCCATCTCGCTGCTGTTATCATGGCCCACATCTTTGTCAGAAAAATGCGACCTTCATTAAAAACAGTGAGAGACCACAGAAACGGCCTAGAAAGTAAAGGTGGGCCATCTGAATGGTGGTCTGAAGTGAAAGCCCTATTGTGGCAGTTCTCCAAGAAATGAACTGCAGAAAGGATGGCTGAACAGGGATGGCCCCAACAGCAAGTTATACTGTTTCACGATGTGCTGCGAACTCCAACATACCACGTTCTGGATAAGTGCAAACATGCTGACCTATGCAAACTCTTCTCAGTGTGTACAATGTAGTTGTGTGGATATTAACACTGTTACAAAATCTGAGCTACACTGCACTGCATACACTCGGAGCAATACCATATATATATACGCAGCTCCAGTCAAATATTGCAAGTTCTACTCTACAAAGATTTGGAACGTGAATTACTGTTCAATCAATGGCACGCTCACTTTCACTGATGCAGTAATCTTGTTGATGGTGAGTGGGTACCTCAGTCGTTAAGTACACTGAGACACGAGAGCCCTTTCACGTGCTTACGCTTATGGTTAAAATTTTTGATGTGACGCCTTACCTGTGCGCTTATTTAATCTCGTAACCACACAAAGTATTAGGTCCATCATGTGACTGCACATATTTCTGAAGTTTGATAAGGGTCAGCTATGACACTGACAATCTGCTGTGAAGTCTGTTACTTATTTGAAATTACTGTTGATATCATACAGTTTGGATGCCCCAGTGCAGCTCCGTGGTTTGGTGTTCTGCGCTGAAGGCAAGTGACACAGTTTCAATCGAGATCGGGATTTTAAAAGCAGGCCAATTTGCAAGCAGAAATCAAATGAGATGACCCTCTCCATACATTCTGTACACATTGAACTCATACCATTCAGTGGAAAGGACCAATGACATCTGCTTTATATAGACAGGAGAGCTGGTCTTACCAAATGAGATTTGTGAAAATGAAACTCACATTCAAGCGAACACAAGCACACAAATATGAACATGATGCAGATAATTCAACATGAACAGAAAGTGCAAACTTGGTCCCTTTGCCATGTACTTTTGAGTCAGCAGACGCTGGGACGAGTCTGTGCATGTTTAAATCGGGAACCCAGAAAGTGAAATTTAAAATCTCTTGTTTCTCAGTAAAGATGTCGCATGTTGACATTCAATATTAAAAGTTTCCCTGCATCAACATTGTCTAGACATTTTATGATGTTGAGAGGCAAAGTAAAAATTCCATTATTACAGCAGCCTGCAAACTCTAATGAGGTAATAGAAAAAGTGGTGTTCATGTTACCCCCTTCAAAGAATTCAATTATAGATTGACAAAGGATATAAAAAGAAAGAAAACCCTTCGTCTGTTCCAAAACAGATTATGGTCCCCTGTATGGAGATCAAATTCTGGAAATGGATGGGGAAAAAATATCGAGTAAAAACAGACCTGGCAAATTTGAACAAAAATCCAGTACAAAAAAACAAACAAAAACAAATATTAAAATATCAAATATTAAAAATAAGAACAGTCTATCACTGATTGTCAGCAAACAGCGACTCAGTTGATCACAGGCCTCGTTAGTAACTCAGATAATCACACTGTTATAGTTGGGACTTGGAGATAGACATGGGGGATACAAAGAACACAAAAATCACCCATCATACAAATTCTGCAGTCCTATTGAATGCCATCTGAACAATTTTGGAGAAAAAAAAATGTGGTGTGCATATATAATATATATACACACAAAACAGGATTTGCAGACCATCAGAAGTTGACCAGAAAACTAAATAAGGAAAATCAAATTTGATTTCAAGAGCTGTTTCCTTGGATTTGAAGTTTGTCTTTTTACGTTAACAATCATAAGCAGTACTTGCAAGTGCTCTTGTTATGTAAGTTGTGACGGCAGGATAATTGAAAACAGCTTAAACAATACACCAGCATAAAACAATTCTGTAATAGTCAAAACTGATGTCTTTAGATAGTACCTTTAACCAAAACAGGAAGGAAAATTAATCAGAAAAACGTTTATATGGGAGACAAAATTGTGAATAAAAACACTGCCGTGCAGCCTCAGCATCTGCATATCTACAAGGAAAACAAGGTGAAAGTTGGACAAGTAACGGAAGAACAGCTTACAATCACTAAAAATGGCACATTTCATGTGTAGTAAAAAGGACCTCTTGTGTCAGTATGTGTGCTACTGCTAGCTAGCATCCCCTAAAATCCCTCTCACCGAGTCTAACCCAATAGAACTTAAAACTGCAAAAGCTATTTGTATAAACTAAAATACTCCACTCCCCTCCCTTCTTACCGTTTTCCAAACAGAATGTAGAGCTAAAACCATAAATACACTGTACCATACTCTCCTTCAGTGTGTAGGTTTACATGTATGAAAATTTAACCGATAAAGAGTCACCACAAAATGTCAACATAGTGGGGAGTGTTAGAGGTAAAAAAAAAAGAAGCATTAACGTTAGTTGTAGTAGCCAGCAGTTATTGCTTTTTCACTAGCACAGTTGAGCTGCCTCGGATTTTCACAATACATGTACTTGCATGTGCAGCCTGCATGCACACAGGAAAATCAGCAACTGAATAAACCACAGTGAAATTATAGCACAGGCATTTGCAGTAACATCACAAATGTCAGAAACAGTATAAAACAGCAAACTATCAAACTTACCCATACAGCAGAAGTTTAAAGAAGTTACCATTTCAATGGCAGCTTACAGAAAACAGTGAGCATAAGTCAGTGCTTGGCACCTTCGGTTCAGTGTAGTGCAAGGCTGTGTATCCTGCAGTCACGTTTGTGCTCCCAATGAATGAAATGTATGTATTTCACAACTGAAAAGAGTGACCCTTTGAAAACACCTAACATATTTTCAAAGTTACTATATGTGTGAATTCTGTTCGAAAATGAGAAACATGGATGCATTTATGGCAGCTGTAATCAGCATGCCCTATTATGACCGCAGTCTTAACAGGGTCACTTCTGACAACAAGGGCTGTTACTAAGGGTAAAGTGGTAATGGTACAGGCAACTGAAGGTGACCAGTTCATGTATTTGAAACGCTGGTTGGGAGTGACACAGAGGTATCTGGTAACAGAAAAAAAAAAAAAAAAACCCACTGAGGTTTCTCTTACTTGCCAGGCAAATGCATGGAGATCATGCAGATCCAAACCTTCTGAGCTTCAGTCCATCTTCTCATGAGCATACACATACTGTCCATTCGTAGCTGTAGTCACACAATGGTGCTTGACCCACATGTTCCTACAGTCTCCCCACAGTCTGACACTCACACTGTTCCACAGGAATGTTGAAGATAATGATTGTATGTATCAGTCAAATGACCTAAACCCGCAGCAGGTGTAAGTATACCATGCCAGTTACTAATATTAAGAACGTGTCCTACCACAAACAGAAAGTCAACAGTATCTGTGTGAACCAGTCACTGTTACAATGATATACAAGTAAAAAGCATCATGTACAGCAGCTCTATGATCATATTCTATCTAAAGTCACTCAGCAGTCTACACATTGATTGAGGTTATTTCGTGCAATAGTTGATGAGGTGTGAAATTCAAGG
Source organism: Batillaria attramentaria (assembly GCA_018292915.2). Classification (NCBI taxonomy): domain Eukaryota; kingdom Metazoa; phylum Mollusca; class Gastropoda; family Batillariidae; genus Batillaria; species Batillaria attramentaria. The sequence goes on along the minus strand of JACVVK020000553.1, from coordinate 26,315 downwards.
GAAAAAGAAAATAAAAAGGGGTGGGGACTGGGGTAAAGAATTTTCTTGCTTTGTATCCACCGCAATTCACCTGTCCTCATTGCAATCCTATTGGTCATGCCATCACAGTACACTACTAAGTAAAAACAGTCTGGTTGTGAAAGCAGAAACTTCTTAAAATGGAAAACTCTGTGCCGGGAGCAGTCACTCGCAGCGGAGCAGGTGTTCATCAGTGGGCATTCGGGGATGAATTTTTGTTCCGAAGCTGTGAAAAGCATGGCTTTTTCTCTGTGTCCTCTCCACCCATCACGCCAACTTTTGAACGATTTCCACAGGAATGCGAGGAGAAACAGTCAATGACGCACGTCTGATCCATGATGAACATTTGAGATGCCTTGAGATTGGCAGCGTTCACAGCAGCAGTTTTAGCGTCAGCACTCCTGGTAGGCTCATGTTCCTTCATCAGCAGGGCTTCGTTCCTGGTAGTGGAGGGAGCTGCTGTTGTGCTGGAGACGGCCGTCGTGGGGTTAGTGCGGGTGGTGTTATCACAGTTGTCTTTGGTCCCAAGTCGCTCAAGAATGTGGTCCAGTAGGTGGGAAAAGAAGTCATCAACACCCTCAAAACCTGTGAAATGTACAATACAATCAGTGCTGTGCCCAAATCTAACGACACATTTCCACAGAATGAGGGAGATGGGAACATCTAAATCTGCATACATTGCAGGTTGCATTTGTTCTGCCATATCTCTAGAGCCCCCCCCCCCCCCCCCCCCTTCCTATCTGTTTACACAGTCCAACAGACAAAATTTACAGCTACTTGCACTGGGCTGCAGGGAAGGTTGCCCCGACATGTCGCTGATCCTCCATATTCACAGATCACATAACTTTGAAGTTTTAGGTGAGCCAATTATAGCTGCAAAACTCTTGGAATAACCAAAAAAGAATTTAAAAAAAAAATCCAAGCAAAACCCACCTGGAAAAGCGTTGATGTCAATGATGGCATACTGCTGCGTCTCAGAATCAATGATGACATCAATGCCCAAAAGTGTCATGTCCATGGCCTGACTAATGGCCGCCCCAAGCTGTTCAAGAAGTTGCCAGTCTGGTTTGATCAACGGCTCGTCTATACTCTCCATGTCCACCTGTGTGAAGACAGCAGTATGTGCTAGCAACAACACCTTTTACAGAGTGTAACTTGTCAATTTTTAGCAAGTTTCCCTGCTGAGTTGGGAGTGTGAAGGCAATTATTTGTAAGACTTATGCATGCTGCCAGCTTTATTCAGTATGCCTGTAATATTACATCATGCAATCAGAAGAAAATGTAAAATAACTGCTGACAGATCAAGAAATGCAGTAGGTACTTTCTGGTATTTTTCTCTCCCCCCCCCCCCCCCCCCCAAAGAAATCATCTGTCATGTACATACCTCATTCAAAGGATGTGATGAGCCAGGTTTGGAAACTTCCTGGGTGTCAAAAAATATTGTGGGATGATCTGAAAGTAAACAGTTTTGAACTTTACAACATTGTAAACACAAACACCTTCACCTGCAAGATTTGCACTGTCGCTAGTGACAGTATGTCAAATATTGTACCAGTAAGTGTCACTGAATAGAGTCTGGGGAAAAAACACACACACACACACACACAACTAGAGTTTACACCGTGCAAATTTACAGACAGGAGGAGGGTAGATGCAAAGAAGAAAAAAAAAGAATCAACAAACGACAGTCAAATCATATGTAACAATACTCACTCCCTGGGTAAAGGTTTTGAGCGATGGCCGTTGAACAACAAACTGCTTGCGGCCAACGACAAATATCTTATAACAAGAGAGCGTTGTGGTTCAGGAAGGACTGGGCTACACACGGAACTTCCACATCTCGGTAGGCTCTCTTTGTTGAAGATAATTGCCATCTGCAAAGAACACGTGAGTTCTTTGTTGCCGTTGTTGTTCAATACATCGCTGCCTCATATGAATGTCTCTTTACTTTCTTCTGGACATAACTTTTACCAACTTGAAAGGGGGGGGAGGGGGAGGGGTGTAAAACTGTTATCTATTTAAGAACCTTAACATTCTTAGTTGTCAATACTATTAATTCTGTTTTGGAACATTGGCGCTTGTGACTGCGCCTGTCCGCCTGAAATGGTGCATCACAGAAATAAGAGTAGGGCTCTAAATGAATCACACCAACATTTGATGACTAGGCAAAGGAGGAAAACTCAGAAATCCATATGCTACTCCGCCATGTTTGCTGATGGTCGAGGGTGACGATGCCATTGGTTACTGCATTTTGGCAATCGGCTGAATGCAAGCCTGTCTATGCAGGTACCGGGTATATGTGCATGTGACTTAGTGGTGTGATGCTAGATATCACCAGAACAGTTCAGAACAATCTCTGAGTGTAAAAATGGTAGCAATGGCGTCTAAAGCAAAATAACAACAACAACAAACAACAGTGGTAACAAACCTCATGTGCCATTTTTGAGCCATGGGCCAGCAGTGGTTTAACAACTGCAAAGAAGCAAAACATGAAAAAAAAAAAAAAAAAATCAACAGCTACATTTTTACACACAGAACTATTGCTCAAGGCAATACAAATGAAATGAATTACATGTGTATAAAAAATGTCCCCCAATGGAATCATGCAAAGACAGAAAATCACTACTAAGAGCAGCCAATCAGCCAATCAGTACAATCAGTATTTGGCAATACAGTATTTACAGTTACACAAGAAGAAAAAGGGAAAGGCATTAGAGGGGAAGTATTGTGAGAGATCAATAAATCTCAGCAATACAGCTCACCACAGAGGAGAACGGGTCAATAAAATGGGCCTAAAGTGAGCGAGAGGAATGGATACAATCTGGAGTAATGCAAAGACTGGAAACTGACCAATGGGAAAGGTGACCCCGGCCTCCGCAAGTTTACGTTTGTTCTCCTCTACATCCGTTGTTGTCAGCTCCACAAAGGTGGGGATGATCACACGGTGGTCTGTCATGTGGAAACACACACACACACACTATGTTGATGAAAACAATCGGATTGAACTCAATCATTAGAATACTTCTTGTTCCACGCACAAAAACCTTGGTTTTCAAGCAACACTACAGACTGAATATAATCACACAGAGCCAGTACCAATCATTGTAAATGGTATGTGTCAGTTCACATGGATACATGTATTCAGACAGAATAAGAAAATACTGCATAGTGGCAGTGCTTTTTGCATACTTCCAGCATTCCTCAACATGTGACAGGTCTCCTTACCTCTACAAACAAGATCACAGGTTCGGACTCGTTGGTACTGCTTGTACCTGTCAAGCAGATGCCTTGTGCTCTCCAAGGGATCCAGAAGCACACAGTCTGGGTGCCGATCTTTGTAACTCTGGAACAAATTAAAATGAAAATATATCCATGTATAGCTAGCTATTATGTGTACTGTATTGTTACGAGCCTGAGTACTGACACTCCAAAAACTTAACCATTAATCCTTTGGACATTTTAAAGATAAAGGACAGAGTACTGTGGCCATTTTCAACAACAATAAGGTAGCAGGAACTAACGCATCCTGTCTGTTGTTTCTTGGTGGTACTGCATGTTTGCCCTCTGTTTAAAAAACATCAAAACAAAAACCATAAACACCAGAAACCTTTGTCAGAAACACACAGTGCTAACTGACAAGTACAAAGGGTTACTGACATGTATACATGTATATATATGTAAATTTATGTGTAGTTTGGTGACCTGTGATTTTTCAATGTGAGCTGCATAATAGTAATACAAAGTAAAATGTAGGACACTGTACCCTTTGTGCACAGTGGGTAAAAATCAGTGTACTGGTAATGACATTTAATGCCCTTTATGCACGCACACACACACACACACACACACACGCAGAGAGAGGGATAGAGCGAGAGGTGTGTTAGGTACCTTCGCTACCGCATTTTCCTTTTAGCTGCCATGGCAAGTGTTTGAAATAATCTGGGTCAGAGCTTACACACACACACACACACACACACGCGTGTACACACACACACACACACGAGGTTCTTGGTCCCTCTTTGTCTCTGTTGGGGAGGGGGAGGGATGGAGGTTGCTCTGCTTGCCATACTTTCAACGCACGACTGAATGTGAACAGGTTTTATCAATGATTTATGGAGCAGCTGAACGGGAAAGCTTTCAATTGCGTGCTGTAGAGTGAATCAAAGGTGAACTATGCAATACTGTGCCGGCAGCACAAATCAATCATTCTACAGGGCAACACCAAAACTGCTTGTATGTAAAGGCACCTAACTGGTATGTGTAGGTGATGAAGAGAATAGTGGTAGGGTTGTACATGTATGTGCTTCACAAAATATCACCTAACTATGCTAGATATATTTCATAACACAAAATGTGTTGGAAGTATAAAGAAAAGAGCGTGTGGCACACAAAGTATAGACAGGGATACTGAATGGATTCCTGTACAGATAAACGCATGGGTGAGCACACTGATCACACAATATTAATTATTATTCCCATGTATGAAAAACCCACTATAATGACTATTCCCCGTCTAGAATCTCACCAAAGCCGACCGTAAACCAGTTAACTGAACTGACTGTAACTTTTAGCATAACCTGTGTTGTGACTAATATGAGTGTGACAGTGCTGACCTGTTCACCGATTTTATTCAAATGAGTAACACAAGTTTGAAGTAACAGCATGAACGACCTGTGACACAGCTTTCTGCGTTGCTCGGCCTGCAACCTGTTGGTAAATTTCTCAGTGCGCACATAGTATACTCCCACACAGTACAAACAGGACATACGTTAATATCCTGGTGAGGTTGAGACGATGGGGGAGGTTGAAAAGGGCTGTCAAGCCTAGAGGATATAAACTGCATGACATCAGCAGTGAGTCCACAGAAGATTAACAGTGAGACAGCTGTGTATACGGGAAGGAAACGGCTAAAAAGAGAAAAGTAGGGAGGAGTAAAACTTCTACAATGCTTACTCTCTAAAGTTCAGACACCATCCCCACCAGCTCTACCCCCAACTCCTTCCCACTGTGGTTCACTGCTCTCTCTCTCTCTCAATAACCTAGTATTCTCTTTTCATGACAAACATTTTTAGATTACTTTTTAGAAATGCAGTGCTGTACTACACAAAGGATGTGTTGATCTATATATATCCTGAACTACCTGAGGGCTAATCTAACAATTTTTGTTTTTATAAATCAAATGAAACTTCAGTAGACAGCAATCTTTGCTGGAAGGCAAGTGATGGGTCTGAATATTTTGTAAGCCATCATACCTTGCAGTGATACAACCATAAAAGCACTTCCACCAAAGGGTACACATTCACATAATTTCTTCTTCTAACGACCACAGTCATCATTTGAACTGACCATTACTGTTATGTGAAGGTGGTGTGCACAGGGTAGGAACAATTTACATGTAAATGGTATGTTTGTATACCCAAACACTCATATTATCTGCACGATTTACTGACTTGTGAAACAGCATTCTTTGAACATAACGTCCAGTATTGCGCAATCCTGCCAATGTTGCCCAATTACACTGTTAACATCAACTGCATATTCTGTTATGGTCAATCAGCAATAGCCTTCTAGTGCACAGTAAAAGTTCAATCGCTTCTGCCAGTCCGGATTTTCAGTCTGAAGCTGAGAGTCCGAGCATTCTTTGTCGAAATAAAGAGTCATGATTGGTTCGTGAAATGAGCGCGTCCGAACACCTACAAGTGCCCCGTCAGGCGCTGATAAACACTGGGTGCAGTCAACCGTGAAATGTACACACAAAAACAGAAGCCTTTAGTTTACACACTTACCACGACTGAAGCGTAACCTACTGCTACAGCACAATCAAAACACTGGTTAGAAAAAATATATCCGCAGTGTGTGTGCGTGTGTGTGTGTGTGTGTGTGTGTGTGTGTGTGTGAGAGGCAGATAGACGGACATGCAGACATCCATACAGAAAGGAGCAACACTCCCAAAACAGGGTGAGGGGGAGGTACAGAGATCTATGCTGTTGCTTTCAGCTCGACCAAAAGGCTGGGCATTAGGCTTGGAATCTCGATAGGGCCCAAAACTCACTTAAAAAACAAACAAAAAAATTTAGAGTGGCCCCAGTCTCTGAGATGACTCTTGTTGGCATGTAGCAATGAAGAACCACCCACCAAGGCCAGGCACCATTCTGACAGATGAGAGAATCTGACGTGTTGTACTAATGCTAACCCGAAGGATTATATACCCATCAAGCCTACTGTATACTAAATGTGCTGTCAAGTGCTTACTATCATGTTTCTGATGGTGACAGGTCTAGGTCAATGTCATACTCAGTAACACTCTTCAGTTTGATGATAACACCAGCTACACAATTACAGTCTCCCCTGTGTAACTGTAAGGTGAGCTCACTGGGAAACCCACAAACGGTGACCTTTCTGTGCGTGTAGGCGGTTGCTTTACAATGATACTCCTCTTTTCCTATCCGGTTGCCTTTCAGCAAATCTGTTCTGATTACCCAAGGCTTTCTTTTCCATTAACACTATTCCTAGCAATCTACCCAATGAAGCCGATTAAAAAAGTGAGGGCAAGTCAGAAATAGTTATTTCAATTATATGCGAAAGATAGCAACAAATGTGTATGATCATCCCCCTTTTTTTGATCGTTGACCGCTGTAACGGGTTTCACTGTAAACACATCACCTGTCTAACAGCTGAACCAAACACAAGCAAGTATATTCTGCGGGTGCTGCAACCCTACGCACAAGTCATCCAGTGTAAATAATCGGTAGCTGTTGATCGATGTGTTCACTACAAAATTCACAGCAGGTACAGACTGTAACTGCGTTCAAAATTCAAATCGTGGATGACGAAATTGTTCAGAGGTAACTATGAGGCTTTATGTCCAAGTGACACGGCAACTGTCAGGAAATTCGGAGCAACACTGATTTCCCAAAAGACACGGCAAGATACTGGCGCACACAATACACAGAAAGAACAAACCTAAGCAGATGGCATTTTGAGCAGAATGCCTTGAACAAGAAATATTTACAGGTTATAAATGGAAAGCAAATTACCATAAATTACCATAGAGCTTCGTACTGAACAATATGTCACTTTTCCTGAACTGTTCAGTTTCATAATGGGTGTCTTCCCACAGCACTGATTAAACCTAATCACAGATGACCTGGCTGAGACCTGCATGTACCCAGCATAACTGACCACAGCTTAACTCTTTGACGACGAAGCACAATTTCTAACACGCGATTTCCTATATAGGAAATCGCGTGTTAGAAATTGTACTTCGTCGTCAAAGAGTTAAGGGGCTGGATTACCCAGAGGCAACCTTCACTAATGAAGTGTGGTATTTCTTAGTGGAACAGCCTGTAACATCATGACCTGTTAATTTGGCCTTGCACAAAGGCTCTTGTCACGGTTGACCGGGCAGAACCCTGTGGCTATAAAGCCTACCCATGTATTGTAAAAGTGTGATTGTGTGGGGATTATCTTCAGCCACAGTAAGCTCCTACAGTAACACTGCAACATTCTGTATGTGTAGTTTGGCTGCCCATGTGGCTCGGTATGTACTTCAAAAACTACAAAACTGTTAAACCAAAAGGGCCAAGCACACAACCCTCTGGTCTGACGGAATGACTCTGGGGCTGATCAACCAAGGATGGGTGCATGTTCAGGCGTTTAAACATCCTTTTCCGCAACAAAAGAGTGATGTAAAAGACAGGGCAACAAGGAAACAGCTAGCACAACCTTTTGGCTCCATGCCAGGATTCGAACACATGACATGAGCATTAAAAATCCAAAGCTCTACCGCTCGCCTGTCCCGGCTCCCCTGTTCAACCAAGGAACACAAACAACCACAATCAAAGAAACAATGTCATCAAACTATGTCTGCCATGTCGCTAAATGCAGAATATTTACCTGGATATTGTGGATGTACTGTCTTGCCTTGAGATTGCCATTGTCAGCCCTGGCCAGGATGTCCGTCACCTTATGAACGATGGCATCAAAAGGACCTTGGGTATCCAGAGACTGTGTCAAGTCAATCTGTCAGAACAACAACAGCAGATGAATCAACATGTTTCGTTCAGTTCCTAAGCATGTGCTCACCTTTTTTATTTTATTTTATTTATAAATAATGCACTATGTGCACAGAGAATACGCTTATAAAAATATCAGTGATGTTCCCAGGTTGGGGGTACAACAGGACAAAATATATATAAAAGCATTATATATATACAATATAAAATTAATTGGACTTCATCTGGACACACAGGGCCACACCCAAACACATACAGAGACACCCCCCCCCCCCCCCCCCCCCCCCCCCCCCCCCCCCCGCACACGCACACACATCGTTGCATGGAAATCTGTGGGAAACTGGACCGCAACAGTTAACCTTCGGACGACGTCGTGGGTAAAAAGTTGCACACACATTGCTTTAGATGAACGTATCTCGGTCAATATTTATGTCACACCTTTGAAATTTCATGACTTTGTCAATAAATGGTTTGACTATGTTCATGCCAAAAATTGTTTTGTTTAAACTTGTAATTAGCAGAGTAATTAAACAATAAATAAGAATACGTTGTGAATTGCCTATATAAAAACCATGGGTAATTGTTTCCCACGATGTAGGACTAGGAATAAGTTGAAATTTGCCTTTCTAAAAACCATGGGTAATTGTTTCCCACGATGTAGGACTAGGAATAAGCTGCAATCTGCCTATAAAAAACCATGGGTAATTTGTTTCCCACGACGTAGGACTAGGAATAAGCCGAAAATTACCTATTTAAAAAACCATGGGTAAGTTGTTTCACACGATGTAGGACTAAGAAGTTTTTTAGCGACGTAGCCGGAAGGTTAAACTTTTATCGAACATTTGCCCTGAAAGGGCAGGCATTAGGATATTTACAATTTCAATCAGACTATGACGGATGTCCAAGCCCTTGAAACATCACTGCATAGTTTATCTATCATAATGCTTCAGGCATTATCACTTCCAGGGACACAAGAAAGCTCAACTACTGTAAAATATACTTTACAACTTTATAACTAGAGAGGCAGAAGCCTCCATGGCTCCCTTGTGACACAGGTCAAGGTCATTCACAAAAGTATGTTTGTAGAGCTCTTATCACTATCCAGTATTATGCTAAGTGATGTGTCTGGTGCTCTGAGTTCCTGGCAATATTACAATTTTCCCGAAACAGTTTGTACAGCCTTGACCTTTGGTCAAAGTCATTCAAAAGAGATCTCATCAATGTCTATCATCATGCCAAGTTTGATGCCTCTAGCATTTGTAGTTCCTCCGAAAACAGCAATGTTAAAATTCACAATAGACAGCTTTAATGACCTTGACCTTCAGTCAAGGTCATTCAGAAAGGTAGGTCTCATTGCTGTCTATCATCATGCCTCGTTTGGTGCCTCTACTGTTTGTTGTTTTGGAGAAAATGCCAAGGTTAAAGTTTCCAAAAAAACGCTTGCATGACCTTGACCTTGACTAAAAGTCACTGAACACAGGTATGTCTGTAAAGGTGCTGCCAATGTCAATCATCGCACATAGTTTGATGCTTGACAGCTTCTGATTCTTCTAGATACTGAGAAAATGCAAATGTAAAATTTCCGAACAGTTTCAATGACCTTGACCTTCAGTCAAGGTCATTTAAGATGGTATGTGTGCATAGGTCTTATCACGGTCTATCAGCATGCCAGGTTTGGCACCTCTGCTGTTCATTGTTTCTGAGAAAATGCCAATGTTAAGGTTTCACAAAACTATCTCGTACGGCCTTGACCTTGACAGAAGGTCACTGACTACATGTATATCTGTAAAGTTCTTATCAATGTCTATCATCATGCAAAGTTTAAAACCTCTGGCATTTGTAGATTACGAGAAAATGCCAATGTAAAATTTTCAAACAGAGAGCTTTAGTGACCTTGACCTTGGGTCAAGGTCATTCAAAATGATATGTTTTGAAAGGTCTTGTGCTAGTCTATCAGCATGCCAAGTTTGGTGCCTCTACTGTTTGTAGATTCTGAGAAAATGACGTTAAAGTTTTCTGGACACACACACACACACACACACACACACACACACACACACACAGACAGACAGACGACGGAGGGTTAATACATAGACTCCCATTGTTACACAAGGGAGCCAAAAAAAAGAGAAGAATTTCTTATGTCCAGTATATCAAAAGAATTTAATTGTTTTTACAAACATTATAAACACAAATATATATATATACAACAATCTGAAACCAGTACAGTACACTGTACGTATACATGTGCATACTGAAATCAATCTTACCAAGCCTATTCTATCATTTTACAATACATGTCAAGTACTCTGGTGGAATTTATAATTTACAAAGTGACTTTAAGTTCAATCTGCACAGTTTGTGTCAGATGTAAAATTTATCATAACAATCAAGGATCAATAGCCTCCCGCCCCTAAAATTTTAGCCACGCAGAATCTGTTGTGCTGGTGTGTTTAGGCAAGGCAGAGATTATGAAAAGACTCGTCCCACAGCCCACAGACTAGTGAAAATACCGTCGGACTAGTTAAACTGTTCTACCACTGGCCCACCGGACTACATATAGTTGAGATTACCAGGCAAAGCTTGCTCTATTTTCACAGAGCTGAATGCACAAGGTACTGTCAGCAAGCTCCTCTCTCTCTCTCTCTCTCAGTTTCTGTTGTGACGCTGGGGTGAGAGTAATTATTTTCAGCGCGAGCCACTCTCTCTGGGTGAATGAGTTGATGTTCTAGTCAAAATGCGACTACTTTGTTTTGTGATGCATTAAAGAACATAACAGTTATCAAAGTGTTGTGAATCTTTTTTTTTATTTACGAATAGGTCTATATTTGACAAAATGTATTTTTGGGCTAGTGGAAATGGTTTCGGGCTAGTTGGTTTTAAATCTTGCTAGCCCGAAGGACTAGCAACATTTTTCAGCTTTCATAAACCCTGCAAGGCCTGTGAAGTTGAAGACCGACTGAGAGTGTAACTCGATTTTGTAATTTAAGCATAAGATTCAATATTACAAATCAAGATTTGACAGGTAAGGTTTTACTGACTCAATCAAAATACTTTTTATACAGAATTTCTGAAAAACTGGCTACAGATGCACCACGCCAAACCACAGACTATCAGAGAATACACTGTAAAACTGATCCTTTCTCTTGTATGCAGCAGCTGTGTGAAACAAGTAAATTATGCAGAGCAAGCTACACCATGCTACATGTACTAATAAAATTTATATAGAATAATATGTCAGCGAGAACCAGTGTGTATGAGGCAGTTTCATTCACAGGCAAATGCTGGTGATGACATCATGACACTTTATGTAAACAGTTTTTGAGAGCCAGACCCACTCTGTGGCATTTGTATAATGTCACTGCTTGTAAATTGCAAAACAGTCCATGCCATTTTAATTTCCACCTTTATCATGAAACCTACCCTTGAAGTTGAACTGAATACCCGATACACTGCAGTGTACTTACTACTAACTGCATTTCTTTTCTTGTTTTAATGTCTGCAGCAATCAATCCTTCAGCAACATCTTACTGCTGCTCAAAAGCAACTGGCAACAGATTGTGTGTGTGTGTGTGTGTGTGTGTGTGTGTGTGTGTGTGCGTGTGTGTGTGTGTGAAAACGTGAGCGTATGCTTGCAAGGTCAGTGTTTCTGAGCGTGAGCGTATGTCTGTGAGAGAGAGAGTCAAATGGCCAGTAAACATTCCCAAGCTGTGTAACTTTTGCCCTCACATTTGCCACGGTCAATTAGCAAGTCAAATCTCCATGAAACAGAGCTCTACATCTGGCCTGACCACATTCCACAAAGTTGAGTGTGACCCTTTCTTCCGGAAAATAATTTGTTTACAAGGTGGAAGTGTCACACTTGCGTCTGACCTCATTGGCCATAGCTACCAGCATGTTTGGTTGGGACAGACAAAGAGTTGACCAAGTGACACACGCACATACATACATATGTAGCAAAGGGTCACTGGCCTCCAACTTAGTCACAATCGCTGACAACTGACAAGACACTTTAACATCAAGTCGTGCTGTGTGTGTTCAGCTGCAAATCTTAGTTCTACACCATATAACCATCATCTCTACGGCTACTTGTATGAACAGATCTCCATTTCTGGCATGCTCTCTCTCTCTCTCAAAAAAAGAAGAAAAAAAAGGCATAAAGATGGGGGTCATACTCGTAAGTGTAGGTCACTCTCTTTTAAAGTCTGACTTTGAGCAATACTGCACACCCCTCCCCACATCAACTTAAGGTACAAGGAACACAGTGGTTATTGCTGGTTCCACTTGCTGCAGTCATTCCTAGAGACCTTGCTGAACTGATCCCCACAGACCAAACACAATCCAACCCCTTATTCAACTTGATGATAATTTAAACCATGAGGCAGCCAGGACCACAGCTTTGCTCAAAGCAATGAAGGTTTATGGATACTTTCTACATTAAGAAAGAGAACTGTGTTTATTCTTTAAATCTTCTAGTAAATCATTCTTTTGACATTATTTAGAATCCTGGGATGACACTTGTCGTACTCATATCATTCACCTGAACTAACAGTTAATGAAGAAGTTATACAGTTCTGATTAATCATTCCCTTTCAAGTTTCATTTTGACAGTTATGATGAGCCCTTTACTTGGCAATTACTGTACTTGATTTCAAGCAAACCTGGCATCCCTCTGTGCTAGATGCCATCACCGTTATTTAAGTTACATGTAATGTTACACTGTGCATTCTTGATTACATTTGCTTTAATTAAAAAACAACTTAATTTTCAGAGCATGCTACTGTCAATTAAGAAAAAAAAAGTGTTACCTTGACAAGCTCAATTCCAGCATTCCTGAAACAAAAAATAAGAAAGTTAAGTAAGAGCGACTTAGAAAGTGACTGTGCAACAGATGGAATGATTTACTGCCACTCAGTTTGTGCCAGATATAACATCAGTGTGACCATTTTGTGATGCATATTTACTGTTACTTAAAAGGAGAATTGTGTTCACTTACTTACAGTAAGTACGATCCAGTATAATGCATATTTTCACAACGTAACCATGATGAGTCACCAGGACATGCTCAAGTTACTGCGTACTAACAATTTAGTATGTATACAATGGTAAGAGTAAAACACACTTAACCAAACCAAACTAAAGTTCATAAATTCACAGTTTTAAAAACGCTACCTCCCGAAAAGTTCTTTGCCAAAATGCTGCACAATGTACTAGTTAATACTATTATGTTTATGAACGGGCATATGACTGAGCAACTCACCTAAACAGTGGCCGGTGCTCCTCAAAATTGAGCTTCTTGCTCTTTTTCTCACTAATCCAGTAGCCCACCCGTTTCATGGTCACTGTTTCTGGGCCGTACTTGCTCCCACGACGACTGTCAACATTGCACTGAAGGCTGGCCCCGACTAGCTAACTCCAGATAGGCCTAATCACCCCGCACTCCACGTTTCTTGACGAACTATGGTAAACACAACCGTGCACTACGGAACTACACGCACGGGGCACGAGTGCGCTGCCCTCTGAAATGCGTCTGTTAAGAGTATGTGCTCTCACGTGCAAAAATCGTTCGATCATAATTCATTTCTATTTTTGACTTCTCTACAGGAGCACAGCCTTTTTCGGAAAAGCAAAGAAATCAGGAAATGTCGGAAAAGGCGCACAAGCAGACGTCACCGTCGATCAAGGGATGTTTATTTCTGGAAATAAAAATCAGATAATGCATAGATGGCCAAAATATTTTTTCACCAAATAACGTCTTTACGAAGAAAAGTAAACGGTGGCAGATTAGATTTTTCAATAATTATTTTATACCACTAAAGAAACTTTCCGCACCATACAGTGCGGGACTTCAACATGGCGTCCTGCACATGACTTCGTGGATGAGTGGTGTGTTTATTTTGCTTTTTCGTTTTGTTTTCAGTCAATATACTCCAGTTTGTTTATTGCACTACAAAAATCACGTACCTAATAATCAAAACTGTATCATATTCTCTGCATGTGAGTCTGCTTTTGACAAAATCCGTCTGATTTTCATCGAGGAGTATCTGTATTAAATATGAGAGATAAAGAGAAAACCAAAACAGAGTACAGAATACGTGTTTAGGCTAGTAACCTGTTGTTGTTGTTCTGTTTGTTGTTTAGAAATTAAAATGCTTCTCATAGTCTTTTGTGCATTATTGTAATTTCCTCTTGTTTAGAACGTCTGGGTACGCCACCCACATTTCAGTAAAAGTAGAACTCAAATCATGCAGCTCTGTGCTTTCACAGGGTTGTGTGTGTTTGTGGGAGGTGGGTTTGTCACTGTCATTACTGAATCATCTCATGTGAGATTAGTGGTTGACTTAGTAGTAACAACACCTTTGCACATGATTTAGTTGTATCCTGCCAGTGTCCACTGCTTGATTACTGTGAGCCTATAATTCATAAGGAAAGCGCATTCTCATGTTAGACTGACAAACCTCTGGTTCATTGCGTTTATGGACTAGGTTTGGTTTAATTCACATGAACTTGCAGTTTGGTGTGTTCAAAGACTCAAGTTGGCAGATGAAAGTAACCACACTGCAGACCAATGAACATGTCAAGCAGTCTATTTCATTTTCGGCCTGAACACCATTTCTTGAAAACGAGTGCTTGAGATGCGTAGAACCTCTTTTGTGTGAAGCACTCAGCTATGAATAGATTATTACATGAATATGATTTATTTTTTCATTTATTTACATGTCATTTATTTTTGAATTTTGACTTTGTGTGCAGGTATTCAGAGTTTGGAGTTCTTGGCAACAGAGTGCAAACGGAAGAGGTCTTCCTGCCCTCCGAACACCAATGAACTTCAGACAGCGAATTGCATGGTTGGCAGTAGTTGCTTTCTTAGCTGCCTCCTTCGGATTTGTGTACTACATCTTTGAAATCAACGACCACTTTAACTCATTCGCACTGGAGCACATACGTTCTTACCATATTGGGGAGCACGGTGGCTCGTTGTGGCAGCATGCAGCAGACATTCCACTGGCAGTCTGGCTTCTGTTGTTTCTTCTGCCATACCTGCAGATCTTTGGCATGCTGCTGGCATGGACTCGGGCAGAGCCATGGAGAAGCACTGCCTTCCTATGGCCTGGTATAGTGTTCAACAAGTGGCAGAAACTCTACAAACGCTTGACCGGCCGCCGTCAGCACAGCAAAGCCATGAACTCAGCGGTTGTTTTCAACGGTCATGTTGTGATTGACACGTGTCATAAGAATGAGAATGTGTTACTTGTGTCAGAAGTTATTTTTTAAGAAATCCTCCTCAAATATTGCAGCTTTTCATAACCTTTGCTGTACGTCGCTCCGACGTGGCCATACTTCATTTACACTGTTAATCTAGCAGGAGCCAACCACACCATGCATCCTGGGTGTCTACACACCTATGCTTTAAAAATCCCAATGAAATGCACGTACTTAGTCCTGTTCCTACACCATGGGTTTGCAGTCATGTACTTTTAGACAGCTGTTTCCACGATTTTCCATCTTTGCTGTTTGTTTATTTCTTTGTTTTGTTTGATGATGATGGTGATGTCTTATTGACGGAGTTCAGTTTAAAGTTTAGTTAGATATTTGAGATTGGGTGAGTAATTTTCACTCAAAGTGTTGTGCAAAGGTTAATTTCTTGACTGTTGTCTCAGACTCGGAGTGATAGCTTAGTGCAGTAATGTGTCCATCATGATGCAAAATTAACTCAGTTTGCCAGCTGATTTCTCCTGATGGCCCTTGATTTTAATTACGAATTGATGTGAAGTGTTAAGTGAAAATTTGCAAGTTGGATAACAGTTTTACATAGAGGGTTACTGGTTTTACTAGTAGTTTTTAGCAACTTTCTGCTCAGAGGGTCAGATACAGGTATTTGCTTTGTGGTTGCATTTTCTGACAAATGGAAGAGGTGCCTTTTCTGGGTGTATGATAAATTATACATGTACCAGCATTCATAACTGATTTGATATGTATATATGTGGTTTACTTTCCTAATAGGTGTGTATAATATAATTATACTGGTACATACAGTGTATCAGTACTGTTAATTACTTGTAAACTGTATGTAGCATACATGCAGTTTGACATGGAGGTGGATACTTTCTACTACAGTGTATTACTATTAAAGTATTATGGTATCTGCACCACTAGTGAGATTAATTTTTCAAGGCTTACTGACTTTGCAGCTTTGGTCTAAAAAGCTCACTCTACAAGTAAAAGAATTTATGATGTTCCCCACTTTGCCTGGTGATAATAATAATAATAATGACGACTTATAAGGCGCCTATACATGAAATAAAACAGGCTCTAAGCGCCGTACATCATAAATACATACACCACTGTATGTATACAGTGATACCATCTTGTATCCTTTAACTCATTCTACCCGAGCTACGACTATAGTCGTAATAGATTGCTTACACTCTACCTCCCTTTCCAACATGTCTGCCATCAGGTTTCCTTGGGAACCCACTGGAGGGGATGTCAAAGTAAAGTACAACATCTGAGCGACACTTCCTCTGAATATAAAATCATTTGGCCCACACAGTGGAATGTCACCACAGGATCCAAGCAGCTGGTGTCGGAACGTATGATGGTAGTGTCAGTGTAGAAAGAGTTAACCCCTTGAGTGTTACTGTTAGACTGTAAGTTAGCCCTTCGCCCAAATGCTAGCGAACGCACCATGGTTTTGTTGTGGCAGTGTCTTGTGAATTTTACATCCACAGCCTTAGTATCCACCATGCCCGTGTAGGCAACATCTTCACCACAGTCCAATCAGGCTGAATATTTGGTTATGATTTATCAGTTTTATGTAGTGCATAATATTGCTTGTTGATACGAGAGTGTTCAAGGTCAGCACTGTGTTACTGTAGTGCATGCCGCTCGGAAGCTGACGTGGTTCTTTCTGACTTAGGCCTGTTTACTTTGTGGGGTGTTGTCACAGCAATGTGTACAATTTCTAGCTGTTACACTGCAGCTTATGTGGGGTTTGCCCACAGACGTATAGAGATAGACGCACCGCGGTGCCGGAAAAGTGACGCCGCCGCGCGCCATGTTGCTAGTACCTAGAAGTAGAAGTGCCAGCTGTTTACATAGCGCGCATAGCATTGGCCAGACGCTATCGGCTGTTTACATAGCGCGCATAGCATTGGTCCGCTTTATCTTATGTCACATTTCTGATGACGTCTTTCTAAAGAACTTTGTATTTCAAACGAGGCGTCCGATACACAGAGCCTCTGAGTTCTGGTATTAGTAAGATGGCCGCGATAGCGACACTCACAAGCAGCGGTGGCAGCGTGCGGCGGTGCGTCTATCTCTTTACGTCTGTGGGGTTTGCCACTGACAACTCACCCATGTTTGTGTCTCACTTTGTGTGGTCAGTGTGTTTGAAACAGACATATTTGATGTCTTCGGTTGTAAATAATGATTAGTTTCTAGCAAGTGATAAATAATTTTCCTGTAAATGAAGCATTGCTTTATCTGACATCTTAGTCATAGAGAAGTCAAAGTTACTATGTAGAAAGCTTTGTCATTGATTAGAACACAGTTGAAAGTAAGCTTGTATTGTAAAGTGTTCTGTCTTCGTTACATTCCGTCCCCCAAAAGTCTGTCAGTCTGCATGATTTGTACCAATTCCCAATGAACTAATTTGTAACATTTGTTGTATTGTTGTTAGTATATATATTCATAAGGTTTCAAGAAATCACTTACCAGTATAATGTAGATTGTCTGGGTGTTGAACTGTGTGTCTAATTTTCTGAAGTATTGTCCAAATTGAAAGGTTGTTTACACTTTCACCAGTACCCTGCCCATCGCCATCAAAAATTGACCTACAACACATATCACATGTTATTTCCACCTGTCTTCATTTTTAGACTACCATACTTTGTAACTACTTTGTGGGTGTGCGCGTGCGCGCACATCACTTAGGCTGTTAGCCTCTTTTCGAGAGCTAGGGTCACTATTGTTGACTGTGAAGGATGCCAGCACTTCTTTTTTTGTTTAGATTAGGTCACAGCCTCAACTTTACATCTCTCTCATCCCACCGCACCCACAGTATAGGCCTCAGAATTTATCAGAAGATTTTTATCAGTCAGTGCATTGAACATAATTGCTGCTCCCTTCAGTGGCATTGGAAAGGGTGGGTTCTTATTACATACATGTACATGGGTCATGTACTTTCTTTAAGGCAGGAGAGTCAAATTATTTATCCATTACGATTGATGGTTCATTGATTTATGTTGTGCAGTCAGCAGTCCGGTGCGTGGACAATGTCTCCTTTAAGTTTTATGGTTGGTTTTGTTCGTTTGTAATTTGGTTTTGTTGAAGGGGGATGGAGGCATTTAGTATTGAGACCCCGTAGATAGTAAATGTTGTAGATTGCTAATTTATTTTTATTTAAAAGATTATGTAAAATCATGTATGCACTTTGATCCTGGACAAGTAATGCTGCCAGATGAATTAAATAGCCACAGAAATGGCCAAAGCCAATAATAACATGTAAGTGTTGGGTGGTGTTACGTGTGCTCGTTTCTGTTTTTCGACGCCAGGGACATTACTACTGGTTCACCTCTCCTACTGGAAGAAACTCTTTTTACATGTACTGGGGTTGTGTCCCTTCTAGTTCTACATGGGGAAGATTGTGTCTCCAGTTTTTGCCTGGTTCCAACAGTATTGTGGCAGAATCTGAACCACTTCATATTTGTTGTGTCCGTGCTTTAGAGAGTAATCAAGGTTTAGACTAGAGATTAATAATACTGGACCACATTTTGTGGGGGGGGGGTGTTTTCTGTTCTGCATTAACAAGATCTATTTCCTCAGGCTTTCTACACCCTTGAAGAATAGGTGGTACCATTAGTTTTGCTGTTTTCCCATCAGCATTTCTGTTTTCATATGGAGTAGTTTAATTATTCAAAGAAGAATGGTAGGGGGTCACTCGCACTTTACAGGGTAAATAATTGACTATACCATGGCCCACAAAGGTGGTCCCACAAAAATCCTCCAAACTTGGTGCTACACGGCGCAAAAAGATTACACTAAAACAAAACAAAAAGCACACCCAAAAATCCAGTTTTGTACTGACATACCGAATACTGTTTATTGCTCAGAGTTACTGCGGCTGTGCGTTTCTTTCAGTTCCTAGGTTACTGAGGTGGCTGGTGCTGTATTTTCTGCCTTCCAGTGTTCTTATTGTTGTTGCATTTTTTTTGGTTAGTTTGTTTTTGTTTCTTCCTTTGTAACACTAACCAGTGGTGCAGATATTTATAAGGATAGTTTTTTGTTGTTTTTTTTTCATGGAAGTTGGGGAATTCCTCTTTGTACTGGACATATCATGATTGATTTTTTTGTGTGTGTCCTGTTTCAGTACTGTAGTTGTATGTCATTATGCGTAAGTGTTCCAGTACACACACTACAAATCCTTCACAAGAGATTTAAACACCATTGTTACTTTTTTAAACATTGGTTTTTGTGCATTACTTATATTTTAATTCATGACATATTACTGCGGACCAGGGAGAAATGATGTGGGTCTTGATCATTTAGCATACAATTCACTGTATCTGCGTGACATGTTTGTGTACATATGTCGTATTGTTCTACAAGGTATATATACATCTGTAAGAAAGGGCCATTGATTTTTTTCTTTCTTCTTTTTTTTTTTTTTTTTGTAATGCCAGTGCAACTTGACAATAACCATAACTTAACAACAAAAAGTGGTTTGTTACAAATGTTTTCCTCAGATGAAAGGGACATTTTTCCTTTTGCTCTTTGGTATGTATGTGATATATATGTATCTGCAGACATGAATGTGATGAGATGTGTATTTGTTCTTTTTCTCTAGGGATGGAGGAATTCCTGAAGTGCATTTCGTTTGTTTTTGTTGTTGTTTTTCTGAGCATAGCTCTGTGTGAAAATGAAATGCATACTCTGTACCACTATGTGCAAGCATGAAGTTTTAGTTGGACAACTCTGGTTTTTTTTGGTATTTTGGTACAATGTACTACATATGGTCTCAGTCATTGCATTTATTGTGAAACATACAGCAGAACTATTTTCTGCACTGAATAACAGCAGTTTCCCACTGTGACAGAACGATGAATTGCACTTCAGCAGTTGTTCCTATCTTCATTGTCATAATATGTTTTGGGATACTTAATTTATTGCAGTAAGGTGATGCACATTTTCTGGGGTACAACTGCATCAGAAATTTGCTGTCTTCCTCTTACTATGTTGCAATGGAAGCATTGTTTGGGGAACTCGTCTCTTGCAGAATAAGATTTTGTGGTTCTTGAGCAAAATGAGCAAATAAAGAGGAAGATTTGATAAAATGTGCCATGCGGTATTTGAGCTGTAGTTATTTTTATCATCTTCATCTTTCCTTTCAAGTGAACAGTGGTTCGGATACATGGAGGATACAAATGGCATGCGCACTTCACCATGCAATCTTGATATCTTCGTTCCACCTTTGCATTTAGATGACATCGTTTGTCGGAATAGGAGAGCCCTTGACTGGCATCTTTAGACCAGTCTAGCTTGTGAAGGAAATGACATAACACAACTGTCACACTCACAAAATGAAGTAAATGCATGTGTGAAAGAGTGCCAAGACGCGCGCACACGCACACACACACACACACACACACACACACCTTACAACTGTTACACAGAGTTACACGTGCTATATTCTGTAGTATACATGAACATCAAAGGATCAGTGTTTGTTGGCTAAAGCAGAAAATATTGCAGTGGTAAAATTATGTTTTACATCAGTGTAAAATGTCCCAGTCCATGAAACCAACAAGTATATATACATGAATAAATATATGCCAAACTAAGGAACAGTATTTACACACAGGCAAAACACCAGGCTGACCAATATAGTGTATTCTCTACACATAAGGATAAACTGACAAACGGTACAATAAAACAAGAAAGCGCACCAGCTGGCCCATCTTCAGTAATAAACACATCCTGCTGTATAGTACCCAAAAAAATATGCAACATCTTTTTATTACTGTCGAAAAGAACACATCAAGGCACATGACGGACACCAGTCATACAGGCACTGACAGTTTTTACACATGTACACCTACTCTTCAAAGATTTGAAACAACAACCGATTTACTGACCACCTTCTGGTTCAAAGGCACTTGCTGATTAATACTAAAGCTATTCTTCAGGGTGGGTCATTTCCAATTTTCCTTGTGGTAAATGGTTTCTTTAGTAGGTACGCATTATAGCGTCTACTTTTCTTTCTTTCTTTTTTAAAGCACGTCTTTCACTCGTCCGGAACACGGTATAAGGCACACAAAAGGCAGTGATTTAAATAATAGATAACCGCCCTTGTTACTGCTCAGTATTTGTACTGGGAAACCACTCTGAAGACGCATGCCCCCACCCCAACTGAACGTGGTCAGTCACTGAAGTCCCCCCCCCCTTCCCCCACCCCCACCTCCTTACCCTGCTCCCCCAACCTCCTCTCCCTCAAATTACCCACAGATAACATTTCAGATTTCAGCAGCGACTCTCCGCAAATTCTAACAATTGAGACAGATATTCCTGAGTCGGACACGAAAGAGACCTAATTATCCACGGCATGCACCGCATGATGCCCCCACTGGAGTCGGCTGCGGTGATGCTGATTATGCCCTCAGTCTTTAGCAAAGCCAATGTGGGAACCCGGCGGCCATCAGGACAACTCATTGACGACTGAGCTCACACACGACCCGGCCCTGGGAAACGCAAATCGTTGAAGACGGTCCGATCCCCGGCTAGCCTGCACAGTCACCACCACCATCTAGCCAACAGCCACGTGAACACAATCAAAACTACAGGGGCTGCGATAAAAGACAGAAGCAGCAGACGTCGCTTTCGTTTTGTTTGCTGTTTGACTGAACGCTGCTCTTCCCATTGCTTGACGAGCTCCATACAGTCGTCATGCATGTACATGATCATCCGCCAGCGCTCCTGCAGCACCTCCATGGCGCTGGAGATGGCTCGGTCGGCCAGCACTTTCTCCACGATCTTCGCGTACTCGTCTTTGTCGTGTCCGTACTTGCGGTCCTTGTGGCTGTCATCCCGGGAAATTCGTCTCTGCCACGGAAAAAAAGACAACTGAAGTCTCTAAATTGACGTCTCAGTCAGTGTGCGTACGCACGCGCGCGCACACCGTCACACACAGATACACGCGCCGCACACACACACACACACACACACGCACACACACACACACACACACACACACACACGGGATTGAAGTTCTGTCTTGCGTGAACTAGTACCACACGTGAGTTCAGCCCTTTTGTGTGTGTGTGTGTGTGTGTGTGTGTGTGCTTTATGCCTCCAACTTTATGAATTCGTGATCACGTCAAAAATGTATTTTATTTTACAGCCGCAAGGCGAATCCCCCCCCCCCCCCCCCAAAAAAAAAAAAAATCTTTTGGGAAAGGCCGAATGCACCGGGGTTTCCATGCTTAGTTCTCTTGCACTGGCCACACTTGATGTTATCAAACCAGTGGCAACGGCAGCGATATGAGATATTTTTGTCTCCTGTGAACCGAGTGGTTTCTTTGAGACGGTTGTTTCTTTATCTTCTTCAACAGCACTGATATTTCACTGGGCATCAGTATCTACAAGGGCTTCCCTAGCCTCTGACTTTGCACAAATAAGTATTATATAGCCATACTGGACAGACTAACAAAACCTGCTTAAATCAAACAAGAAAAGTCAAATCGCGCCGCAGGATCCTCCTCCGGCCGCTCTTCCTTCCACATACACGGGGTAGGGCATGAGTATTAAGGTGAGAGAGAGAGGCATGAGATAGGTACACCGCCAACCATGCGGTGGCACTTTTCGTCGTCAGTCGGGCTTTTAAACTGTGTAACTGTTTTTGTAACATGTTGAATCAGTTCTAAATGCTGTCCTTTTTGGGAAGTATTCACCGAAAGATGTGTACGGTCTATGTTCCTTTTTATGCTGGTTTATCCTGGAGAATCGTCAGTCAGTCCTCAATAACCCTTTTCAAGTAATTCAAATTACCTGCTGTCGGTGACACTTAAACCCCATCTCACCTTCACGCTTCTTTTGCGAATGATACCCGATTCTGTCACTCCAACAATCTTCGTTTCTGTGACGATGGTATCCTCTGAGTCTTTCGTGTCGGCCATCTTCACATTGATTAGCTCTCAGCTCCAGCTAGTATCAAAAACTAGTAGCTTCGTTCTCCAGTCGGAATTCTTCCGTAAGCTGAATACCGTACAGTATCGTGCTCGTCAGAGCAGGTGGATAAGGTGCCGCCGCTATTCGATGAGACATCTGACTTTGTTTTTCCCACTCGCTGGCTGTGCTCAGGTCAAATAAACTTGTCTTACATCCTGCAACAATACATAATGTTTTAATGAATTGCATTCATACCTGAAAATGATGTCGAAAATAGAAAACGATTAAAGGGCCGATAACTGATGGCCTGCGTAGGCTCATGCATAAATTCATCCCTGACTTTGTCGAGTTAGACCCCCAGTTGTAATCTGTTCCTCAAAGCAGTTTCAATCAATCTTGCTCTGCATGCGGAAATACCTTTGGGGAGCAGTGTAAACGCTTTTTTTTCTTTCTTTCTTTCTTTCTAAAGCCCTGGGGAAATGTAAAGATGCGATCAAGTGAAAATTGGCTGCCCGACAATCTCATCCTGATCTGGTGATCTTGATGCAGTCTGACAGGCATGGGCTTATAATACGTACTCACTTTAACACATTAATGTGCCTTACGACAGTTGACTCTCTCTCTCTCTCTCTCTCTCGTCCTCTCAGTTTCTCCGCTGTGTACGGTGTCAGTGTGTGTGTGTGTGTGTGTGTGTGTGTGTGTGCGCCACGGTGTGTGTATGTATGTGTCAGTCAGTGTCAGCCGGTGTCACTGAGTGTGTGTGTGTGTGTATGTGTGTGTGTGTGTGTGTGTGTGCAGGGGCGCCGGGGGGGGGGGGGGAATTAGAGGAGCGGACAGCCTTCGGTCCGCAAAAACAGAAGTTCTCTGTCCCTTCATCTGTTGGGTGGGATGAGGGAGAGAGCACTAAGAGGGGTAGGGGGAGAGGTAGGGGAAGGGGGGGGGGGGCAAGACCATGGCTTTGCCCCCCCCTCTTGCCATAGTCACCTGATTTTCCAGGGGGGGGGGCAAAAAGACACTCCCCCCCCCCCCCCTGCTTGGGTACAGGGGGGGCAGCTGCCCCCCTGCCCCCCCCCCCGGTTCCGGCGCCCCTGGTGTGTGTGTGTGTGCGCGCGCGCGCGCGCGTGCGTGCAGTGTGTCAGTTTTACTCGACTTTGCTTGCAATAGCAACATAGGCCACACAGTACGTGCCGGTATAGACTGAACAAATCAGTCCCTCCTAACGCTGCTTGATGTGTTAACTGACACTAAGGTATGAGCCACAATTTCAGAGAAAAGTTCTGAAACTGTGATGTGACAAGTACGATGCACCAGTTCAGTCTGCACTTTCAGTCATTGGCCGTTGCCGGTCTGACTGTTTCTCACCCGCGACAGAGTCAGCCAGTCAGCGAAAGAACTTCAAAACGGCCCTGTCAAGTTTTCAGTGTCGCAAGCTAAAACTTAGCAGACCAAACTTTGAGGGATACACAGCTATTAGCAGATACACTGACTGACTCAGTTGTAATAGCACAGCCTTTGCTGACGGAGCCATAGCTAGGGGTTTTGCTGCAGAGTATATATATACTGAGTTCGACACTGACTGTATGTCAGTACTGACGCCGGGCAGGGGGTGTGTCTCAGTGCATGCTGACAGCGGAAAAACAAAAGGCGCAGCTCAGTGAGAGTGAGAGTTATGTGTGTGTGTGTGTGTGTGTGTGTGTGTGTGTGTGTGCTGTGTGTCGCACACAGTCTTCATGGGCAGATTTTCTGCGCTATATAAGAACAATTTATTATTATTATATTATTATTATTATCATTATTTCTGTAGTTCACGCAAGTTCAAGCTTTCTGACATCTAAGTGTATAGTGTTACATTAGCTCGTTATCAGTCAGTCAGTGAAAACAACATCACTTCATTGTACAGGTGAACTGAGTGCCCCGGCTCAGTCACTGAGGTAGTGAACTCTATTGAGGTCCTCACTGCCGCAGTAATAAATCATTTTACTCGTATATCAGTCAAGACTGAATGGCAGTGTAAGTGGTGTATGTATATCATTCACAGTTCAGTCAGTGACACCGCGACATGCACAGTCAGTACTGAGTAGTGACCGTGGCCCACGGCCGGCTGTGGCCGAGTCAGTCTTTCATCAGTATCATTCTACATTGACTCTGACTTACTATGACATATACAGCATGTACTAGACCACAATTACATACCAGTGCTATAGTGTATTATGCATTAGGCTGGCAGTGGCCTGATGCAAGATAATTTCAGCGGGCTTAGAAATACTGACAAGTGCCAACAGTCAGTAATTACCTCAGTGCATTGATGATCCACCTGGCAATGCGGCGCCGCTGTCAGTCCAGACACACCCCGAGTACATGTACCAATGAAGGCCCGGTCTGACGGCACTAACTCAGCTCGCTGGACTCTCAAAACAGCCCATGCCCTGACTAGGCACCGCCGCCGAAACTGAGGTCGAACACTGAGTCAACGCGTGCAGTTTCTTACATAGTCTTTCACAGCCGAATGATTCTCACATAACAATCAGCTAGAACTAATGATCTAGCAGTCATGAAAGTAGAGTAGAGGGTCGGCTCACCTCACCGGCTAGGATAAACACGCCAGTGAGACGGTTTCTGTTGTTGCCAGAGTCGGTGCACACCCCACAGACCCGCTGCGGCTAAATCTGTCTGCTGTGGGTTGCTGCATCTACACCTCAAGCGTAGTAGGTCTTCGTATAGGTCTGTTGTGCTACGCATAGTGGCGAGTGCCGGCAGTGCGATCCAGAATGAAGTACAGCGACCCCCATCCCAATCTAAGCACATCCCAGGTGTAGGTTTCTTTGGCTTGAATAGCGTCATACGCAGCAGTAGGATACCGCGCCGCGCTAAGCTGAGCCCCGAAGCTCAGTGTATGTCGGTGCCACCAGCCAGTGTGGTTCACTCGGTTTCAGTCAAGTTGTCAGTGTGTGTATGTGTGTGTGTGTGTGTGTGTGTTTACTGATTTTGATTTATTTTCCTGCGATAAAATGGTGTTGTTATAATAACAAGCACAATAATCATTGTGATAACATCCACTGACGGAATGTAATGGTCAAGAGTGCACTATAATGTTTGTGAGCCGGTGTCAGTGGTTGA
>JACVVK020000552.1:345000-382500 GCA_018292915.2 Batillaria attramentaria | reverse complement strand
TAAGCCTCGTTTACTTTGTCTCAAAAAACCCCGTGCATCGCTACCGCCCTAATCTGTTTCCAGTATCATACGTTCTATTGATTGGGCAAATCTGTTTTAGCTTTTGCGCCTCAGCCTGTGTTTACCGAACCATATGTCTGCCGTCAGAGCTTCCCAGCGCGGAATGAAATTGGGTGTCAAGTGGTTGGGTTTATGGCTGTAGTGATGACACCGGGAGGCGACAATCAGCCTATTTTTCACGTGCGTCTGTTTACTGGAATTTGGTGTGTGTGTGTGTGTGTGTGTGTGTGTGTGTGTGTGTGTGTGTGTGTGTGTGTGTGTGTCTCTCTCTCTCTCTCTCTCTCTCTGTTTCGGTATAATGCGCCGTATTTACGTCACTAAGAGGAACATTCAGGAGAAACTGGGGTGAGCGGTGGTCTAATAGGTAGCGTGTCGGATTTAGCCGCTGCGCTACTGAACGGCCGTCACAGCTGTCACGGCGATGGAGCGTGGGTTCGAGCCCAGGTCGAGCTTGCGATACGTGATACAGTCGAACCTGCCAAGGCGGTCACCTGTATAAGCCAAACCACTGTCTAACCTGGTCACCCCAGAGGATCCCCCTGACACACTAGCTGTTGACATGACACCCTGGATAACCCGGTCACCTGTCTAAGGTGGTCAGTTTGACCCAGTCCCTTGGGTGACCGCCTTACACAGGTTTGACTGTATCGGTTTCTTCTGGCTACCGGGCTGCTCACCGAGGGGTTCTCCCCGGGTTTCCCGGCTTTCCTGCCCCAGCAATATTGAAAAATAGGATAAGTATTGAGTGGTGTTGCACCGCAGCGACTCGCTTCCCCCGGGGGAAGCAGCCCGAATTTCCCAAAAGGTACAATACAGCAAATTTAAAATAAAAAAACACACACACACACACAACTGTTCCGTGTGCCTACTCAAGGTCACTGTCGCGTAGGCAGTAATGACCCTTTGGTCATTCTGGCGTAAGCGAGAAGCGCAGTGCTACGTGCGGCCAGTTTGCATCCTCCTGTGCACTGTGTTTACCAATTTCTCCTCTCCAAAAATATTTCTTAAACTCGCAATACTTTCGTTTTGCTGATTCATGCGCTGACAGACCACTCTTTCAGGTGACTCCTTGTTTTGCACCATCATGTTCTTCCTTGTCGTCTACTTATTATCCTTCTCCATCTTAATAATATTTACTTGTAAATGGGTTTTGACTCATCAAGTCATTTGCTTCTGCCAGTTTTTGACCCATCAGTATATTTGCTAATCATCCATTAGCCTGGGCCCTTTCATCAACCACACAAAGGGTGGGTGGGTGGGTGTTTGTGGGTTTAACATCCTTTTCCACCATATAAGGGTGATATCAAAGACGGGGGCAACGAGATAAAGGCCAGCAGAAGTATTTGGCCCCAGCCGGGATTCAAACTCACGACCCAAGCATTGAAAGGCCAACGCTCTACCATTCGGCCACCCCGGCTCCCCCGGAAACGTCTAGGCTCTATATAGGGAGAAATACCCAATACATTTGAGATGGGAAGCTTCACAGGCTCAGCCATACCTATCATAATCAACTCCTCAAAGAATACTACGGCAACATGATAATTGTTATCAACTCATCCATCAAAGGTGTCATTTAGGGTGGGTGGGTGTTTGGGGGTTTAACGTCCTTTTCCACCACATAGGGTGATATCAAAGACGGGGCAACGATGACTGAAAAAGCCAGTACAAATATTTGGCCCCAGCCGGGATCGAACTCACGACCCGAGCATTAGAAGTCCAACGCTCTACCATTCGACCACCCCGGCTCCCCAAAGGTGTCATTTATAAGATTACAGGGCTTTATAATGTACATACGGAGATTGCTGTTGCGCTTGCTGCTGCGCCGGTACGCTCGGAAATGGCTACGAATGCAAACATCCTGCGTGGCACATACGCCACGAACCCAGGCAGACGATAAACAGTCTGAGGATCCCGCGTCCCTCAGCAGTACTTGTCTGTGGAACTCGTAGCGGAGACAGTTAACAAGTCTCAATACGTTTGTCGGACATACATCAACATCTGTTGAAAAACAAAAAAACTCTTGGAAAAATTGCGTGAATGCAAAACAAACTGATAATAGTAACAAAACTGATAGAAATGAATTATTCGTCTAAACGACCAGGAAACCAAAATTAATCTTTAAGAAGATAAATTATATCAATGCCCCCCCCCCCTCCCCCCAAGAAAACCCTGATCAAACTCAAAAGGGTCGCTGACTAGCTTTCATCAAGAATTGTGCATATCATTAGAAGGTGCGGTGGTAATATTAAGATTTGTTATGCAAGTGTACAGAACCACGAGTCACTGATATCTTGTGTATGTAAACAGGTGGGGGCTCTACACAGGCATTCGGCCTTTTGCCTCCACTTCAATATCGTCTTGTGCATTATCAGTGGAAATAAAACCATGTTTAAACCATGTACCACGAATCAGTAACTTCGTGGGGTTGGTAAAACCGTTGTCTGCTGCTGCGATAACTGTGAGACGGGAAAACTGTAGAAAATCTCGGACGTGCAATAATAATCTCGGGAGATTTGGTGGGCGACACAGACGACAGGCAGACAATGAGATTCATCAGTAGTTTCTTGCGTATGTTGCATGAATCCATTGATATGACGCGTCTGGAAGTCGTCGAATGATCCCTATCAATTACTTAGTCAAGAAGACAGCGAGATATGACAGCCGTCTGAAAGAAGTCAAAGTCATGGAACAATCCCGATCAGTTACGTGGCCAAGGCAACGGGAAGTTCTGCAGACAATTGGTATTAATTAATAACTTCTTGCGTATTTTGCAGTGACGTGACTGCCGTCTGAAAGACGTCAAAAGGCAAATGAATGAACGCTTGAAAGACGTCGTAAGTCACTGAATAGCCGTCTTAGAGGTGCCGTGTGCTTCATGAGTATAAGAAACAGGAAGGAGACACGGTATTATCTCATTATCATTTCAGACAACGCCAGCAAAGCTAATAATGAGAACATTATCAGCTTTGTTGTCGTCGTCTGGAAATGATAATGAGTACCAGTGCGCGTCGACACTCCTAGAAGGCCATGACTTCACGTGTCTTAGGTCAGACAACGTTCTTGTTTTGTGGAGCACCGTGTCTCCATCCTGCTTCTTTGGGGGAGCCGGGGTGGTCGAATGGTAGAGCGTTGGACTTTTAATGCTCGGGTCGTGAGTTCGATCCCGGCTGGGGCCAAATATTTGTGCTGGCTTTTTCATCGTCGCCCCGTCTTTGATATCATCCTATGTGGTGAAAAAGGACGTTCAACCCCCAAACACCCACCCACCCTTCTGCTTCTTTGTCAATAGGATATGTGTATTGTCCCATTACTGTTATATATCTGTATTGTCCCATTTCTGAGACATTAGGGTTGCTCCCCTGAAAGTGGGGGGAGAGGAAGGGTGTCGGGGGGAGGGGGGGGGGCATTTATACGGCGCCTCGTTTTCTAGTGCCTCGGGTCATTGCAGCCTCAGGTCTAATTAAGCAGCTTGAGGTTGGAAGCGTCCGGGAGTCAAACAAGCTGGGGGAGCACAACTGGGGAGTACATTTGGGGAGTACGTCTAGGGAGTATATCTGGGAGTGCATCTGGGGAGTGCAACTGGGAGAACATCTGGGGAGCACAACTAAGGAGTACAAGTGGGGAGTACAACTGGGGAGTACATCGTGGGAGTAACGCGTTAGTTAATGGCGTTGTCTGGGTAATGAAAGGCCCTTATCTCAGTTTCACGCCGACAAAGAAAAGACTGAGGTCCGTTGGAAACACCGGGTGCTAGTCAAATTTGAAAATGGAAACACTTGGTGCTACTGTTTGGAAACATTCTTTCCTGGCTGTTGTTGAAGCAGAGTAGCACTGGAAACACTCCCGCCTATTTGACGACTTCCGTGGTTATCCCCCTCGATAATCCGTTTCTTAAGGGCAAGCCCCCATGCACCCCACGCCAACTTTCTCCTATGGAAAGAAAAGACAAATTGGTCTCGTGCGTGCAGGTGAGCCGTGAGGGCATTTGCGAGAAACGGTTGTCGGCATAGTGTCAGACAGTTAGCCCCGTTCATGCAATGGTGAGCAGAACGGAAATAGTGTTTCGTCAGGGAAAGGAGGTGCAAGTGAGTGCTGATTCACGCCGGGGGGTTCCATTGTTTTTTGTTTTGTTGTTGTTGTTGTTGTTGTTTTTAGATCAGCCGAAAACTGTGCAACCGCTGTAACAGAGTTGATCGAAAAGTGTCTGTAATCGAAGAAGTTTTGAAAATACACTTTGTGGGGCTTCTCGTTAATGCTAAAAAAAATTAACTTTTTTTTTTCGAGAGATATTGAGCGACTTTTGGGCGCAGTTCCAATTCGTTTCAGTTTAATGTTCATTTGTGATAGACCCCCACAAAGGGAGGACAAAGAGGTGATTTTGGAGTTATCGGTATGCATGGAAAGCGCAGAAAATAAGCTTTCTTTTGGTATAAGTTTGATTAGTTGTGTAATGACCTGAAAATGGAAACTATCTCAAACTCGCAAAAATTGTCCAATCATCTGTTTGTTTGTTTGTTGTTTGGGTTTTTTGTTTTGTTTTGGGTTTTCTTTCTCAAAAGTCGCTGAGCGACTTTATTCCCCTTTTGTTGGATCCCATCAGATCCATTTATATACAGTTTATAACACGCACAGCGAATCCAGCCCGGAGCAAGATCAGATCAACATGTTAGACAATACAAGCCAGACCAACATTTTCCGTCTACTGCGGGCTAAAAAAAAAAAAAAAAAAAATCTGAAGAGACTTGGTCTCCAAGATTCCGCCTACTGCGAATGTGGCTGTGAAGAGCAAGCTGCAGCCCACACTCTCCAGCTCTGTCCACATCTTGACACGCTGCGCCAATCCTTTCGGCTAACCAACACTGACTTGGCCACCAAACTCTGGGGACCTGCCGACCAACTTCAACTGACAGAAGACTTCCTGACTAACGCACGGTGAAGCACGCGAAAGCAGAAGAAGAAGAATATACAGTTCATGCTCTGTTCGCTTAAAAAAAAAAAAAAAAAAAAAAAAAGGAGGGGGCTGGGGTTGGGTTCTTTGGAAGAAAAGAGGGACGAACTTTCGCTGTGTTTTGTACTATCAGTCAGTTTCAGTCAAAGAAAATAATGAGCTTTAAGGCATTTCTAAAGGACTAGAGTCTTGAAGCTTTTCCGAAGAGGCTCAGACAGAGACCGTTACCGTATGTTCCTTGACTGTTCCATTTTCTCAGTCTTACCCATTATCATTTGTCCCATCGTCATTGACTATATGGGTCACAGCCCTGACTTTTGACCTTGCATGTCTTGGGTCATTCCGAAGAGGTTCTGGCAGGCCATATCGACATGGGCATTGACTGTTGCACCATTTCTTCCGCCGGTTGTCATCGTCAAGGACTATAATAATAATGATAACGATAATGATAATATTAATAATAATGGCTATTTATACAGCGATTGCCCTCAGCAAGCTTTGGGCGCTTACAAATTTTAGAAAGATAAAATCAATAAAATGGCATGAAAATAATGTCAATGAGAACATCAAAAGGCACAGCAATTGTGGCACACACACACACACACACACACACACACACACAGTTCTGTCAGTCCCTCATTACTGCTGCTGGGCTGAGGACTTGACTGCAGTTGTAAAAGTGCGGACAGATTCTGTATGCCTTATGGTTTTTGGAAGAGTGTTGCAAAGAGTGGGTCCTTGGTGTGAAAACCGGGTTACCGGCATGACCTAGACAATGGACGACTACACTGCTGTCAGTCAAAAGTGCCGAGCCAACAGAATTCAGCCAATCGCGTCCCGCGGCATAATTAGCACAACACGTGGCATGGTCTGGCAAGCTTTTTGCCAGACACGACAACGTGGGAGGCACGAGTAGTTTGATATGACTGAAACTTGGAAAGAAAGTACTGTAGTAAGTTCACTGACGTCATTTGAGGAAACAGACCATAACGTAGATGTCGTTCATCTTGAAATCATCTATTTATCCATAAAACGGCGTCATGGACGTACTGTGTTTTGCCAATACACGGCACTGAGAGGAAAGGGGCGGGGCCGTGCTTTGGCCTCGGGTCTTGCCGAGTGGAGACGTGGATTGACCAAGGATGGCTTGGGTTTCCTCCTTCGCACAAATCGACTCGACCTCTTTACAAGGTCAGTGCTGTCAAACGCGCAGCTTGTCTCGCCAGAAACGTCACGCTCAGATAGGGCAGTATCCATGGTAATTACCACAATTAAGCCTCCGGATGCCAGCAGCAGTAATTTTCCCGGTCAGAATTGGACCAGAAGTAGGCGGTGGTACCTCTCATAGCGTGCTGGAATATTGGTGCGGTTGCTGTATTCTGAAGGGATTCTTAACTAACCTGATTTTGCTTGAAGGTACTTCGTGAAAACGTCAGATTGCGTATTTGGTTTTCTTAATTTTCGTCTATATCGGAATCAGTTTTATTTGTCTTCGGAATCAACGGTTGGTGGGTGTTTGGGGGGTTTAACCTTCTTTTTCCACCACATACTTCGGAATTAACATAGTTCCATTTGCCAAATATATTCAAATGCATGAACAGTCATAACTAATACTAACAATGAATGAATGAACTGAACAATAATTATGGCTAGATGTCAAGAAACTGCAGTTTAAAATAAGTGGACGAGCAAAACCATATATGTATATTGTAAAATTATTTAATGTCAAAGTAAAATCATATATGTATATTGTACAATTTTGTCCAAGTAGACTTATAGAGTGACATTTATATTATCATTTCTTAAATAGTGTTGGTGTAAGTTTTTGGTGGGCCAATTGGCCGTGGTCGCTGGCAACGTTACAAGTGTACAAAGCTCTAAAATACGCTTTGAGAGGACCACTGACGCAATAGTGACAGCATCTGTGCAAAACCTTGATACAGTGCGAGTTGCTCATCCTGCCAGGTGTCGCTTTAATTGTCCTTTAAAGCTGTGGTGAGCGTCACCAATATCACGGCAGTGAAGCGTGGGGTCGAGCCCAGGTCGAGCTTGTGATACGTGATACCGGTTTTCCTGGCTACCGGGCTGCTCACCGGGGGTTTCTCTCGAGGTTATCCGGCGTTCTTCGCCAAACAAAACTCAAAAAGAGGATAGGTAAGTTGGGTGGCGCTGCGTCGCCGCGACGCGCTTCCTCTGGAGGGAATCAAATCTATCGAAAGGGACAATAGAGTTTTTATTTATAAATTTGAAAAAAAAAACACGAATATTTGTCTCGTCTTTCTAGAATACTTGTCATGCTGAAATTTTATGCTGAAATTTTAACGTGCCACCTATAAGACTTGTTGTGTGAATTCCATCCTAATCGGTTCCATGAGACTGAGAGCTGTAGAGTTTGTTCCTGATTTTGATCCCAGTTTTTCTCTTGGGGATTTTGTTCATGCAGAAACTGAGTGGGTAACGCGGGCGAAATGATATATTGTTTGGGGGGAACTTTGAATAATGTGCCGTTTCAATTGACATTCTTGCGTGTATATTGTAGAAAACACAGCCACTTTTACCCGGAAAAAGGACGTAAGCGCTTATCAAACGTATGGCGCTCAAACCCCTTTTCTAGATAATCGGTAGCCAGGCGTTTCGGGAGCACTTTCATACAAAGAGCAGTTTGATCATAAATCATTGACAACGAACTGAGGCCACTGGGAGACATTCGCGATTGTGAACTGGAATTTATCACATTTTTCATTTTTCGTATCCAGTTTTAGAACATGTCCTCTGGGGACTAGACTTAAAAGTGCAGTGGTGATTCAGACCACGTTTTACATTATAGGTAAAAAAAAGTCCTTAAATCTCGAATTTTAGCACAAATTTCCAGATCTGTTCGATGTCCTTTCGGGACAATTAAATGTTTCGAGTACAGCTGGGGACACAGATCATATGCAAATCACTGTTAATGGTTTGTCATCATGGGTATATCTCATACGTCAAGTTTACGGAATTACGGTATTTATTACAATTTATCTAGTTTTGAAGGAAAAAAAGGTCTTTTGTGGAGGATGAAAAATTTAGACTGTGGTGGGGGATACAGATCATATGCTTGATTGCTTTGAATGGCTGCCAGCATTGGAAGCACCTCATGCGTCTTGCATTTATTGAATTATTGAATAAATCACATATTTCCAGTTTTTAAAAGCTCTCTCTCTCTCTCTCTCTCTCTCTCTCTCTCTCTCTCTGCTGTAATTTTACCCTACGTTTTTGGTTTTGTTTGTTTTTTCTCCTAAATGATACATGAAGTGTTGGAAGTCATCACTAAAATCACCTCCTCCACCTCCTTTTGCAATGACCTTTTGAGAGTTGTTACTCAGGCGTGTGATTTTTCTGATTAACGATTCTGCGCCTTTGAAGAAAGTAAATTGATCGAACTTAAAAAGTACTGATCTCGCCAGATTTCCAAATCGCGTTTATGTTCCAGGATTTTGTTTTGCACGAGGAGTGATGATCAAAAGAAAGAGCTTCATTAAAAGCCGAAAGATCAAAGGCGGTTCGTGTCTGCTTCGCAATTACCTTGAAGAAGTTTTGTAACCTGATCAGTTCAGACAAATCAGTTTTTCTTTCTTTCTTTTTGTAAGAATTTCATCCTGTAGTACTCTGTGTTACATTTATCGTCTTTCTAAGGAAATGGAAGGAACGCAGCCTCTGATGTTTATCAGTATTTCATTTGTCTTTTGTGTTTTCTGAAAGTCTTCCCTTTTTTTCTTTTTCTTTTCTTTTTTCGCGTCGTGTGCTTGGCCTTTCTAACGTAAAGTACTGATGTAAATTTTTCCGCAGTGTTAGAAAGTTGTATGTTCTTGTACATCTGCTGGGCCTCTCTCTCTCTCTCTGTCTCTCTCTCTCTCTCTCTCTCTCTCTCTCTCTCTCTCTCTCTCTATCTGGTATTTTATCCTTGAAACATCCTAGAAGCTGAAATGCATTTCCTTTTGTTGTATGTTCTTGTACATCTGCTGGGTCTCTGCTGGGTCTCTCTCTCTCTCTCTCTCTCTCTCTGGTATTTTATCCTAGAAACACCCGAGAAGCTGAAATGCATTTCCTTTTGTTGTATGTTCTTGTACATCTGCTGGGTCTCTGCTGGGTCTCTCTCTCTCTCTCTCTCTCTCTGGTATTTTATCCTAGAAACACCCGAGAAGCTGAATGCTTTTCCTTTCAGTTTGACTGCCCGCTGTAAGACGAATTGTTTGTCAAGTATTTATCAGACTTTGGTCTCACTACCGGACGGAAAATTTGTCTATTCATAGTAGATCTGCTGGGCCTCTCTCTCTCTCTCTGTCTCTGTCTCTCTCTCTCTCTCTCTCTCTCTCTCTCTCTCTCTCTCTCTCTGGTATTTTATCCTTGAAACATCCTAGAAGCTGAAATGCATTTCCTTTTGTTGTATGTTCTTGTACATCTGCTGGGTCTCTGCTGGGTCTCTCTCTCTCTCTCTCTCTCTATCTGGTATTTTATCCTTGAAACATCCTAGAAGCTGAAATGCATTTCCTTTTGTTGTATGTTCTTGTACATCTGCTGGGTCTCTGCTGGGTCTCTCTCTCTCTCTCTCTCTCTCTCTGGTATTTTATCCTTGAAACATCCTAGAAGCTGAAATGCATTTCCTTTTGTTGTATGTTCTTGTACATCTGCTGGGTCTCTGCTGGGTCTCTCTCTCTCTCTCTCTCTCTCTCTGGTATTTTATCCTAGAAACACCCGAGAAGCTGAATGCTTTTCCTTTCAGTTTGACTGCCCGCTGTAAGACGAATTGTTTGTCAAGTATTTATCAGACTTTGGTCTCACTTACTACCGAACGGAAAATTTGTCTATTCATAGTGTCACAGATCTGACCTCTACCTCTAACCTGGCAAGGTTTGTTTTCTGTGCCATCAGACTTCGCAGTGACATACTTGAAAATGCTGTTGCTGCACGTGCAAACTGTGGTTTTCCCTAGTCGTGTGTAGATCTTGTTCAGGGGCTGCCGACCATGTGATGGCATTGTTTAGAATTTCTGGTTGCTTTGGTGTGTACCATATCCAGTGTGGCACTGTTGATTGGTCAGTGCTGTACAGACCAATGGTGTGTGTGTGTGTGTGTGTGTGTGTGTGTGTGTGTGTGTGTGTGTGTGTGTGCTTTTTGAACGTTTCGCGCTCACTCCATTGTTATGGACGATATGTCTAAACAATTAAAATGTCTGAGACTAAGTCTGAGTCTCTCTGTGTGCAATGCACAGAAAGCAATGACCCATCACAGGTCATGGTGTTCCTATCTATTTAAATGAAATGAAATCACACGAACTTCGCGACTGACTCGGCGTTACTTCAACAACGCATTCAGAGATCGATGTGACTAATGTTTAAACCCCAAATATCAACGGGTTCCGACAATCTTTTCAACATCTGGAAATCCCTAAACCCCACGAGAGCGAAAAAAGGGAGGAGGAGGATGATTATTTTTAACCACCTCGTCCCGGCCTGACCTCGTGTCAGTGTTTCCTCCTTTCTCTGACCCAACCCTGTTCCGGGTCCGTCGATAACTCAACGCCCCTGGGATGACGGCCAAGTCGGGCTAACCGAGACCCAGCCGAGCTAAGTGATACCTAAGAAGGAAAAACCAAAACTACTCGATGACAAGGAAAGTGGAGAGTTGCGAACAACTTTGAGGTCCCCGTGTTATTTCACAGTGTGCACAGAAGCGATGAAAGCTGTCGCATTCACCAGCACCAGTGTATTCTCGGCCTGTTTCGAGATTATTACCTGCATGAGTAGTCCTCCGTGCATACATAGACCCCCCAGCAATCAACCATTTTTCGTGGCAGCTTTGTGCTCCGCCGTGAAAAATGCGTGTTTGTTGTGACAAGAGAGATTATTCATGCAGGTAATAATCTCGAAACAGGCCGAGAATGTACTGGTGCTGGTGAATGCGACAGTTTTCACCGCTTCTGTGCACACTGTGAAATAACACGGGGACCTCAAAGTTGTTCGCAACTGTCCACTTTCCTTGTCATCGAGTAGTTTGATTTTTTTCCTTCTTACTAAGCATTACTAAGCTCAGTCCGGTGTCGGTTAGCCCAAGGTGGCATCGTCGCCGGGGCCAAGAGTAGCGTTAGGCCCCCGGAACGGGAATGTCTCTGACCTTTTTTGCGAAAGTGCGCGACAACACATCCATATTGCTGCATCAGAACCGGGAAAAGGAAATAAGCAAGAAAGAAAGGAAGGATCAGGCAAATACCCGTGTGAATGCGCGCATTTAGAGGGCTTTGTTTCACGCTGGGCTCGCATTGCGCTCCCGGTGTGTAACGAACCAATATTACACCTCTACAGCTCATTGATTCTTGGAGCTAGCGCTCTCTCTCTCTCTCTCTCTCTCTCTCTCTCTCTCTATCAGATGGCACTATGACATGTTACCTTTTTACAAGCTGTGTCGTATATTACAATTTCAAACATCTTGCCGTCTACTTCTTCACCTATTTCCCGAAGTGTTTCCTTAAAATATCTTGCGCTTCTTTCTATCTTTGCATGTTTAATTTTTTTTTCTAATTTTCTTATTAGATTTACTCCTTTTGTGCCAGGTATACTTTCTGTCATGTTAGCCTTTATTTTTTTAGTGTTTCTAGATTAGCAGGACAGCTTGTAAGATAGGCAGACCATGCCTGCAAGTCTTTATCCTGAAATAAACGTTTCAGTCAGTCAGTCAGTCAGTCAGTCAGTCAGTCTGTCTCTCTCTCTCTCTCTCTCTCTCTCTCTGTGTGTGTGTGTGTGTGTGTGTGTGTGTGTGTGTGTGTGTGTGTGTGTGTGTGTGTGTGAGACAATGACAATGACAAATGTTTTATTTAGTTTAGGCTTTTCGGCCCGTGTGTGTGTGTGTGTATGTGTGTGTGTGTGTGTGTGTGTGTGTGTGTGTGTGTGTGTGTGTGTGTGTGACAATGACAATGACAAATGTTTTATTTAGTTTAGGCTTTTCGGCCCATGTGTGTGTGTGTGTGTGTGTGTGTGTGTGTGTGTGTGTGTGTGTGTGTGTGTGTGTGTGTGTGTGTGAGAGAGAGAGAGAGAGAGAGAGAGAGAGAGAGAGAGAGAGAGAGAGAGAGTACTTCTTATAGTGTTACTTTAGCCTTGCCATTTTTAATTTTGTTTCGAAACAATCCAAACAAAACCATACGAAACCGAACCAGAACTGATTCCAGACTGAACTGAACTGAACTGCACACACTCCAGCTGAAGTTAACTTTTAACGAACTCTTACAGCAAAAAACACTTAGACTTGTCTTGGGGCCAGAACAGGCGAAGGTGGTATTCCCCCGTGTACCCACTTTTTCCCGTCCTTTCCGTCTGGCTGTGAGTGTAATCTGTCTTCTGGATTGTGTTTTTGCGTGAGGGGGCTACTGTGTGAAGTGTTACTCTGACCGCCTCGCAAGCCTGCTTGGCACAGTTTTCCCCTCTCGTTTTCATTTCTGCCTTGTCTTGTTTCTATTGGTTTTGTTGGTAAGTTGGTTCAGTCTTGGTCGGGTGATTTGTTGATTGTCTGGTTGCTTGGATGGTTGGACGGTTGGCGGCAGGTGGTATAGTGGTTAAGACTACGCCACCAGTGCGGGAGGTCAGGCTCGAGTCCCACACGCTTCTCGTATGTCCGAGTATCTCCCCACCCCCCTCCCCGGACGTTAAACCCCCAAACACCCATCCCACCCCCACCCTTTAGAAGTTGATATTAAGACCGACTTAACTCTTAAACGCCCTTGCAAAAATCGCATTAATTTTTCTACTTGAAATGATCTTCAGATCACTAGAAGCCATTTGAATCCACTATTACGCAATCTGCAGCAGTCCAGGCGTCCAGCGGGAAGCCCCACTCCTTGCGTAATAGTGGCTTGAAGTGGCTCCTACTTGTGGGCAGTGGCTTTTTTTTTTTTTTTCTTTTTTTAAACCGGGCTCTTAACATTTAAGCAGCAGGAGAACTGGGGCTTTGAAGACGTTTCGTATTTCGTGCACATTAATTCCGTCCGACTGACTCTAAACAGACATCTGGCTGACCACACGCAAAGGGACCGTTTTTAACTGCCACGGGACGAGGTTGGCCAGATCAGCAAAGTGACCTTGACATAAACCCTCGGCCTTATCCTAACAGATATCAGTCTGCGTGAGGCGTCCGGCGGTCCCCTTTAAATGGAATAATGACCCTGGAGCCCGCAGCAGACTCCCTTGGGAGAGGCTGCCGCTGGAAGGAGTTGAGGGGTAGCTGGAGGGGACGGTCAGATCGTGGTCACTTGCATGAATGATACGGTTGTCATGAACCTTGTTTCCGTGTCCGAGTTCATGAAACTCTCTCTCTCTCTCTCTCTCTCTCTCACACACACACACACTTACACACACACACACACACACACACACACACAAGCAAACTCACACACACACACACACACACACACACACACACACACACACACACACACACACACACACACACACACACACACACACACACACACGTATACAATCGCAGTTACATGCAGCAGAACATAAAACAACAAAGACGCTCGCACTCAACCGCAAACTACACACGAAGAATAATGAACATTTTGCAACATTCACTATCTACAAACCAGCTAGTGCGGACGTACAAAACAAGACATTAAAGTGCACATTTGACTCGTCTACAGTTGGTGAGCAGTGAAAGTCCAACGCTCTACCATTCGGCTATCCCGGCTCCCCTTGAACGTGCGCGAACACACACACACACACACACACACACACACACACACACACACACACACACACACACACACACACAAGCGCGCGCGCGCGCGCGCACGCACTTTTTGACACTGATGAAAACATTTTGAAGTCATTTTTTTTGCTCTTCTCTTTTTCAGACAGAACTCTTCTACCGACGAACTGAGAACGTGACAGGACCGATCATAAACCACAGATGACCCTCGTCGTCGCGTCGATGAGTTGTGGATCTCAAAGGAGATTCTCTTGGTGATCTGTTACTTATCGCTCCACGAGTGACCAATCTGAGGTGAGTATACGAGTGATGATGATGATGATGATGATGATGATGATACGTGCGTATGGGCGCTTCACCCAGTTACTTGGCTGGAAGCGCCGCGACCTGAACTCAACAACTACGCTCACGTGAATCACGCGCATTCACTCATACACTCAACATTACACTCTTACGTAGTGTACATTGAGTGAATGTTGTTGTTTAATGTTTGTTTTTTGTTTTGTTTTTTTTTACTTCGGTTTTAGATTGTAAGGCGCCTAGAGCTCGTTCCCCGGGGATAGGCGCCCTATAAGTATTATAATTATTATTATTATTATTATCATAACACCTTACGGTCACGTGGTGCGAAGGGGCAGCTCAGCTGTGCAAGTTTCGGAATTTAGGTATTAATGTTCAATTTTTGTGGGCTGCAGTACCTGGAGAGATCTCCCGACGGTCTCCACGAATGAGTATTGTCCGATTCATCTGACTCAGGACCCCTGAGTCAGATCCCTACATTCACAAGGGCTGTTTGAAGCATTATGGTTTGGCGGGAATTTTCACTCTGTGTCGGTTGGGTGGCAACTATTGGAATCATAGGTGTGACAACTGTAAGATCCTACCGTGAACCTGCAACCGTTGGAATTCCGAACTAAGTCGCTGTACCTTCTTTTTTTCTGTGTCGCCCGACAAGTCCGCAAAGACTGGAATTATTGGTGTGGGAAGTAGGAGACGGTTACGACAACGAAACGGGGCTGTACTCTGGAGCCTAGGTGCACTAGCCTCCAGAGTGCAGTCCCTTCTCTGCGAAGACTAAGGCAAAATCGCCAACATCACAAAACGACACAAGATTGCTCTTCCGATTTGAAAAAGTTCTGCAATTCATGCCTTCTTTTTTTCTTTTTTCTTTTTTAAGCGTCATGATGTAACGTTTTGCTCATGCGCCGTAGCACCTTCCTGTCCATAATAGCGGCAGAATCACGTTTTCATCGGGAGATCGTAGATCAGCTCTTGAATCACACATCCACCCGTGCGTTCACAGCTTCACAACAACAAAATTTATTCCTTTTCATACTTTTTTCCCCCGTTGCAGTTTTACTTTATTGCTCCCTGCTGCTCCATATTAGAGGCGCCGCAGACAGGAAGATTTCCAACCGTGTTTTCCCAATAGTGTGCTAGAGTTTGTAGTATACGAATGAATAAGAATGAACAGTTAGTGCCCTTTGCTAGAGGTGAAAAATCCAATGCCCCACGCAGGATTTCAGGGACGCTATGGGAGACAGTGAAAAAATGTCCTCCCAATGGCTCCCGTGGAAATCTGGCAGGTATT
Source organism: Batillaria attramentaria (assembly GCA_018292915.2). Classification (NCBI taxonomy): domain Eukaryota; kingdom Metazoa; phylum Mollusca; class Gastropoda; family Batillariidae; genus Batillaria; species Batillaria attramentaria. The sequence continues at coordinate 367,165 of JACVVK020000552.1, read as the reverse complement.
TAGCGGCTGCCAGGCCATTAGATCACCCCCCAGCGAAACAAAAAGCTATTTTCACATGTTCACGCGTCATGAATAGAGACAGGGGCTGCGAACGTAGGTGAGGATGTATAAATAAGAGCTCTCCACTGGGACACCGTGATTCAATTTTCCTGTCAACGGTGTTGGTGAAAACTGTCAAATATTTCGCTTTTTTTTTATCATTTTGCGGTTGGCTAGGTGAAAAGTGGCTCACTAGGGATTTATCTTCTGTAACAGAACACGTAAAACAAAGCCAAAGTGTCAAAATATCAGTTTGGAGTAATCAGTCTTGTGGAAACATTCAAACTATGTCCTTGTAGATGAAAAGAAAAAGTTTTCAGTGTGATAGTTCTTCAGCTCTAGTTCTTTAAAGCTGGGAGGAACTGTGGTCATGTCCGTGTAGCCGGTCTAACTCAGAACAGTACCCACTGACTTTAGTGCAGAAGAGTTACAGCAATGTAAAGACTTAATGAGTTAAGTTAGATATAGGTGTTTTTGTTTTGTTTTGTTTTGTTTTTGTGTTTGAGTTGTTTTTGTTGTCGGTGTGTGTGTGTGGGGGGGGGGGATGTTTTTTGGGGGAGGTGTTTGTTTATTGGTAATGTTGTTGTTGCTGTTGTTTGTCTTTGTTTGTTTGTTTGTTTGTTATTTGTTGTCGTTGTTTGTTTGTTGTTCTTTGGTTGTTTTTTAAAAAAATATTTATTTATTTATTTATTTATTTTTGTTGTTGTTGTTGTTGTTGTTTTTGTTTGTTTGTTTGTTTGTTTGTTTGTTTGTTGTTTTTTTTTTTTTTTTTTTTTGGGGGGGGGGGCTGCTGCCCGTATAGTTTTAACATTCTATGGTCGATTGACATTGTTGATTTTTTCAATTTTCATTTTCTCCCCGATTTTACAACCTAAGTATTCTACAGCCCACAAACAACAATTCAACTGCAACTTCAGCCCCCTTCCCCTCCCCCTTCCCACCTTGCCTCCCAACGCCTTCTCCCTCACCCACCCACACCCGTTTCACCGTCCTTGGCCTCAGCAACTCACCGATCCCCCACCGAGAATAATCTTTGTAGGGAGCGTTTGAAATCCGGTGAGAAAAAAAAAAGCCATCCAGTTAAAGCCATCTTCCCTGTTGGCTCATTTTCTGGTTGAACCGAATTAAACCTTAGCCACTGTAAAATCTATAGTCAATTTACCGAATCCCCTTCCATGGGAACAACCTTTCGAGTACCCATTCATCAATCGAAAAGAGAGATCCTGGCAATCGATTGAAGAGCAGCTTCTCTCTCTCTCTCTCTCTCTCTGAAAACGGTTTACCAGCAGTGCGTAGTGGTATCTGTGAGCAGTAGGATCTCCTTCCATTGGTTGTTTTGTTCCAATTTCCAATAATGACCGATTTGTTTTTTTTATTTTTTATTTATTTAGTGGAGCGGGGGAGGGGGAGGGGGGGAGGGGCGGTGAAATGAAAATACACTCAGGTTTAGTGTTAGTGGTTGTTGTTTTGTTTTGTTTTGTTTTGTTTTGTTTTGGCTGCCCCAACTCTTTTGCCAGTTCCAGTGGTGTTCCTCCCAGGTCATGGGTGGAATCCACGGAGGGCTTGGAAGCTCGGACAATTTTTTATTTACGGTGTGTGTGTGTGTGTGTGTGTGTGTGTGTGTGTGTGTGTGTGTGTGTGTGTGTGTGTGTGTTACTGCAGTTTTTTCTTCCTTCCTTCCTTTTTTTCTTTGTTTAATTGTTATTGTTTATGTTGGTATGCCTCTCGGTTATGCGAAGATGGGACCTACGAGGTTGGGATGGCGCCGGGGGGGGGGGGGGGGTAGTGACTGGGGGGAGAAGTTTAGCATTACTTTTCAATTGGTTGGTTTTGCGTTTAACGCCCTTTTTCCACATTGAAAGGCTAATCACGAGAGAAGAAAAGTGTTTTGCAGAATTTTATTTTCTCACTGAGCTGGGAACCGAACTTGTGACCCGAAATTCGACAGTCCAGCGGTCTAGCAGTCCAGCTGTCCCTACCACCCCAACACCATAACCCTACACTGCTTCCCACCCCCCACCCCCCCTTCGTCCACCACCCCCACCCTACCCCCACCCACACCGTCCCCTCCTTCATTCCCTCATTCCCTCCCCTCCCATCATTTCGAACGAACCAATCAACGGTACTATGTGCACGGTTCCGGGTCATTAACCTCAGTCAAGCATGTAGTGCTCATTCATCCGTACTTTGTATCGAAAACAGAAGTCTTAACAATACCCACTTGGGTTTCCTCTTCTTGATATTGTTAGCAAAAACAAAACAACACAACAACAACAACAAAAACTTTAAGCAAATAAAAGCGACATATAAGGGACAGAAACCACTTAACTTTCACAAAGGACGGCACAGGTCAACGTTTCGGCTTTCGCCTTCTTCAGGACATAAACAAAATCGGCACAGGTCAACGTTTCGGTTTTCGCCTTCTTCAGGACATAAACATTTCGGGTGGAAAGCCGAAACGTTGACCTGTGCCGTCCTTTGTGAAAGTTAAGTGGTTTCTGTCCCTTTTATGTCGCTTTTATTTACTTAACTTGTAACCACTTCGCAGTCATTACCGTTTCCTTTTCTTAAAAAAAACTTTGTAAAACAACATGCATTGTCTGCTTCCACTGTGCGATCTCTTTGGCCGTAAATATACTGTAACAGGAAGTGTATTTCTGTCTGTGTTGACGGCACTGGGGACAAATGGACGAGTTCATCTGCGACGTGGGGGTGGCCTGTCCAGCGATTATTTATCGCCTTCATTTGCTCTCTCTCTCTCTCTCTCTCTCTGCTGTTATTTGTTTTTAATGATTTTGAGATGTATCGAGAATTCTCCTTTCATTCAACAGACATTTAGTTTCAGTTGTTAATGCTTCTGTTGTTGTTGATGATGATGATAATAGTTGTGGTGGTGGTGGTGGTGGTGTGGTGGTGGTGTGTGGTGTTGACGTTGTCTTGTTGTTGTTGTTGTCGTCGTCTTCGTTTTGTCGGTGTTATGTGTAGTGGAGACTGAATCGAAAAATCACAGCTCTCTCTCTCTCTCTCTCTCTCTCTCTCTCGTCTTTGGGAGCAGGGTAAAGTTCAGTGGATAAAAGAAACGTTTAGTTAAACTGGAAATTGACGAGACTCCCTGTGGGCAAACGGGTGTGAAGATCTAAGCGGCCCAAAGCCGAGGCCGCATGAGAGATAGAAAAGAGGGGGAGGGGGGGGGATGAGTTTCGCAATAGAAACGAAAGAAGGGAAGATATGGGGGTAATTCGCATCCCAATTTCCTGCTCAGAGAGGCAAACACGAACTGAATGACTTCTGCAGCGCACATAAAGATTGCAGAACCGGAACAAAAGAATTCTTACGAAGCTGCAGGGGGAGAGAACTGTGCTTGTATGGGTGCTTTACTGAGTAAACACAGACAGAGAGAACATCTCCATTGCCTAAAGTCAAGCCTGGACAACTTTATGACCGCTCTTCGCGTCATAACATATCTAAGAGGCTGTTTAACCTTGCCGCTTGTTTTACTGGGTTGGGTTCGGGTTGGTGCATTTACATTTCACCAGCCCGGGTTAAAAGCGATCAGGGTTGAATCCGGGTCCAGGGCCAACTCGCATTTCAGATCTAAACATGCAGCTGGCGTCATGATATGATGCTTTCGTCAAGGCATGACGGCGGGCGGGCGTGACGTAAGTTTTCTTACGTCATTGTCAGGGTTAGACTTGCAGATGATGTAGTGTAAACGCTATTGACACGAGTCCTACCGGAGTCGAGGTAAACTCGGGCTGAACCCGGCTTGTAGTGTGAACAGACTCCAGGAGGCAGAACGAAGGGTTAAAATGAAGAACTCTGGTGTTTAGAACGTCAGTTTCTTAAGCCTCTATTCCAGGATTACTCGCCTTTACAGAAGATTTCGTTTTTGACAGATGCGCTTGTGAGGTCGCCTATACGACCGATGTAGTCGTTCTTGATAAGGAAAGCCCTGAATGCAATACACTGGTTGTCTGCATAGCTCTTATCGCTGTCTATCATCATGCCAACTCTGGTACCTCTGCTATTTGTTGTTTCTGAGAAAATGGTAACGTTAAAGGTCCATGCAGACAGGTTTAACGACCTTGACCTTGAGTCAGGGTCATTCAGTGCGCCAGGTTTAGTGCCGCTCCGTTTCGTTGATTCTGGAAAAAAAGGCCATCCCTAAAGTTTACCACGGACTCGCGCGCGCGCGCACACGCACACACACACACACACACACACACACAGAGGACGGAGGTTTGGTACATAGACTCACATTGTTACACAAGTGAGCAAAAAAGGGACAAACATAAGCGAATATTGATGTTAGATTACACGTTCGTTTAACACCTCTGCTGTACCGTCGGCTGTTTTCGCTTAGATAGTCTGTCTCGCTGCATCTTATCAACTTGTTCTTTACGGTCGCCTGCGCTGCAGACATGGATCTCTGAATGTTTCATGAGGCCAGTCAGTGCCAGACAGAGCGCCGGCTGATCCGCTCGGGTGAAGGGGTCACAGATGCCCTCCATGCGATCAGTCGTCTGTGAAACAGACCGATGGGGCTCTGTGATCTAGGTCGGAAGTGAAATCCGATCTGTGTTCCACGACGCGTGAAATGTCTGCGGAAGAAAACTTTGCAGACACGAATACCGCTGTGTGAATTGACCACTATTCCCCATGCATGTCTGTGATCATGAATCTGTGTCTTTGCCCCCCTGGTCTGCGAGAGGGTGTCGGGTGCTCAACCGCTTGAATCTCGGCCTCGAGATCGGAAGGGCAAACAGTTCCAATCTCGACGGAACCAAAATAATTTATGTACAGTCTTTCTGCAGTGCCTTCGTCTTTGAAATCACACACGCGGTGGACAGGCGTTGAAGCCACTGACGCCATTTTAGATCTCAAAATCGTTATTTCAGTGTGTAGATCATTTGTCTCTGATGTCATGAGAAATATATCTCAGGGATGTCGTTTGGGGTCGGATCTCGGCTAAAAGCCGAATTTGTTTTGAAAAAGCCGATAATCTGTCTGTCATGTCGGCTGGCCGAGCCGAAGTTTTCACGAGTGAATCGGCTCCGTTTCTGCGAGATTCCTGTGCTGGCTGGACTAATTTCCAAGAAAACGCAACTTTCGGTGAGGATATGTATATACAGAACATCTTTAATTCATGGTGGTGGAGGGAGCACGTAACAGCAGGGTATCTAGTCGAAAAACTTGTGAAACGGCTTCGGCAGAGAGAGCCGAAACTTTCTGTAAAAAGCCGAAACTTTCATGGCTGTTTCGGCTAAATCGCCGAAGAAAAAAAATCCTGGCAACATCTCTCTCTCTCTCTCTCTCTCTCTCTCTCTATATATATATATATATATATATATCAGTTGCCGTTAACGGCTGATTTAAAAAAAAATCTATTTATCTGTTTATGATATCAGAGACACATCTACACAAAAAGGGGACAGGAATAAGAGAAGAAAGGAGAAGAGAACATATCAAACTGTACTATAGTCTAGAATGCAGCAGGGAGCGTGAGTTGGTGGCGGCAACGGCCCGTTTGCATGGACACATCGTAAGTGTAGATATTGAAGTGGTGAAGCGACCCGATGACTAAATAAATCTACGGTTGTAAGGTTTGGAAAAGATTTATATTTTAATTTGATATAAAGATTGCTTGAAGGTTTTATTAATTATCTGATGTCTCAGCTAGATCCCCCCCACCCCCCCTCCCCGAAATGATTAGCTTTGCTACTACCGAAGTTGCTCCACCGGCGAAAGAATCAGATCGCATGTTTAGCCTCTGCCACGTTCCATAGCCTTCCAGTGATGCCATAGTTACAGTTACAATGGTCCTTAGGGAAAGTCCTTGCTGTGATTCAGCTCACGTAAACGGAGCCTCTTTTCCAGCCCAGACGGTGTTTCCGGTACGAGCAATCCCAGAAGGCAGTGCGCGTTTTACGAGGTGTTCCGCTAATGTTGAGCGACGGAGAGATTTCCTGCTATCCTGCTTTCTTAGTGCCGCTTAGGGCAGATCAAGAGTGATTGAGACATTGTGGTTTTCCATTTAGATGAGAAGGGCATGCGCAGTAAACGAGTTTACATTCAGACCGGGTCTGCACTTGCACATAACCTTTTGTCGTGCCCACATCTTTGAAAATTGCCTTTCTGAAATGTGGACGCAGCCCGCTGAGTATACAGGATATTGCACACTGGTATCATCCTGAAATGACAATCTTCCAAGAGTTACAGGCGATTTATTTATTCATTTATTTATTATCCCATTACTGGGAAATTTGTTGCCATTGTGGTCAAAGAACACGAATGCAAGAATCACTGTTCTTACCGTACACTGTTTCTATAGTAATGCATACCACTGTCATTTTTTTTTTCAAACTGATGGTGACCGTGAGACTGATGAGAACATATATTCCTGTGTACCCATACTTAAAAAATGAGAAATAAAAAAATGCAAGAATCCTCAAAGTGCCTACATATTCCCTATCAGCCTCGGGCATCGTGGTCACTCCTAAAAATGCTTCCATCTAGGAAAAAAAGTTACCATGCACCAACCATTCAAGGGCAAGTACCAGACAGGAGTCAAAACTGAACGTCTCCTTTCCGCTCAGGCCTCACTGGAGTAATGCCAGTAATTGCTAGTCTACTTGCTGTTTAGGCCAGAAAGCCAGTTCACCCAAATCCACTCAGTCACATTTGCCACTCTTGTGCGCAAACAGCCCTAGCTTGACTGGCAGCGTGCCTCCTCTCGCTACCCCCTGGCATGCACCTTGCCCTATCAAATACCAAAACAAAAATGACGAAAATCACGCTTTTTCGTGACAACAAAACTCACTACAAACTAGCACACTCACAAAACAGGGTACGCCAAACAAACACCTTCTTCTTCTGCGTTCCCTGTTATGGACTCCGCCTCAGACGATTAGGTTTGTGGTCTTTATATAAGCAGTGGTCTTCAAGAGGTCTGTTTTGCTGCCCCAGAGTTTCTCTGCCAGTGTGGCTCCGTTCGGCCAGTGTTGTGTCCTTGCTTCTTTGAAGAAGGGGCAGGACTGCAGAATGTGTTCCGGGGTTTGAGGGGCTGTTCCGCACGGACAGTCTGGTGAGTGTGACAGCCCAAGGCGGCACAGGTGGGCACGCAGTCTGCAGTGTCCAGCTCGTAGTCTGAAGATGGTGGTCTGTTCATAAAACAAACACCAAACTTGACACCACTCTCTCTCTCTCTCTCTTAAGAATTAAGATGCTGTCCCCCTTCTTTCTGATTCTCCTTTCGTAAAGGTTTAAAACAAAAGAAGACAGACAAAAAGAAATTACGAATATTAGCGGCATGACGTCAGAAAAGTAACCCAAGACGTCAAACCCCCAAAAAAGTTCCCTTTTTCTACTGCGCAGAAAGACAGGATTTTCAGACAGGCTTCAGTTTGTCTGCGTTTGAAGCTTTGCTGGTAAGGTGTCTCATTTCTAAATTGGGTAGACTTCGTTCAAAAGCTGTCAGAGACATATTTCAAGGGGTCGGATTGGATTCAAGAAAGCCAAGATGCACTAGACGGATCTCCATCGCCCTCTTCACTTTTATCTGACGCCGACCGGGACACCACTCTCAGTTTGGTCCTTAAGCCTGTGCAGCGAGACTCTCGAGACCCAGTCCAGGATACATTTGCACCCCGCCTGCGCACTGGAGTACATTTGCCCCCCCCCCCCTCCCCCCTGCAAATGACTGGTAGACATTCGAACCCCTTAACAGGCGAACTACACCAACTCAGCGTTAAATGACAGCCCGCAAGGTACCTTAGAGCTGAGGTAGATTTTTCGGCTTCGTCGCTGACCTCTGTATGGCTTTTACCGTCCAAACGGAAAATTGGAATCGGCAGTTGAGGCCACACATTCCCGGGAACTTTTCCTTTGTTTGAGAGGTGGTGCGCAAACACGGCGCTCGGAAGCATGCTTAACGTTTTCTCCAAGTACCAGTAAGGCATAGAAACCTATAGATTAGTGGCTTAATTCCCAAGAAGACACATTCACCACGGCGCCCAAAGGGAGGCCACCGGAGTCTGGCCAGACAGGGGGGACAATAAGTCTGGCCCCTCGCTCCCACTGCTGAAATACATTTCCCTTCAGGGCCCATGCTCGCTCGTGTGGTGGCCTTCTCGTGGAATGTCGGTCCATCTATTTCTGATACATTTGTCGTCTGGTTTTAGACAAGTTTCTCCTTTCTCGTGCTCTTTTGTCGTTCCAGTGCAGGAAGTGACGTGCTGTTGACGTCATCGGGGCTTCTGCTCATCGATTGGTTAAAATGGACCGAAACTGTCACCTGTAATGCAGACCGAAAAAAAAAAGAAAAAAAAAAGTCTGTCCTATCCAAACCCCTTGAGTGCTTCTTTAGACGCTCGTAATTCATACCATTCATACATGTATTTTTTTGTCACGTATATTGCTTAAACGAAGGTAAATAAATTTCATTTTCTCACACACACACACACGCGCACACACACACACACACACACACACACACACACACACACACACACACACACACACACACACACACACACGGAATCTCCGTGTTGCACCCAGTGCATACATGAAATACATGGTACAGCGTAAGCAACTCATCATCAAAACTAAAAAAAAAAAAATCATCGCTAGGCTTTACATTCGGTTTGACACGTTCTACTGCATTGCGAGACTGTCGTTTACGGCTAGACGTGTAGATTCGATTTCCATATTCCATCTCTCCTCTTCAGTCAGCTTCAGTAATAATCGCGAACTACTGATGATCCCACATGGTATATGGTTTGCTGCTATCAATCCACCCCTATTTTCCAAGAATGGACCTTTTTTTTTCCCCAGAGGAGACTGTCGTTTATGATTTCTATATATTCCTTCGCTCCTCTTCAGCCGTTTCAATAAAATCGCGAACAGTTGATGCTTAAAGATGGTATGTGGTCCTGCTACTGTCAATCTACCTGCAGACTCCAAGAATGATCGCAGGAAATTGCACCACTTTTAACCACCCCCCCCCCCCCCCTTTGCTCCTACGTAATATCCGCCTGCACGAAACTGTCCACTCCACAGCAAGTATTTTTGGTCAATCAAAATGGATCAGACTTCAAGACCGGGAGCAGACCCATCTGATGTTGACAGGGGTGAGCGGTGGTCTAATAGGTAGCGCGTCGGACTTAGCCGCTGCGCTATACTGAACGGCCGTCACCAATGTCACGGCGATGAAGCGTGGGTTCGAGCCCAGGTCGAGCTTGTGATCTGTGATACCGTTGTTGTTGTTTTTTTTTCTGCCTACCGGGCTGCACATCGGGGGTTTCTCTCTGGGTTATCTGGATTATCCCCCAGCAAAATTGAAACAGGATAGGTACTGGGCGGCGCTGCACCGCGGCGACGCGCTTCCCCCGAGAAAGCAGCCCGAATTTCCCGAAAGGGATAATAAAGTAGTTGGGTTTTTTTAAGTATGACATCATGGGTAGTATCACCTTTTTTGTGAATTCCGAATAATTTTTTAGTGCTCACAAATCTCAGTGATGTAACCGTGTTAGAACCGAGCGCCGTTTGTCACAGCTCAAAATCCAGCATGGCTAGTAATTAGAAAAAGCGTTGTGAATGCCCCGAAAAGCCCCAGAATCAAGGCCCCCAAAGAGTTTCCACACCGGTCGCTGATACAGGTTATCGCATGCGGCTTGTGTTGTCGACAACTCCAGAGAAATCCTGTTTGAACTCTATGCCTTAGCCTCACGCAATGAGCCATTCTATGATGAATAGTGTTCTATTCTTCGTATTCTTTGTCATACTTGTCAGAGTGTAGAACACCACCAATCACCTGGGGAGCCGGGGTGGTCGAATGGTAGAGCGTTGGACTTCCAATGCTCGGGGCGTGAGTTCGTATCCCGGCTGGGGCCAAATATTTGTGCTGGCTTTTTCATCGTTGCCCCGTCTTTGATATCACCCGTATGTGGTGGAAAAGGACGTTAAACCCCCCAAACACCCACCCACCCACCCACCCACCTACCAAACACCCTTTCGGACAGAATCGTTTTTATCGATTGAATTTAGGCGTTTAAAAAAATCATTTACGTACTTCCAACTTAACCTGATTTTTTTTTTGTTTGTTTGCTTTGTAATCAGGATGCCAGGTCGTCTCAACGCGGTCAGACTTACAATGGTAAAAAAAAAAGGGACCGACTGCTATCCCAGCAGACTCCGAAAGAGAAACAGTTCTGGCTCCGCATGTAGAAGTCGAGGTTAGGGATTTTAGCCCCGGGTTAGAATCTAACCTCGAACTAAACTAGCTCTAGGGTTACATTTTCTGGGTTTTTGTTGTTGTTGTTGTTGTTGTTGTTTTTTAAATCAGGAAAGCGGGTCCATTCCAGCAAGATGCCTAAGCCGTTATAGAAGGATTTTTTTCTTCCTTTCTTTGCCTCCTTTTATTTATATAATTTTGTTTCTTGCTTTCTTTTGTCCTAGTCTGGGTTAGACCCGTAGCCGTGCGTTAAATTAACCTCGACTTTTACATACGGGCCCTGTTCTTTATGCTGTCTGGACCATTAGGGGTTGCCTCTGATGTCTGGCTGCGGGCGGTGTCCAATTCAAATCCTCTCAAGATCATTTTTTTCGGTACTATCCAATACAATTAACCTTTAGCTTGAGTCTGAACGAATCAGACAGTTCGCATGCAGGCCTTCACTCAAAGGCGCCTTGGTTGTCTGGCGTGCCAGTGATTTTTGTCCTCAGAATACAACTGGCCCCGATTCTGTAAAACAAGTGCAAAAAGTAAGATGACTGCTGTGTAAGAAAAATAATACTACTGCGTGCAGATATGTCTGTTTTTTTTTTCCGAAAATAAAGAATGGAAACAAAAACACAGAAGCAGAATGCGCTCTCTCTCTCTCTCTCTCTCTCTCTCTCTCTCACACACACACACACACACACACACACACACACACACACACACACACACACACACACACACACACACGAACGCGCGCACCATATCAAACAAAATATGTTTTCTGCAAATTAATATTCGACGCTAAAAGTGGTTTTTTTTTATCAAGAAACGTGTGAGGAATGAAATCTTAGAAGGCGTCAAAAAAAAAAAGTCAGCTGACAACATGAACATCTCACCCCGACTTGACATAATTACGAGAGACTAGTTTTAAAAAAAATAAAAAGGAGGGGAAGCACACATGGAAATGGTCTGACAAAAAGAGTTGATTCTGCATGATGAAAGATGAAAAACGAGCAAGATTTCAGTGACGGAAATGCCAGCAAGACTGTCACTCAAAGGCATAAACCTCAGGGTTGCACATTTTCCACAGCTTCTATAGGACAAAGTGTCCTGGAAACAGCGAAGTGACAGGACACAGTGTCCTGGCCACTTAGTGGCAATAAAAATTTTGATAGGACAAATGTCCGCTTGGGGTGGGAAAAATAGGACATTTGAAATTTTTATAGGTCAATGTCCTGGGACCGACTTAAATGTGCAACCCTGAAACCTTTATAAGGTGCTGTTACGTTCGTACGATTTGTCCTGTTTTTTTAAGCTCCAAGTGCAACAGGGTTACAATTTTTAGTTCTTGTGAGATTAAGGTCAACCATTTTTTTTTGTTGTTGCGAGAGTTAGTCTAGTTCGCTTCCTCAAAATTTCGGCTTTTTTTTTTTTTTTTTTTTTGGCTTTTATTTCCTCTTCCTGGTTCAAAGTTCCACGCGTGCCGAAGTGGATCAAGATCTATTTCTTTGATTCCTTTCCGTGTGTGCGTCAAACTTTAGCCGAACACCCAAACAACCTTCTCATAAATCGCTTCTACAGACGATATCAGAATGATAGCAGAAATACGAAAGGTTCCTACTCACTCTTTTTGTGGGAATCAGCATAAGGGTTTCTGGTTCAAGACACAGAAGCCATTTTGGACGGTGTTGTGTTGTTGTTGCTGTTGTTGTTATTGGTTTGTTGTTGTTGGTTTTTGTTTTTTTTTCTTTTCTTTTTCCCTTTCAATGTCCTTTATCATCTTCTCATTCTAATTACAACGCTTGCATTTATTTTGTGATTTTTTTCACACGTACGTGTATATTACTTTTCTTGTAGCTCTCTCTCTCTCTCTCTCTCTCTCTCTCTCTCTCTCTCTCTCTCTCTCTCTCTCTCTCTCTCTCTCTCTCTCTCTCTCTCTCTCTCTCTCTCTCTCTCTCTCTCTCTCATGATAAACAACACAACACAAGGAACAGTCTGCTCCCAGTGCCTCGTCCAAGGGTTGATATATATAAAAGTAGCCTGTCTTTCTCAGGGGCATCCATGTGGAACTCTTTACCACTGAGTATCCAAAACGTTTCCAAATTCATAAACTTCAAACAAATTCTACACGATACGCTTATCTGACGATATATATAGAAATGTGTTACATACATGTTTTGCAATATTAGAGACGACTGTAAATTTCTTACTTGGCATACAGCCAGTATCATCAGCACATGCCACGTATGTTTTGATTTGTTTATCGTGTGTATTTTTCTCTCCTGTATTTTCCCCTAGATAGTTTATACTTTTTTTAAAAACTTTTTTATTGTTTGTTTGTTTTGATTTTTTTCTCAATACCCTTTAATGTAGAATAGCAGGACAGCATGTAAGATAGGCAGCAATGCCTAAATGCTCTATCCTGAATAAAAAACGTTTCATCATCATCATCTCTCTGGTATTTTATCCTTGAAACATCCTAGAAAGTGAAATGCATTTCCTTTTGTTGTATGTTCTTGTACATCTGCTCTCTCTCTCTCTCTCTCTCTCTCTCTCTCTCTCTCTCTCTCTCTCTCTCTCTCAGCAGTCTGTTGAGTGGAACTGCTGACAAATGCACTTTTAAAGCTGTGTTTGCTCTTTGGTGAATCGTCAAATTGCATTGAAATTGGAAGTGTCAGTCAAAAGACAGACGGTGGGGTGGGTGGGGGTTGGGAGGGGTGAGAAAGAGACAAACTAGAGCTGCCAAGCGTATCCACAATGTACGAATTGGAAGATGGTTAGCGTATTGTCTGTTCACAGAAAGACCATTGTTACACTCCCGCCCCCGCACTTCGGAGCGGTAGGGGCGCATCCGCACGAAGAATGCACCTCGACGCAGATTCGAACTCACGACCCTAGCATTGAAAGTCCAACGCTCTACCATTCGGCTATCCCGGATCCCCTAACCGCTGGGCTGGATTTAGCCCTGTCGAACAACCTTTCTGATATACACGGGCTATGTTCAGCCGTACAGTGCGGTGGCCCTTACCGGACAAACATTCATTCCCGTAGTACTTGTAGGCGTTTGTATTCCGGACAGCCCCACGTCCACTCCAGTATTACCCTATAGAACTGCCGCCCGTGGGTGACAACTAGAGTGTTGAGGGCAAGTGACAATGCTAAATGAAGCCTTTTACTTGCGGAGGTGGCTTGTATTCTTTGCCAACGGATTTTAAATTAGTACTGTCCGTCAGCAGGCTAGCAGCCACCAACGTCACGTGGTCTGGGATCCCGGATGGAGCCTGGCTTTCCCCGAAAGTCCTTTTTTTGGCACGAAGTCACGTTTTGGTCTCCCTTAGTCTGTGGTTGTGCAGAGCATACGCCCTGCAGTCAGTAACGAGACGTGTGGGTTAACCCTTCCGCCCCACACCTCCCCCAACACACACATGCGCCCTGCAGTCAGTAATGAGACGTGTGGGTTAACCCTTCCGCTCCACACCTCCCCCAACACACTTAGGCACCCTGCAGTCAGTAACGAGACGTGTGGGTTAACCCTTCCGCCCCACACCTGCCCCAACACACACATGCGCCCTGCAGTCAGTAACGAGACGTGTGGGTTAACCCTTCCGCCCCACACCTGCCCCAACACACACATGCGCCCTGCAGTCAGTAATGAGACGTGTGGGTTAACCCTTCCGCCCCACACCTCCCCCAACACACTTAGGCACCCTGCAGTCAAGAATGAGACGTGTAAGTGAAACCCTCCGCCCCACACCTCCCCCAACACACATACACATCTCCCTTCCAGCCCCTACTTGGGCCTATTTGTCGCAGATAAATGGGATTTTTTTTTTTCAGTGCCTTCATCCGTTTTCTAAAGCCTTTATGTTTGTAACGCCGCTGAGATGTAAAACTACCGCTTTGGAAGTTCTGAGGCTGTTTGCTAGATAGACAAATGTTTTGTTTGGTCATTGCGACTGTTTGTGGCTTCTCGTTTTAGAGAAATACGACTTTCTTTGAGCCTACCGTCCATTTCTGAACAGACTGGGACTCGGCAAAACTTCTAAAAATAGCCACCAATCAGCGCCGTCTAGCTGGTCCTCAGTCCGCAGCCAAATACCGTCGTCTGCTCAGTACGCGGTACACTTCTAGAACAACTCATACGGGGTGGGGTGGGTGTTCGGGGGTTTAACGTCCTTTTCCACCACATACGGGTGATATCAAAGACGAGGCAACGATGAAAAAGCCAGCACAAATATTTGGCTCCAGCCGAGGATACGAACTGACGACCCGAGCATTAGAAGTCCAACGCTCTACCATTCGGCCACCCCGGCTCCCCTAGAACAACTTATACGCAGGCCAGGGTCACCACAATGGTTTCAGATGCTCTACTCTCAACCAAGTGATTAATTCTGATGCACAGAGTCCAGCGCATTTGATGAAAAGTTTTCCACACGATGTTGTATGCCTGTCAAACGTATTGAGACTTTAATGGTCTAAGCTCCCAACAAAACGCTTTCCGAAGTGTGAAACAATTTTACAGAGTCGGCCGTGCAAGCACAGTCAACTCTGTAACAGCTGCAGAGTTTTCAGCGTCCCTGAAACCCCAATAAAAGCCAAGGGCAGCCTGATTTCACAGCTCAGTTTGCGTTTTGAAACTGAGTGAGAAAGATCGTGTAGCACTCAACATCCCGGCGCTGGACACTGTAGCGATGTGTCACTGACCAAAAGCCAAATAATGTCACGGCAAACTCGTGCTCTGGTTTTATAAGGGTCCCCGAAGCGCTGAAAACTCTGCAATTGTGACAGAGTTGACTGTGCTTGCACGGTCGACTCTGTAAAATTTGTTCACACTTCGGAAAGCTTTTCGGGGAGCCGGGGTGGTCGAATGGTAGAGCGTTGGACTTCTAATGTTCGGGTCGTGAGTTCGATCCGGGCTGAGGCCAAATATTTGTGCTGGCTTTTTCATCGTTGCCCCGTCTTTGATATCACCCGTATGTGGTGGAAAAGGACGTTAAACCCCCAAACACCCACCCACTCGGAAAGCTTTTCGTTGGGAGCTTAGATCTTTAAGGTTCCTCCTCGCCATAGTCTACTTTAGCATGAGCGACTCCCACTGTGTCAACAGAAGTGTTTCACACAGTCTGCTGTTTCACACGGACGCTGCCACTACTGGGTAAGCGGTCTTCCCAGAGCCTATATTACAGCTCTGTAAATTTGTAACGTTGCCAATCGGCCCCCTGTGACTTCCACGGCTTGCCCGAAATTTGAGTTCACAACGGCCTGCAACCCGCGCAAAGGGCATCGTGCCACAGACATGCGGCCACAGATATTCATTACATGCACGTGGCCCCAGCCAAGCGGTCCCGACCTGGAGGGGAGATGGACCTGAGCGAGCGGTATCTGTACACTGTGGCTCGGATCTCAGCAAGGGCGGTCCGGGAAAAGGCTCTGGTGTTGCGCACATCTTCATGATGTTATGCTGTTGTCGTCGTGGTCAAGAGAGGTCGCTCTATGGACTTGGGGGATTTAGCACGTGCTCCTTTACTGGGTGCCTGTCAGACTGCAGATCGATCATCATCGTCATCATCATCATCATCATCGTCGTCGTCATCGTCGTCGTCATAATCATAATCATGATGACAAAAATAGCAGTACAGCTGTAATATAGCGCAACATCCCAGAAAACACACACACACACACACACACACACACACACCACTTTCAAGCACATACACTTGGGCCTCTGAGCTTTGACGACGGGGGGGGGGGGGGGGGGGTGAGCATTTAGAACTTCGAAGTCGCGCGGGCAACAAAGACTACTTTGCGGCTAATTAACAAAATAAAGCAGGCTGATTAGAACAAGTGAGTTTTCAGTTTGATTTTGAAAACTGAAGGAGACTGTCGGGTGTGTCACTGGAAGTGTATTCCAGACGTACCCGAATCACTCATAGCTCTTCTAAAACAAGGACTACTCCCGCCGATACTGGGCTTGGCCTAATGGCACCACACGATCAGCGCGTCCATGTCTTTACTTTGCTGAGGGCTTTTGACAAATGCGGCGACGGGGCGGACACGTTCTAGAGAGCACGTTCCGTTGACGCGTCTGCATGTCGTTAGTGTAATGGACTAGGCTTACGTGTCCTCGGGAGTATTCAGCCCTTAGACATAGTACGGCTTTCCTGTCTTCCTGACTATGATGAGTGTGTAGAGGAGTGGCTGTGATGAGCGAATATGCAACACCAAGACAAATTCTGAAAGTCTGCTATCTCACAAAAAAAAAAAAAAAAACACCAACCCTTTTATTTTTGTTGTTGTTGTTGGTGGTGGTGGTGGTGGTGGTTTTTTTTTTTTGTTTGTTTTTTTGGGGGGGCGGAGGTGTTTGTTGGGTTTTTTTGTGGTTTTGTTGTTGTTGTTTGTTTGTTTGTTTGATTTTTTTGGGGGGTTGTTTGTTTTTTTTAATTGCGACTTCTGCGACTGTGCATAATGCAGGCACCTCTGTCACAGTTAAAGAGTTTTCAGCGCTTTGGAGACCCTTACAAAACCAGAGCGTGAGTTATCAGTGACTTCATTGTGCTTTTGGTCAGTGAGCGAGACACATCGATAGATAGCTCCAGAGAACGAGTGAAGAAAGAAAGGAAGAAAGGAAGACAGCAAACGATTTCAAAAGGTTTTCATCAGTTATTGTCATTTTCATTCTGTACTGGTGTCCGATCTCAATAGGGTGAGTGGGTATTTGGGAGTTTAACCTCCTTTTCCAAAACATGTGGTGGATATCAAAGATGAGGCAACGAGAGAAAGGCCAGCACAAACATTTGGCCCAAGCCGGGATTCGAACTCACGACCCAGGCATTGAAAGCCCAACGCTCTACCATTCAGCTATCCCGGCTCCCCGTCTGATGTCAACGACTCCACCATACAATGAACTATCCTGTCTGTACTTGTAAGTGATGAAGTCTTTGTCTTCTTCGACCAATCCCCTCTAGAGATTTTCGTCAATTGCTGTCTGCTCAGTGACCAGAAACTCCATTTCTTCATCCTGAGACTTCCGTGTACGCAGTCGTTGACTTCTTGATACCACAGAAGATTAGTTCGGATTTAACAGATGCCCAGCTGCCGAACCCGCACAAAAGTGTGCGTCTGATTTCCTTGTTGCCTACCGCAGAGCAGATGTGTTCGTTCTCGAAGAAAGGGCTTTTGTGTCACTGAGCATACAATATTGCATAAATGACTGGAACATTTAGAGCAGATTCTGCTGAGAGATGTGAAGACCTCATTACTTGTATAACTTGCGTGTTTATCCCCTACGCTGCAGTCTTCGACATTAGAAACCGATGCGGGATGAAAATGAAAATCACTGAGGCAAACGTATAGAGCGGATTTCGTGCGAAGACGTCAAAGACCTCGTTCGTGGAAAGACCTCATTACTTACGAGCAATGGTACACGGCGTACTTTATCGCCCAAGCTGGCACGCTGGCTGTTTGTTGTTGTTGTTGTTGTTGTTGTTGTTGTGTGTGTGTGTGTGTGTGTGTGTGTGTGTGTGTGTGTGTGTGTGTGTGTGTGTGTGTGTGTGTGTGTGTGTGTGATTTTTAGTTTGTTTGGCTTGTCTTGTTTTAGTTTTTTGTTTTTTTGTGGGGTATTTTTTTTTGTTTTGTTTTTTGTTTGTTTGCTTCTTTATATTGTTTTTTGGGGTTTTTTGTTTTGTTTTTGTTTTTTTGGGTTGGTGTTTTTGTTGTTGTTTTGTGTGTTTTTCTTTTGTTTTGCTTTGTTTGTTTGTTTGTTTGTTTGTTTGTTGGGGGGGGGGGGGGGGGCTTAGTTTGTATTTCTGGAATGTTTTCATATGTTTGTTTGTTTTTTTGGGGTTGTTTGTTTGTTAAGGGGGTGAGGGTGGGATGTGAATGTGCTGGTCATGTTGTTATTTTAGTACTTGCTTATTGTCGATACGACAAATATTGGAAGTTTCGACAGCCGGTATTTGGGGGGGGGGGGTTGTTTCTTGGAAGGAAACCAGTGGACTGCTGGTCTCTGTAGATTGACAAAATGCCTCGTATCCGTCTCACTTTTAGACAGAATGATCTGGAGAGACCTGTCAATGAGCCTGTGATTTGTTGGATTAGCTTGTCTCACTGTCTGGGTCTGAAATCAGCTTTGGGGGCGAAGGTGGGGGAGGTGGAGTGGAGAGGGGGGGGGGAGGTGGAAAGTGCTCAAATGTGTGTACAGGGACAGTGTGTGTGTGTGTGTGTGTGTGTGTGTGTGTGTGTGTGTGTGTGTGTGTGTGTGTGTGTGTGTGTTGGGAGTGGGATGGGAGATGGGAGGGTTCAAATGCATGTACAGGGAATAGGACAAAAGAAGAGGGGGGGGGGAGGGGAAGGGAGAGGGGACCTTACACATTTTGTTCCGCTTGCTTGCAGTCAGACGTATAAAACACCTACAGCGACCCACGCAACATAACCAGTTACGTAATCTGTTTTGTTTCAGACTTTCCCGTTGGCCACCTAGAATCGAAGACGGGGAGTTTTCCTCCAGTGATTACAAAATAACATTTTACGAGCATGTCAACAATGGCGACAGATAAGGCCATCGTGGACGTCACTACCATGGGGCTACTCACCACGAACCCAATGCCCACAGACAATTCGTCCGTCAACGACACGTTGTACAACATAACAGGCAACGCCACAGAGGCAGGTTACTTAGATGCCCACGACAAGGATCTGGCGAAGGTGGAAATCGCTGTTCTCTCCACCATCCTCTACTTCGCCTTATTTGGTAACGGTGTGGTGCTAGTCGTTCTACGCCTGCGCAGACAGAAGCTGACGCGGATGCAGTGGTTCATCGTGCACTTGAGTCTGGCCGACATCTTCGTGGCCATCTTCCATGTGCTGCCTCAACTCATCATGGACATCACTGTTCAGTTCTACGGAGATGACTTTCTTTGTCGCTTCGTGCGATATGTGAGTGCCTTCTTTTCTTGTTAATAATAATAATAATACATAGCTCTTATAGAGCGCCGTTCTCCAACTTCAAGGACTCGCTGCGCGTTAAAACACACACACACACACACACACACACACACACACACACACACACACACACACACACACACACACACGCACACGCTATTTACATCCCCTCAGCATACATACAATTGGCAGTGCAACGAACTCATGATGCACACAGACTTAACAGAGGTTTAGCTATCGAAGGCTTGGCGGAAGAGGTAGGTCTTCAGATGCGATTTAAACAGAGGCAGCGAGGTCTGAAGGCGGAGTTCGATTGGCAAGGAGTTCCAGACAGTCGGGGCTAAAAAGCTGAAAGAGCGCTCTCCGGCAGTTTTCATGTTAGTTGTTACTTTTACTTTGTTTTAATAATAATAATAATAATAATAATAATGAGGATTTGTCTGACGCCCAACCTCCTGCTGGAGCTCTGGGCGCTTCACAGTAGCAGAGTGGCATTACATATATACACATTAAATACATTACGTGCACATTTAATACAGTCACATACACGTTACATACACACAGTCATGATACATCCTGAAGCCGGCTCTTAAATGGGCACTGCGGAGCGCCACAGTGCTGTCCACAGTTGTGAAACAGTTGTGATTTTGGGGGTTTCCGCCGCTGTGGCGTCATCACAGCAACCTGGATGTCAAATAGCCACAACTGTGACTGTGGTTTCCACAACAGATTCTGATTGGCTGTACTACGTCACTCGGCGCGCAAACATGGCGGACAGTGTATCTTCAATCGGTTTGTCACCGAGCACAGCTGTGTTCAGTTTTGTAGTTAGTAGACACACCGAGCGCAACGACTGTGATGTGCACATGTGTGTTCCGCGCGCTGTGCCCAGTTAAGAGCAGGCTTAACACGACATAATGACGGTGACAGTTTTTATGCTGTCTTTCTGCGTTTCTGGCTTGCTGCAGCTGTACACCCCTTCCCGGCTCTTCGCTCCTCTGTTGACACACGCATATTCCGTCTCCCTCACTCTAACTCGAAAACACGCGGCGAACATTCCTTCTCTTGCTTCGGTCCCTCAATGTGGAACACCTTGCCTGTCTCCATCCCCGTCATTCCCCAACTCTGTCCTTCTTCAAGTCCCGTCTAAAAGCCCATCTCTTTCGGGAAGCGTTCGATTAGTCTGTCCCAATCGCGCGCGCGCGCGCGCGCGTGTGTGTGTGTGTGTGTGTGTGTGTGTGTGTGTGTGTGTGTTCGATTAGTCTGTGTGTCTATGTGTTCGATTAGTCTGTCCCAATCGCGCGCGCGCGCGCGCGTGTGTGTGTGTGTGTGTGTGTGTGTGTGTGTGTGTGTGTGTGTGTGTGTGTGTGTGGTGTAGTGGTTAGTACTTCGGACCATGGAGCGGGAGACCCGGGTTCGAGTCCCAGCCTAGGCAAGCGGGATTTTTTCCTGCCTAGGTCGGCTCCTACCCATAGCGGGTGTGCTATGGGCCCGATGGGGAGGCTGTTGCCACACAGCCGAGATTCACCCACTTCACGAGTGCGACTTTGAGGGTGCTTCCCTTGGTATAACACGTCTTATGAGGTGGATGATTACACGGCCGGCACCGCAGATGCCGTAGTTCCCGGACCTGGTTAATACCGGGATATTTATGACAGGAAGCGTGGAATGCGGCCCTGTCCTGCAGTCCCAAACCACACGGACCTCCCTAGCATCATCCTCATCTCCATCATCATGCATAATTAAAAAAAAAATGCCCCAGCTTCCCAGCCCTCTGTGGATTCCACCCATGATCTGGAAGGAACACCACTGGAACTGGCAAAGAGTTAGGGCAGCAAAAAAAACCAAACAAACTATTGTCACTAAACACTGTTGTCCGTGTCCGTGCTTCAGGTGAACGTGGTAGCGATGTACGCGTCATCCTACGTGCTGGTGATGGCGGCAGTCGACCGTTACCTCTCCATCTGTCACCCGCTGACAAACCAGACGCTGTCACCCAAGCGTATCCACCTGATGATCCTGCTCGCCTGGGGACTCTCCTTCCTCTTCTCGGTCCCACAGATCTTCATCTTTCGCCTGGAAAACGTGAGTTGGGTCGCCAGTGTTTTCCATCTTACTTTAGCTGCTCACCACTGCTATCTTTTCAGGTTTTAGCTGGCTCATTCTAATCTACGCTTTTGTTTTTATTTTTAGTTCTTATCACTGGTGCTTTCTCTCATTTGTGTTTTGTTTTGCCTAGCTTGTTTTTGTTCGGTTGTTGTAGAGATCGCGAAAAGCCACTGCATTTCCATGGAAATTTCTAGACCATCCCAAAACATGCTGGTGCAGTAACGTCAGTAGATTACGTAACTTTGGAAAAATGTCGAACTTGCCAGTCAGTTTAGGAATGTTCTAGATCTGACCTGTTTAGTATATAAGCAACCCTGCACAGCGTTCGGGAGTCTTCTTCTTTCATGAATTTGTTCTCCGCGCATCTTCTGTTAATAAAGTATTGGAGTTGTATCTTGTTGTATCCCGTGTCTTCTCTGCGAGTGCATCAAGAGAGCGACATAGCAGGAGTAAAATACAACATAGGTCTTGTTGTTGTTGTTGTTGTTGTTGTTGTTGTTGTTGTTGTAGTTTTACAATTCCCTCGTCCCACTACAATTCCCTCGTCCCACTACAACGCCCTCGCCCCACTACAATGCCCTCGCCCCACTACAATGCCCTCGTCCCACTACAATGCCCTCGCCCCCACTACAATGCCCTCGCCCCACTACAATGCCCTCGCCCAACTACAATGCCCTCGCCCCACTACAATGCCCTCGTCCCACTACAATGCCCTCGTCCCACCACAATGCCCTCGTCCCACCACAATGCCCTCGTCCCACCACAATGCCCTCGTCCTACTACAATGCCCTCGTCCTACTACAATGCCCTCGTCCCGCCACAATGCCCTCGTCCCACCACAATGCCCTCGTCCCA
>JACVVK020000552.1:332500-342500 GCA_018292915.2 Batillaria attramentaria | reverse complement strand
CTGGACCAGGGATAACGTGCGGACGAACAGCACGTGCTGAGTGGCTCACCCAATCGGAACCCTCGGTCCGTGTGAAGGAAGGAACTTGTGTCAGGGTGTTGGCCTTTCGACTCTCCTTTCATACTAAGGTCAGCGCATTGACCAATCAGAATCCTTAATCTATGATAAAGAAGGAGCTCGGGTTGAGAGCACTGACCAATCGGAACTATCGTTTCACCTTAAGAGGCTTGTGCTGAGGGTTTCACGAATCAGAACACCGTTTTCCCTGCTAAGGACGGAGTGTGTGCCAGGGCTTTGGCCAGTCGAAACCTGCGTTCCATGATATGAAGGAATTCAAAGACGATGCAGCGATAATTCGCTTTCTCACGTCAGCTGTACGACAATGTTTTCCTCTGCAAAATATGGACCACACAAATTAATACCCTGGACACCAGTCTGAGATCTCGTGAAAGTACTTAGATCTGGAAAAGGACTGAAGTGTAGCACCACACAGAACAGACCTGACGGCGGAAGCGTGGACCTCTTTATCACGCTGTTTTCACATGTATGGTATGTTATGCACATGCCATCTCTCTTGGTGAAATGCTCGTGGCGCCGCAGGGCTGGAGGACGAAGCAGTGAAAGCCTGCTGCCGTTAAGCGCTACTTTATGTGCAAACCTCCACCCTGCTATTCACTCCGGTGCGTGCGACAGTATTTCTGTCTTCCACGCCACCGGCCATAGCCTACTCTTCGTCGAAAGATGGACATGGGAATTTTTGCGCACACTCTTGATATTTGTGCGTGCGTGTGTACACAAGGGCGCGACAGGCACCGTAAATAAGTCTGCACGTGATTTTGACTTGATTTGGAAAGGAAAAGCCCATCCAAATTCCTGCCCACCAGGGATTCGAACCGGGCGGCTCAGGATCCGAAGTCGGATACCTTAACCACTAGACCACATCCCCTTTCACATGTGTCCAGCTCCAGACTTGGCCTCTAGACTGATGACGTCAACACTCGGCAAATCAGTGAATACGTCATCGCGTTTGAGTCCATGGTGGCTCAGTTCTCAAAGCATGCAGCACACGTGCCTGTCACGCGCTCGGCACACATGCCGATAATGACAGATCACTGTCTTTCATTGAAAGGAGCTTTACCCATCCTAAAACGCCGAAGAAACGTTTCACGTCGATGGTCCCAGTGTGTGCCCAGTCAGAGAGGTCTATTACCACGAGCGTTTTCTGCGCCGCGTTGAATCTATACCAGACACTCTGATGTCTGTAGCCTGTGCATTCAAGCGTTTACAAAAGCAATGTCGGCCGCTTTTTGAGATATGACACTCGTGTGGCTACTTGCACGTGTAAGCGAGTGATTTCCCGTGGTAGCTATGAGTGCTCTCCCCCTAGGCTCCACCACAGGCAAAAGATTTCTGACGAAGACTTCACTACAGGCAAAAAATTTATGGACAAGACTTCACCGCAGGCAAACAGAAAATCGGAAAAAGACTTCAGCACAGGCAAAAGACTTCCAAAGAACACTCCACTACAGGCAAAGGATTTCTAAAGAACATTCCGCCGTAGCCAAATATTTCTTGAGAAGACTTCACTACAGGCAAAACATTTCTGGAGATGATTCCACTACAGACAAAAGATTTCTAAAAAAGACTTCGCTACAGGCAAAACATTTCTGGAGAAGAGTCCACCACAGACAAAAGATTTCTGAAGAAGACTTCGCTACAGGCAAAACATTTCTGGAGGAGAGTCCACCACAGACAAAAGATTTCTGAAGAAGACTTCGCTACAGGCAAAACATTTCTGGAGGAGAGTCCACTACAGACAAAAGATTTCTGAAGAAGACTTCGCTACAGGCAAAACATTTCTGGAGGAGAGTCCACTACAGACAAAAGATTTCTGAAGAAGACTTCGCTACAGGCAAAACATTTCTGGAGAAGAGTCCACCACAGACAAAAGATTTCTGAAGAAGACTTCGCTACAGGCAAAACGATTTCTGAAGAAAACTTCACTACAGGCAAAAAGATTTCTGAAGAAAACTTCACTACAGGCAAAAAGATTTCTGAAGAAAACTTCACTACAGGCAAAAGATTTCTGAAGAAAACTTCACTACAGACAAAAAATTTCTGAAGAGGACTCCACCGCAGGCAGAACATTTCTGAACAAATATTTGCACATAAAAAAAAACCAATATTTGTGCGAACCGTTTTTTTTTTTTTGGTTTTTTTTTTTGGCATCATTGTTTCTTCCACAACACTGGTGCGGTGTGCACCGCTTTGTACATAGTTTCATGTGGCACTTTTTGATTGCGCACTTCTCATCACTTTGGCTGTCTTTTGTGCTTACACGTGTCAAAGACAGCACGCATAACAAACTTTTGTTTTCTGCATAATATATGATCATGTTTGGATGAACTGAACAGCACAGACTGTTGATACAGCCGGTGTCATAAAGTTGATGGACCCCCATGGTATTTGACCCCCCCCCCCCCACCCGACCTCTCCCACCACCACCCCGACCCATTAACTTAAATATTATTGGACCCCTTCCATACTTATTTGGACTCCCTGCACGTAGATATTTATTTCTGGCGTTTTAGGCCATACTGGGGTTATGTACGACTTTGTTTTGAACTCTGACAAACAAACAGCCAAAACACCTTTTGGCAAAGCCGTTGTTCGCCAAGTGAAATTACAACATCTCCCTGAACACTTGCCAATTCTACTGGGTTCAACCCGGGTTGGGGGGAGCCGGGGTGGTCGAATGGTAGAGCGTTGGACTTCTAATGCTCGGGTCGTGAGTTCGATCCCCGCTGGGGCCAAATATTTGTGCTGGCTTTTTCATCGTTGCCCCGTCTTTGATATCACCCTATGTGGTGGAAAAGGACGTTAAACCCCCAAACACCCACTCAACCCGGGTTGGTGCGTTTGTGTTTAACCAACCCGTGTCAAAAGCAATAGGGTAGAACCCGGGTCCAGGACCAACTCGCATTTCAGATCTAAACATACAGCTTGCGTCATGATATGGTGCTTTCGTCAAGGCATGACGGCGGCCGGGCATGACGTAAGTTTTCCTACGTCATTGTCAGGGTTAGACTTGCAGAGAATGCAGTGTAAAGGCCCCGATCCACGATCCCTCACGGCCGTAGGGCACTGCCCGTTCCCGTGGCAACGGGCAAAATGTGACGTCACCGTCCGGCGCTGCCGTATGCCTGATGGCGATCCAGCATGTTCTATTTCAACCGGCGTGGAGGCATCCCTCAAGCGTCCGGCAGCCAATGAAAATGCTTTAATCGCAGACACCTCTCTGAAAGATGGCGGACCTGAACAGAGCGCAGCAGAGTTTCCTGATCGAGTTGTACAGAGAGTATACGGTCCTTTGGGACATAAATTTGCCAACATACAAAGATGCTAGAATCATGTTTTCTTCATCACTGCTGCTTTCCGATGACACGACGATCAGTCGAAATCGCAGCCAAACCACGCGCCATGGAGCGAAAACTGTATTACGTACTTCGTCCGGCATGCCTCATCAGGCAAAGTCATACGGCGGTGCCGTACGGCCGTGAGGGATCGTGGATCGGGGCCTTAAAGGCTGTTGACCCGAGTCCAACCCGTGTCGAGGTAACCTCGGGTTGAACCCCGGGTTGTAGTGTCAACAGCCTCACTTTTGTTTTCGCCCTAGCTTCCTGATCGCTCATCGGATGTTTCTGTCCACGTCCTCGGGCGTTTTCTCCCCCAGGAAATGTTCAAAATAGGTACGTGGGTGGCGCTGCACAGCGGTAACGCGTTTGGAGGGGAGGGGGGGGGGGAGGAGAATATGGTGGAAGGGGTCAAAACAAATTTCCCGAAAGGAATATTGGTCTGGTTAAAAAAAAAAAAAAAAAAAAACTCGAATGTAGATCTGCTGAGTGTTAGCAGACTGCCTTTTCTCTTTACTTATGTATTTATAGTTGCATTTCTTTTCTTTCTTTTTGTTCAGATTAGCTCGGCGCGCTTTTCGCAATCCGCCGATGCCCGGCAAAAGTGAGCATGACTAGAGCGACAATGATCACTGAGGGATTTCCCCAACTGGGGCTGTTGCTCCCAAAATGAATTACTCCGGCCTTAGTTGTGTCGATTGCTACTCCCAAGGGTCTCGTATCCGTGGGGGGGGGGGGGGGGGGGGGGGTTGGAGAGAGAAGTCGTAAGTCATGTGTTGTATCTGGCGGGCCTGTTGTGTTTCCTATATCGGTTCGAGCGTCAGACATCTCGCATCGTACTGCTCGTCATTTGACAAGTGAATGATGTGGCTCCTTAATTTGCTCGTTGGTCGAAATCCAGCGTGAGGTGCTGGTATTGAGTTATGCTCTCTTTGGCCTCGTTTTGTTTTTAATGTGTTGCTTGACGCATCTCCGTCATCCCCTCCCCCACCGTCCTCCTCCTCCACACACACACACACACACACACACACAAGCCCTACCCACTCCCTCCCCCAGCTCTCTCTCAACAAGAAAAAGCCAGCCCAAGTTAACACTTTCAGCCCTGCCACCGTATCACCTACGGTCTCGCAGACCCTGAGACTAATATGCGTGCATGTGACCGACTCTCATACGCTCTGCACAGTGGAAGATTTCCCTATAGGATGGATCCAATACTTCTTGAGAGATAGGGTTTTGTATGCAAGAGCTCAGCTTTAGATCTAGCACACTTGGAAAACTCCCAGGCACAGAGCGTTACCGCTACTGAGATTCCTTCGGTGCTGAAAGGGTTAATGGCCCAAGCCGGGATTCGAACTCACGACTCGAGCATTAAAAGTCCAACGTTTTACAAACTTGAAAAATTTGCAAGCGGGACAGGTAACACAATTCAGATGGGTGATAGAATGATTCACTGAAGAAAGACAGACAGACTGAGACACTACCGGTAGGTAAGTTGGGTTTTAACTTCCCCGCCACAAGAAAGATAGACTCCAGTCGGGAAGCCCCGACGCCAAAGACGAGCCCCCTTTACTGTGTCCGTGTTTTGGCACAACACAGTACGTCCATGACGTCATTTTATTGAAAAGGGGATGATTTCAAGACGAAAGAGATTGACGTAATGGCCTTTTTCCTCAAGTGACGTCACCTGACTTACTGCTTTCTTTCCACGTTTCAGCCATATCAAAGTACACTTTCTTCCCTCTTCGTAGTGGCTGGCAAGAAAATATGCAAGAGCTTGTCATGTGCTGTACTCATCATTCCACGGCACGTGATTGGTTGAATTCTGGGTGCTCGCCCCTTTTGATTGACTGGAGTGGAGCCGTCTATTGAAGACGGGCGAGAGAGAGAGAGAGAGTTTAAGTGTGGCCGGCAGACATATGTAGCTGGGTGTCATTTCCACGTCCGTAATTGTACCGCCTACGTTTCAGAGTGTTTTCGCCTCAGGGTACTCACACACTCCAGCCTGGGAAATCCCTTATTTGCTGGACAGTGTGGCACTGTGCGTTGTTTTGTGTTGCTCATGTGCATGTACATTGATATCCCTCAACGCGGGTTGTCAATGTCGTTGTCGTTGTTGTTGTTGTTGTAGCTGTTACTTTTGTTGTTGCTGTTGTTGTTTATGATGTTGTTTCTTTTTTCTTTTGATGTTGTCGTTTTTGTCCATAATATCACTAGTCTTGCTGTAAAAAAAAAAAACCACAAATGCATTCATTTCATTATTTATCATATTGTTGAAAGTAACACTAGTCTTGCTGTATAAAGTGTATTTGTGATTGTATTGCGGAGAGAAAACGTGCTGTGCCTTTCAGTGTATGACATATCTTGTACTTGTTTTTTTTTTCGATTAAAAAAAAAAAAAAAAAAAAAAACGTTATTGAGAAATAGTGGGTAGGAGTTGGAATTCCGATTTCAACAGTACGCATCAAGGGGGGAGAAC
Organism: Batillaria attramentaria; assembly: GCA_018292915.2. Lineage (NCBI taxonomy): Eukaryota > Metazoa > Mollusca > Gastropoda > Batillariidae > Batillaria > Batillaria attramentaria. The sequence goes on along the minus strand of JACVVK020000552.1, from coordinate 336,611 downwards.
AACTGAAACAAGAAATGAAGTTCGGAGTTACCTTTCCGTCTTTCCGCGGGTGTCGTTGCGTCACGTGTAGTGTTATTACACGACAGGCCGTGTGTTTCGAATATGTTTAACTATTGCACATACGTTTTGACTGACATTTATCAATTTCTCATCTCCTGTTGTGTTAATCATGATTTTGATCGTACTTGGCAATTGGTATGGTTTCTTTTTGTTTTTGTCTTTTCCGCTATTGTATTTGTGTAGCTTATTGCACTAGTTTATCATATGGACTTATAAGCATGGTTTGTTTCAGTTATGTAATATCAAACTGTTTTGTGCCCAAGTTCCCTGTGGTGTTAAAAACTTGTATCAGGTCTTATCATCAACGTTCATGGCATAACACATTGACCTGTCGCCTCCGTGCGAACGGATGCGAACAAAATATGCTTTCCATTTGAATAAATGTCAAAGGTTCTCATACGGAGAAGAAGGCGTGCTGCCAACACGTATTTCCAGGCTTTCTTCGTGCACTGTACGCAGCATCAACTTCCAGTCAGAAGATTTGTGTTCTTTAAAGTCTCAATACGCACGACAGTAAGGGCCGTTCTACACGTGGCAAGTTTGCCCGGCAAAAGCGGGTTTGCGGCCCTGGCAAGTCGACGGCAAATGTACAAGCAAGCTGTACAGTCTTGCGGCCCAGGGCTTGCCGCGGCAAGTTTCGGATAGAACGGCTTTCTATTTTCTCGGCTTGCGCCTGGCAAGTGCGCGCGAGGCACCCAGGGAGCCCCGCCAGGACGGCCAATCGCACGCCGCGTAGTGGTCACGCGGCCGAATTAAACAAAATGGCGTCAAAGACCTCCGTATGCGCCAAGCAAATCTCGCTGCAAGATCCACTTTCTCGCCCAGATCTGCTGTTTCTTCCTGTTCTGCAGCAAAATAACTGCAGCTGCTGCAAAAGTTAATACCTCCTCCGAACTTTCATTCACATGTTCAGCTGAGTCTGACTCGGATTCACTCGCGACCATGGCCGGGCGAAATCGCGCGAGGCTATTTGATTTAAAACAAACAAAAACAAAAAAAAGAAAGAAAATTTAACCCTAGAGTTAGTTTAGTTCGAGGTTAAACTCAAGCTCGGGGCTAAAAACCCTAACCTCGACTTTTACATACGGGCCCTAGTAACGGACTGAGGACGGTTCTGATAGGCTGCTATTTTTTTTATCAGCTTTTTCGAGTTCCCTGTCTGTTCAAAAATGGACCGTAGGGTCAAAGAAAGTTGGATTTTTCTACTATTCGAATCCAGAAAGTCACGAAAACGGTCGCTATGGCCAAAATGAAACATCTGTCTGTCTGGTAAACAGCATTGCAGCTTCGAAATCGGCAGTTTTCCATTTAAGCAGCATCACAAACGCAGAGGCTTTAACTCCCACCGGAAAGAAATTGAGTTCGTGGTTTTTTTTTTTTATGATGTTAATGCACTTCTTTTGCCAGTGGACGAACGATTCGGAACGGAGCGCACTCTTGTTTGTGCCGTACGATAAAAAAAAAAAAAAAAAAAACTGGCAACAAAGCAGAGTCCATTAGCAGAACAAGTCTACAGCATTAACAAAAGTAGCGAAAGTAAACTTGTGTCCTACTGCTTTGGTTTATCGTGCACGTGAAATAGGTTGCTCCAGAGATGTACAAGGCACTCTTTGTTTTGTGTTGCACGCTAAAGACATTCTCTCTCTCTCTCTCTCTCTCTCTCTCTCTCTCTCTCTCTCTCTCTCTCTCGCGCGCGCGCGCGCGCGCGCGCGCGCTGTAGCTCGGGCAGGAGGATAGCCGAATGGTAGAGCGTTGGACTTTCAATGCTCTGGTCGTGAGTTCGAATCCCGGCTGGAGCCAAATACTTCTGCTGGCTCTCTCTCTCTCTCTCTCTCTCTCTCTCGTTGTCCCGTCTTTGATATCAACCGTATGCGGTAGAAAAAGACTTTAAATTCCTACACACACACACACACACACACACACACACACACACACACACACACACACACACTCACTCCTCCCCCCCCCCCCCCCCTCTTCCCCCCCCCCCCCCCCCTCTCTCTCTCTCTTCCCCCTGAACATGTTGGGTTTTCCAACGTTGTCTTTTACGACAGAACAAAAACAAACCAAAAAAAAAAAAATCAGTCAGTAGTTTTTCGTGCGTTTTTATGTTGCTTATTTTGTGTTTCGTGTATGTTTTTACTTTTGTCAGTTTGAATGTGTGAAGGACATTTTATAGTTAGTCTAAACTTTCTTGATCTCGCAGGGCTTTTGCACCAGTTGCGTTTATCGACTGTTAAACGGGTTTTGTTCTACCTCGAATATTTCAATTTTGTTTAAAGATCGAGCGATGTCAAATGCATTTATTTGTTTATTGTTTTCTGCTCGCTTTGTTTGACGTACAAATTTCCACTCATACACTGTTCGCTATGTGTACATGATATCGCACGTGTAATGTATCATGCTAGAAATTTGGATCATATACTCACTGTTTTATGTGCACAAAATTTATTAGTCATATTCTCAGGTCTTTCTCATTTTTGACTTTGTGTTGTTATTTTATACCCCGAAAGACACCCCCACCCCGCACCACCCCATCCCCACTTCATTTCCGATTCAATAAGGTGATTGGTATTGTTATTCCCACAAGATGAATAATTCATAGGGTTTAAAAAAAAATAAAAACGGAAAAAGTAAAGAGAAAAAAGAAAGATCATTTGCAATGCACTGTTTTCTTACAATTCTATTCTTTGTGTACTTTAGCTGGGTTGGCGAAGAGAAAAAGTGGTCTGTCTAGCTGTTTGGTAATTTTGACAAAATAGAGGTCAAAGTTTATTGGGTTTTGTTTGTTTGTTTGTTTGTTTGTTTGTTTGTTTGTTTGTTTGTTTGTTTGGGGGGGGAGGGGAGGGGGTTCCCCAGAAAGTGATTTTCAACAAAAATGTAAATAAGCCGCACAGATCTACACGTAAAGTACACGAAAAAACTTCCCCCCAAAAAGTGAATGTCACAGAAATTGTTTTGATTATGAAATAAAGTTAAGTACGCATAAAATAAGTGATTAGATCGGAGCAGTTTCCTTTCCAAAACTGAGTGGCAAAGTAATCCAGCGACACTTAGACCACTGTTCTATGGCAATGCCTACCACTTAGTCCTTCCCCAGGGAGGCCAAAAACGGAGTGGAATGCTGGTCTATATGAAGATAGACCACTTCTGCTCTTCAAACACACCACACGTGACCTAACTATACTTCGACTACACTGAACATTTTCATCAGAAGTGTTGAAGGCTGTTATGGTCTAGCTGTCAGTGACCAGGCTTCCTCTCACAAATTCGAATTTTTATATTTACATACAATTTTCTAACGGCTGTCGTAACGGTAATAATAATTCGTGTTTCACCCAAGCCACTCTGTCACGTGATAGCTCTATGGTAGAAGTGATCCCCAGGCACAAAAATCTCAAAATCGAAAAGGAAACGGTAATGACTGCGAAGTGGTTACAAGTTCAGCAAATAAAAGGGACAGAAACCACTTAACTTTCACCAAGGACGGCACGGGTCAACGTTTCGGCTTTCGCCTTCATCAGGACACAAACAAATGGGACATAACTTCAACAAACAAACAAAAGGTAACTCTGCAGACTGACATACACGGCGCGAAAAAAAAAAACAACAACAAAAAAAAAAACGGTGGGCGAGGAAAGGACCAGAAAACAATTGTAAAAATATCACAACACCCATCCTTTGGTGACAGAAGACCATGGACTGTGTGTGAGAAAAAAGTGGGGCAGAAAAGAACAGAAAAGAATAGTAAAATCGAAAATTTTCGAGATTGACCACTTTTACTCTATGCCATTCAGTTGTTGAGACGTTTATGGATGTCTCTCTTGCTTGAATTCGAAATTTTAATTATGTAGATCATTACACTGTCTTGAACCTCTCTCATTTCATGTGTACATATTTCAATTTCACTATGTTACTATGTTTTGATAATTATAATTGTTGTCATAAACAATTTGATCATTTTGTCAGTGAGTCAAGTTTCATTATCAGCGATGTTGCGGAATTCATTTCATCTTGTATTCTCTGTGTGCAAATCGTTAGTGCAATATTT
>JACVVK020000552.1:260000-330000 GCA_018292915.2 Batillaria attramentaria | reverse complement strand
TGTGTGTGTGTGTGTGCGTGCTTGTGTGTGTGTGTGTGTGCGTGTGTGCGCGTGTGTGTGCGTGTGTGTGTGTGTGTGCGTGCTTGCGTGTGTGTGTGTGTGTGTGTGCTTGCGTGTGTGTGTGTGTGTGTGTGTGTGTGTGTGTGTGTGTGTGTGTGTGTGTGCGTGCGTGCTTGTGTGTGTGTGCGTGTGTGCGTGTGTGTGTGTGTGTGTGTGTGTGTGTGTGTGCGTGCTTGCGTGTGTGTGTGTGTGTGTGTGTGTGTGTGTGTGTGTGTGTGTGTGCGTGCTTGTGTGTGTGTGTGTGTGTGTGTGTGTGTGTGTGTGTGTGTATGCGTGTGTGTGTGTGCGTGTGTGAACGAGCGAGCTTACCTCCATTCTCGAGGGAGGAACTGTAATGGAGTGCTAACGTCGCTCCACCAAACATCTCAAAGCAGACATTGAAAACTCTCTAAAGTATATCAAATTTCCATTTTACAAAAAATGTCACTTTCATCCTGACTGATTTCTCAGATTTTATACCCAAAGAATTTGAATGTTCTGAAAGTTACCCATATGTCTCCCTTCATCAGTTGTCTTAACGACATGTTAGGTTTGGCCCGTTGACGTAGATTTTCCACTTGTTCTAAATAGCGATGTAACTGAGAGACGGTTGTTGCTACACAGCACTCCTTGGTCATTTGCATATTGATCCAAGGGCTTTTGTAAAAGTGCGCAACCCTTGACGGGGCTGGAGGGGGGAGGGGGGGGAGGAGGAGTTCTCAACTTTGAGTACGTGACATCTGGCTGAAGACTCGTGAACATTAGCATACGATGACTATGCATTTTAGTCCTGCTTGCTGACGTGTCAGAAGATAACGAGAAAGCTAAACAGCAATAAACAACACACACACACACACACACACACACACACACACACACAGACCTACTGACCCAAAAACACTGCTGGATTATCAAGAACCCAAAAATATCCGCCACGAAAAAGAACGCACGACAGATACCCCAATCCAAGCTGTTGATTTAAATAAAACTGAATGACAGATGGTTTGCGTACATCGCTCATTTGAGATTGGGTCTACTTCGTTCTGTTTGGCCACCTCTCCCTACACCTCAAGAACCACACCATCATTTTCATATTTCCGGAGACGTTTCCAATTGTGATACGTTTACTTCGCCGAAGGAAATCTCGGCTCTCAAAGACTGAAACTTCTACAGCGCCCTTTGCCCCGTGAGAGTTACCGGGGCAGTCAGAAGCAGGTCTTCAAGGGGTGAAGCCGTGGATCAGATTTCTCGTCGCACTTTGGTGAAGAGTGGATTCTGCTAACCCCTTCACTTTCACATCAAGGGGTGAATCTGTTGGCCAAATTTCTCCTCGCACTTTGGTGAAGAGTGGATTCTGCTAACCCCTTCACACTGAAATCTAGGGGTAAATCTTTGGCCAAATTTCTCCTTGCACTTTGGTGAAGAGTGGATTCTGCTAACCCCTTCACATTGAAATCTAGGGGTAACTCTGTTGGCCAAATTTCTCCTTGCACTTTGGTGAAGAGTGGATTCTGCTAACCCCTTCACTTTCACATCAAGGGGTGAATCTGTTGGCCAAATTTCTCCTCGCACTTTGGTGAAGAGTGGATTCTGCTAACCCCTTCACACTGAAATCTAGGGGTAAATCTGTTGGCCAAATTTCTCCTTGCACTTTGGTGAAGAGTGGATTCTGCTAACCCCTTCACATTGAAATCTAGGGGTAACTCTGTTGGCCAAATTTCTCCTTGCACTTTGGTGAAGAGTGGATTCTGCTAACCCCTTCACATTGAAATCTAGGGGTAACTCTGTTGGCCAAATTTCTCCTTGCACTTTGGTGAAGAGTGGATTCTGCTAACCCCTTCACACTGAAATCTAGGGGTAAATCTGTTGGCCAAATTTCTCCTTGCACTTTGGTGAAGAGTGGATTCTGCTAACCCCTTCACTTTCACATCAAGGGGTGAATCTGTTGGCCAAATTTCTCCTCGCACTTTGGTGAAGAGTAGATTCTGCTAACCCCTTCACTTTAACCTTAAGGGTAAAGCTGTTGGCCAAATTTCTCCTTGCACTTGGGTGAAGAGTGGATTCTGCTAACCCCTACCCTTTCGCATCAAGGGGCTAGATTTCTCGTCTCACTTGGGTGAACAGTGGATTCTGCTAACCCCTAAACTTTAACATCAAAGGGTGAATCTGTGGGCCAGATTTCTCGTCTCGCTTGGGTGAATTGCGGACAGGTCTACAAGACGTGCTGTGTAGTGGTGTCTGATCCGCTTCTCCACAACACTGCATCAGTCCGTGTATTTAGACCAAACAAAAATGGCAAACCAAAGAGGGAGAAAGACATCGAGTATGATCTACACGAAGCTTCGCCGCCATGCTTATCTCTTCACCTTGTTCCTGAAGAACGTGGCAAGCGGTCTGTTCGTGACACAGAGCCAGTACGTGTACCGCCGTGTTGCTGACGAGTACACAGACGATCTAGACGCCATTGAGAATGCTACGTCAGAGGACACGTGTGGCGTCAATAAAGTCAATACGTCATCGCCGGGGTATCAGGTAAGCTTTTCTGCGCGCGGCTCGCATCTTGGATGTCTGATGTCTTGACAAGGGTTTTGTGTAAAATCGTCTAGATCTATGCATTTGCATGGCTAAAAAGCAGAGTGCGAAAACCAAACATGTATGGGTGGGTGGCTGGGTGTTTGTGAGTTTAACTTGAGGTCCTTGTCCACCACGTAAGGGTGATATCAAAGACGGGGCAACGAGAAAAAGGCCAGCACAAATATTTGGCCCCATCTAAGAGAGAACCAAACATAATGAAACAAACACAAACAAAACATCAAATCCGATATTTCCTCATGTTTGTTGGTTGGTTTTGGTAGTGACTGTTGTATTTACTGTTTCCAGTGAATGTATGGGTCCTGTGTTTTATAAGCAAACTTCACATCATCTTTGATGGCTGTGGCCAATTCATCGCATTTTTTTTTTTTTTTTTTTGGACAAATAGTCTATTGTAAACCCGTTTAGAACCAAGCAAAAAAAAAAAAAAAAAAAGAAGAAAGAAAAAGAAGAAGAAAAAAAAGCGAAACACTAGCACATTTATCCCATTGTCGGATCAGCTCAACATAATTTTCCTCAAGAAATTATCGACTGTGTTCCTATTTGATAAGGGGAGCCGGGATGGTCGAATGGTAGAGCGTTGGACTTCTAATGCTCGGATCGTGAGTTCGATCCCGGCTGGGGCCAAATATTTGTGCTGGCTTTTTCATCGTTCCCCTGTCTTTGATATCACCCTATGTGGTGGAAAAGGACGTTAAACCCCCAAATACCCACCCACCCTCCTATTTGATAATGTGCAGTAACATGTTTGGGATGTAAATTTGGTGTTTAGATCTACGCCCAGATCAGCGCCGAGTCGTCACGATGGACGATGTACCAGACACTGAGTAGCGGTCTTCCGCCCATCATTACCATCCTGATACTGGGCGCCTACTCGGACCAGGTAACCAATGCTCACCCCATTTCCTCACCCTCACCCTACATTTCTTTTCCTCTTCTTCTTCTTTACATTTTTTTTTTTTTTTTTGGCTGCCCCAACTCTTTGTCAGCTCCAGTGGTGTTCCTCCCAGGTCATGGGTGGAATCCACGCAGGAGTCGGAAGCTGGGACAATTTTTATTATGCATGAGGATGGAGATGAGGATGATGGTAAGATGATGCTATGGAGGTTCATGTGGTTTGGGACTGCGGGACAGGGCCGCATTCCACGCTTCCTGTCATAAATATCCCAGCATTAACCAGACCCGGGAACTACATCCACACCATAAGACGTGTCATAGTTAGGGAAGCACCCCCAAAGTCGCACCCGTGAAGTGGGTGAAACTCGACTGTGTGGCAATAGCCTCCCCATCGGGCCCTCAGCACACCCGCTCTGGGTAGGAGCCGACCTAGGTAGGAAAAATCCAGCTCTCTTCAACAACTTTAGATTTTAACACAATTTCAGTGTATCAGTGATTGGCCTCTGGAGGAGTCGAGAGTAACAGACGACTCCACTCGGCAAACCCTGAGGCCAAAGCCCCGCCCCTTTACTCTGCAGTGTATTGGCAAAACACAATACTACCATTGCGTCACATTATAGAAAACGGGGTGATTCAAAGGTGAAAGAGATTTACGTCATGATCATTTTCCTCAAATGACGTCGATGGACTTACTGCTTTCTTTCCATGTTTCAGTCATATCAAACTACATGTGCTTCCCTCGTTGTAGTGTCGTTGTAGATCATGCCATGTGTTGTGCTCATTATGCCGCGGGACGCGATTGGCTGAATTCTGGGGGCTCGACCCTTTCGACTGACAGAAGTGGAGTCGCTAATTCAAGAGCAAAACGGAAATTCCATAATGTGTACACATGATATTTGTGTATATGTGAGACCGGTACGATCTGTAAGTGAATTTTGACTCGATTTGGTGAACAAAGACCTCCAGCCAATCTCCCGCCCACCCACCACGGGGACGCTTGGACCACTCGGCCATAATAGAACAAGAACAAGAACAAGAACATTTGAGGAAAATGATCAATACGGCCATAATAAGACTCCCATTAACATCAGTACCAAAATGTAACTCATTTAAATCGTATCACATTTAATTTTTCTGGCAGGTTGGTCGCAGGGTTTTGTTCCTACTGCCCTTGGGTGCCACGGCGATTCGAGGCGCCATCTTGTCCCTCGTGATCTATTTCGACCTTCACCTTGCCTTCGTCCTTGTCGGGGAGTTCGTTGAGGGCCTAACAGGGGGCTCACTCATGATCGCAACTTTCTCTTACACTTCGGACCAGCACAACACGGAGCTGGAAACGGAACAAGGCAGAAGAGAGGAACGAAAACGAGACTATATAACCGCAGCAAAAGGAATGGAGACGTTCAAAGAGGGAGGAGTAACCGGAATCAGCTACACGTCATCTTCCGGTGACGTTTTCCACGAGCCCAAGTGTGACGAAATACCATCAGATGCCTCACACGACCGGTTCAGAGAGTCACCTTCCCACGAAACTGACGACGGCGAGAACCTGGCGACAGAGAAAATTCTAGAAAACGGCGCGATACCCGAGTATGACAGAAACAGAGCCGTTCGACTCCTCGCCATCGAATGTTTCAACGACATGTGCATGGGGGTCGTCCAGCTTTTCAACGGCTACCTCATCGATTTAGCCGGGTTCTTCTACTCCATTCTCATGGCCACCATCATCATGGTCATCAACTTCATCTTCACCTTCGTCGTCATCAAAAACCCCACGGAGCAGATCAGAAGCAAGTCAGCAAAGAGAAGCATTCTGGAGCCTCTCCGGATCGTCTTCAGAGCTATACGTCATCCCCGAAGACTCTCCGCGTTCATTCTCTGCAACCTGGCCGTCATGCTTCTGGTGTTTGGTGATGGAGGCATCATCCGGACTCTGCCGATCTACCAGATGAGTCCCCCGTTCTGCTGGACCTCCGTGAAGATCGGGTGGTTCAACATGGAGTTCTATTTCACCACCATCCTCTCCGTTCCTTTCTTGATGTTTCTGAAGCGGTTCAACCTGTCGGAACCTACCATGGCCGGTATAGGAGGGACAGTGAATGCCCTGGGAACAGCCGTGTACGCGCTGGCGAACGTGTATTCCTGGGTGTTCTTTGTGGGTATGTAAATATATGAGGGGGTAGGTAAGAATCTTAGGCAGCCACCTGAGAACCTTACCGTGATGCTGTTGATCTAGACAGAAATATGCTGTATATATAGTGTATGAACGTATCGCTCTGCGCTCTCTTCAATTTGTTTGTTTTGGGGTTTTTCATGGTTGTTGTTGTTGTTGGTGGTGGTGGTGGTGGTGATGGTGGTGGTGGTGATTTCGGTGGTGGTGGTGTTGTTGCTGTTGTTGTGTTGTTTGTTTGACCAATCGTATTAAATGAAACATAGAAAAAGAAGGAAGACAGTAAAAACAGTCAATATCTTAGACTCCAGAGTGCAGTCCCTCTTCGGCGGGTCGTGTACTTTCCCCTGAAAGACTCTGCCCCAGAGAGTGTCTGCTGCGATTTTCCCCCCTATCCTTCTTCCAAAACCTCTCCCTAAGTGCCGTGAGCGCTCCGGTAGCGTGAAGCCTTACGCTCCTCCTCCTCCTCCTCGTCGTCGTCGTCGTCATCACCACCACCACCACCACCATCATCATCATCATCATTATCAACATCATCATCATCATCATCAACAACTTCATCGTCTTCATCCTTCGAACACTCACCAGCATGAACACGGTTAAATTTAATTGGTTTTCCTCTGATGGTTTCATTCTTTCATTCTTAGTGGCGGCTCTAACACCACCGGGGATGTTGGCGTACGCCCTGACCCGCACCATCTCGTCCCGGCTAGCAGGACCTGAGGCTCACGGTGAGTCGTGAAGGTTGGTCGCATGGTTTGTTGGTTGGTTGGTTGGTTGGAGACAAGTTTACAGAAACATTTCCTCATATTACTAAGCTTCACATAGAAGAAAAATTTAATTTTCTGTGAAAAGGTGGCCAGAACGGCAAAACTATAATATTAATATTATGTCCACCTACTCTCAGTTTGTTTTCACATTCATAAGTGTTTATAGCTCAAGGTATTTTCACACATGTGCGGACACGAACGGAGCAGGTGATTTGCGTGTGAAGTGTCCAACTCCATCTTGGATAGCGGATGTTCTCCAGGTTCTTGTGCTCCTCATGTTTCCTTCTTCTTTGTCTTGTTCAGTGGTATATCAAAACAGTTTCCTCTCACCGGTCCCCGTAGTGTAGTGGTTAGCACTTCGGACCATGGACCGGGCGACCCGGGTTCGAATCCCATTCGAGGCAAGCGGGATTTTTCCTACCTAGGTCGGCTCCTGCCCAGAGCGGGTGTGCTATGGGCCCGATGGGGAGGCTCTTGCCACACAGCCAAGTTTCACCCAATTCACGGGTGCGACTTTGGGGGTGCTTCCCTTAGTATGACACGTCTTATGATGTGGATGATTACACGGCCGGCACCGCAGGTGGCGTAGTTCCCGGGCCTGGTTAATGCCGGGATATTTATGACAGGAAGCGTGGAATGCGGCCCTGTCCCGCAGTCCCAAACCACATGGACCTTCATAGCATCATCTTACTATCATCCTCATCTCCATCATCATGCATAATAAAAATTCAGGTGGTAAATTGTCCCAGCTCCCGAGTCCTCCGTGGGTTCCACCCATGACCTGGGAGGAACACCACTGGAGTTGGCAAAGAGTTGGGGCAGCAGCAACCCCCCCCCCCAAAAAAAAAAAAAAACAAAAAAAACAAAACAAAACAAAAAACAAAACAGTTTCCTCTCTCTGCCCCCCCCCCCCCCCCCGTCTCCAGCCAAAGCTCCGCCTCTTTACTCTGCGGTGTGGGAAAAAGGGGTGATTTCAAGATAAAAGACATTGACGTAATGGTCTTTTTCCTGAAATGACGTCAGTGGACTTAGTGCTTTCTTTCCACGTTTCAGTCATATCAAACTGCACGTGCTCCCCTCGTTGTAGTGTCTGGCAAAAAGTCAGTCCAGTCTACGAAGAATGGGTTCAGCCAGTCTTGGTGAACCTTTCTTGAGGACACTGTCTTGGGGTACAATTTGCCCATTTAAAACATCGCTTGATCTTGGCGAGACTCCCTGAACATTACAATTGACTTGTTCAAACTGACAGGGCGTTATTTCTTATCAAAAAGAAAAGTCAAGCTTTCGTGGGCAGGAACATCATTTGGTACACGTCATGTTTCCGCGGCCGAAGAAGGAAATGGCTTACTAGGGAGTTATAGCAGGGACTTTCGTCGTTGCACTTTCGTCGGGATTCCCCTTTATTTTTAGCGCGCCGGCGACTGCGCATGCATGTGAACTGTGACCTCCCGGAAGCGGCTACGAAAGTGCTGATTTTCGTCGTGAAAATCAACGTTTTGACGAAAAGGTTTTGAGCAACTTCGGTAAGCCTTTTTGCATCATATTACTAAATTTTGTTTGTTTGTAGCAACAAGTAGGTAATCTTTAATCATTTGCTGTTATGGGGTGGGTTAATTTTGGGCCTGATAGGTGTATTTTTCCTGTAGTGGCTTGATAAAAAAGCAAGTCAATTAACGCCAAATCTCCGTTTGCCAACATATCGTCATATGCGATTGCTGTCTGCTACGTTGTAAACACGGCACTTAAATTTATATTAGTGTTTGGTAAAATGTATACAGACTTGCTAGTGTGTGTGTTTGTGTAAAATGGCTAACCCATCACAGTTTGATCCAGCTGCTTACCCTAGATCTCTGTCAATTTGGACAGTTAGTGTGCACGAAGAGAGGCCAGGTTTCCTACACAGTCCGGTAGCCTACTTGTTTAGTCAGTTGATGGTGTTGTGTTGGCATGGATGTTGAACTTGATGCCACTCAATTAAAAAACAAAATGCTGGCCCAACGATTTCCTAATGGCTGTATACAATCCATCCCTACCCACCTTGCCAGACCCCCCCCCCAACCCCACCCCATCAAAGAAAAAAATCAAAAATATAAAAAAGGGGGGAGGGGCCTAGAGCAGAATGATTTTGAAACTGTATAAACATGAGCATATAACTATTTATGTCTAGTAATCACTTCGTTAGAATCATGGAAAATTACTGTTATGCATTTGTGGTTTTGTCATGAAATTTGGTTATTTTGTCAGACTGCATGTTAAAAATTACAGCTATTTTTTTCTGTTATGATTTCAGGAGACAATATGGATCAGATGCTCGCTGACTTTGCTGTGGAAGAAGGACTCGACTGTTGGGACATTGCAGTTATTCATCAAATCGTTCAAATGGAGGAAGAGCGTTTAGGGCTGGACAGAAATTTCAGTCTGCACAAGTACACAGATCAACAATGTAAAGATCACTTCAGGTTTTTCCCACAGGACATCATCCGTTTGTGCCAGCTGCTGCATATGCCAGACAGGATGACTGCAGTTAACCGTACAAGTGCTTCAGGTATGGAAAATAATAAATAAATTATAAAAAATATGTCTGTTTAGGGTAACATAGCAAAAAAAAAAAAAAAAAATAGGGTAGGTAGGTAGGTAGGCTTTTATAATTCATTTTTCTTGAAAAAAGGAAGTTGACCATGCAACACAATATAACATTTCATCCGAATGACTGAAAATTCCCTGGTTCGTCTGCTGAAGGACTCTGTGTACAGGGTGTGTGTGGGACAGGGGAATTTTTTTTTATGAAAAAAATAGGGGTTTGGCGGTTAAAAATAGGGTCGGTCCGGTTACCCTAATAGTAATACCAAGTTTTTTTAAACAGCACTTGTCCAACAGGGAACAAAAAAATATTATAGCAATTTATAACAAAAGGAGTTTCAGTGGTGGTTTTTGTACATATATGATATTATGTGCCTAGCTGCCAGGCTCAGTGTGCCCCCTGCACTGACCTGGTCTCATAGTTGACGACGAATGATGAGGAGCATACAAGATATAGTATGTTAATAAGTAGAAGTAGTAGTAATATAATATTAATGAATAGCTTTAAACGCACTTTTCCACTGAATTACGTTGAATTAACACACTGCTGCTGCTGGCGCAAAAGCTCACTTCACTACCAAAGGAAACGGAGTAAAATCGGAATTTATTTTGATTTTTATTTCGGCATCTGTTATCATTATTATTATTATTTTAAAACGTGTTGAATTTTCATTGATTTTTTAACTAAACAAGACTTAGAAATTTTCAATTTTGAATTCATGATCATGATGATGGGCATTTTCATCTCACATTATTGAGCAATATTTACTATATGAGTTTGAAAGATTGCCTTTTGCCGGTGCACAGTTTCCTGTTTAGAAAATGTGACTAAGGTTAGAAAAGTGAAATTAAAAAAAAAAAAGATTGGGAAAGTGTAAAGAGAAGCGTGCACTTACCCAATCTTCATTTTAACTGATTGTTGTTACGACACTGAATCATTGAGGTACATGCTGCCCTATGACATACATACATTGGTTACAGTTGGTTGCATTATTTGTTATGTTTGAACTGGTGTTGATAGATCATGATAAGCAGAGTATACATTGTACAAATTAGAATAAAATCAGAGCCATATTTTTAAACTCTATCATGTATTACAAATCGAGAATGCTGGGGATACTATTATGCTTACAGTATGTGCCTCATTCTGTTTTAGGACTTGAAGTGCTCTGTATCGTCTTGAAGAGGCTTTCCTATCCCTGCCGTTACTTGGACCTGGAAGGATTTTTCCACAGACCACGCTTTGAACTATGCATGCTCTTCAACCTGGGTGTAAACCACATCGATGGAATGTTTAGCGAGCGCTTGACAAATCCAGCACAGCCGTGGTTGACCATTGCCAAACTGCATGAATATAGTGCTGCAGTATATATGCAAAGGGTGCACCTTTGAATTTATGCTGGGGTTTTATTGATGGGACAGTGAGGAAAATGTGCAAACCTCAAGTACACCAAAGGGAAGTGTACAATGGACACAAAAGAGTGCATGCCTTGAAGTTTCAGTCTGTAGTTACACCAAATGGACTGATAGCAAATTTGTTTGGTCCGATGCCAGGGAGGAGACATGATGCAGCATTGTTAAATGCAAGTGGGCTGATGGACTACATGGAGGCAAACATGAACACCCAAGATGGTAGACCATTTTGTGTTTATGGGGACCCTGCCTACCCACTCAGACCCCACCTCCAACGTCCACACCGTGGACAAAGACTGACTGCTGCCCAACAACAGCATAATACTGACATGAGTCGAGTTCGGCAAGCAGTTGAATGGCAGTTTGGAAAGATTGTTAGTTTATGGGCATTTGTGGACTTTGCAAATAATCTAAAACTCAATCTTTCACCTGTTGGGAAACTTTATAGGCTTGGTGCATTGCTCACCAACTGCCACGCATGCCTGTATGGAAATCAGACTTCTGACTATTTTGGGCTTAACCCACCCTCACTTGATGAATACTTGTATTGACAAGTCGCAGCTTCTGCTTGTCTTCAATAAGTCTTCACATATACAGTGACTCTAGCAAGAAAAAATGTTCTATTGGCTGTACATAGTCATTTGACTGCAATAGGCTCTTGTCACCCAAAATCTGCACTAATACTGGCATCTTCAATTTAATTCAAATTATGTGATGTCTCCTCCTTGGCGTTGGATCAAACAAGTTCTCAATATGTGGTGGTTTGTTAACCAACTGTTTGTAGCACTGTATTGACAAATTTGGACCATCAAAAAGTAGTTTGAGAAAACGGCTCACTTTTTAGTTTATTTAAACATGTTTTTTAAAAAGAGATGACCAAAAAATAGTTAAAGTTGTCTGATTTTGTTTTCCAACTATTGGCAGTCATTAATTATGATTCAAAACAACCTACATGGTGTTGTGCATATATATTTCAGGTGCTGAGTCTGTTCCTGTATTGCAGAGATAACAGGGCAAAGTATGCTTGACAGCAACATAATTTATTATACCCTATAATTAAATACTTAAATTATAGCAGGAGCATGGTTAGACTGATGTTGGCCGTAGGTCAGTGAACCGAACTCCCTTCTGACTGCTCCGCACCTCAGTCACTCAGTCACTGAATGAGCTACTTACACAACTGAAGACTACGTGGACATCAATAAATTTGCATAATGTGTATCTACTTGTGTGCAAATTGACAGTATGTATTTATCATTTGCCTGTTTGTGCAACATTTTCTCTCTTTCTCTCACTTATCTATCCTGAGTGCACAGGCAATCAGTTGGCAATAAGGCCAAAAAATAAAGCTGAGGTTAAGGTAACATGCCCCCAAAAATTAGGGTCGGTCGGTCGGAATAACTTTTGCATTTTTCGAAATCAGTGCATAATAGGGAACACTGATCTTACCGCTGTGGCTCAATCTTTGCCAGTCAAAAAAAAAGATATTAAAAAAAATTGGGGCATCTTAGGGTCGGCGGGATAAAATAGGGTCGGTCAGGTTACTGTAACCACAGCAATTTTTTTTTGCCTAATGACAATCACAAGTATTCAAACTGAGAAATCTTTATTGAGCCCCTCCAAATACACCACAAAAGTCTTGACTAGTGCAGCTCAGAATGTTTTAACGTGCTCAATACAACACAATTACACAATGTCATTGTAAACAAGCCAGCAAATGTGACTTGAAAACATGATAAAATAACACAAGTTCATGACTAGAATCAATGTTGACCAGATTAGAGCACATCAGGAACAGTTACTTTCTTGATTAAAGTACTCCAGCATGAGAACTAAAATAGACCACCACAAGAGAATATATAACTGGGGCTGAACTACTTCTTAGACAGCTGCTGCATGAGCAGCTGCATCATGGCCTCCCTCTCCTTGGCCATGGCTTTTTCTTGGGCCTCTCTTAAATCAAGTTCTCTCTTTTTTAAATTCAGTTCCTCTCTCCGTAGCTGCCTGTCTTCTTCTGCAGCCCTTTGAAGTCTTGCTGCTTCCTCCTGTCTTGCCTCCTCCAGTCGCTGCCTTTCCTGCCGCTCCTCCTCTCTGGCAGCCTTTTCTGCCTCCACTTTGGTCTTCAGCACCCCCACCAGTTCTCCGCTTGTCCTCCTATACTTTGCAGTAGGAGTACTGGTAACATCTGTTGATAAAGATAATGTTCAACATAATTACCAAGGTCAAATCTTACATTTGATCCATATTTTAAATGAATTGAAAATGCCCACTATCTCAGAGTTTACAACAAAAAAAAAAAAAAAAAAAAGGACCTGTAGTCCCTTTATTAGGCAGCTGATCAAAAACCTGTTTCTGCATCTTGTCATTTTTACATTAGGCCCCAAAAAATATATAGCTGTGGTTAAGGTAACATCCAAAAAAAAAATCAGGGTCGGTCGGAATAACTTGTTGATCAATACATAGGTTGATACATATATGGGATGTATCAGTATGAAGGGAACTTTGGCATGAAAGAACTACTAAAAAAAAAAAAATGCACATATTTCCACCCGATGCTAGCATGCCATAGCTTAAGTACGGGCATCCAGTTAATGTGTGGCCTGATGTAGCTCTCCGTAGTCAGTTGGACCCCACAAAACACCATGAAATGAAATCCAGTTAATGGTCTGCTCTGAAGTACATAAATGGAAGTGTGTCTGGTCTTTCCAAATTACAAACCTGGTGTTGAACTAGAAGGCTGCACATCAAGGTCAGGAGCTGCTGGTGCACGGCCAGCTTCTGCAGCAGCTAGCACAGCAATGTCAGCAGCATCTTGTCGCCGCTTTTTGGAACAGGACGACGCCTGCTCCTCCTCCGCTTCCTGCTTGATAAGCAGGGCCTCATCTATCGCCTTGTCAAAGTCAGATCTTTCAGGCTCCTCAATTCCAGAGCTGAAAAATGTTAAAAGTTGAAAAAACACACAGCCACAGAAGCATAATGCTCCAGATGACTATACCTGCAAGGCAAAAATACATCTTTCAATTTCCTGCAAATCATTCAATGTGACTGATTATGTATTTATGAACTAACCTGCCAGGAACATAACTGGCTGTAGTCAAAAACACCAATATGTACAATACATAATAATGCAACTTGTTCTGTTAATATTCACCCCTGTACAATTATAAACCAAATGCAACAGATCAATCCAAGCTTCCTGTGCACATGGTTAAAAATTACATTTACTTTACATTTCCCATGTTAGATACATGTAATACACTTTCCACATAGAATACTTGTAAACAAGTATTAAAGCAGCACCACATAAATCATGTTGAAAAGCAACTATACATAAAATAAGAGGCAGCCCAGTCAATCAATGTTCTATAAGTGAAGTGTAATAAAATGTGAAATAATTTTGCAACCTAGAGAGTCATAATCATAAAAATGCAGTGTCCACATATACATATTTAACATTAATCAGAAAAAAAAAACAATTTAAAACTTACGCCTTTTCCTGTTGTTTAACCAGAGTCCGTCTCTGGTCCATGATCAGGAGGGCCCTGTCGCGCAAGGACTTGCTGGAGCGTCTGCCCAGCAAGGGATGCTCGTCAAGCTTTTTCTTCAGACCCTCCCAAGAATTTATTTTCTTGAAAGGGTTGTATAGGGAGACCTCATCCATGAGATCATGGTCCTCTTCCAGAGTGTACTTTTTTGATGCGGCCATTTCTGTTGACATAAGAAAAATGAACTAAGGAAATTGATATACAACAATTTAAATTAACATATATATAAGTACCAAAGTAGTAGGCCTACAAGTAGTTTTAGATCTATAGCTGCAAACGTAAAGTTTAGCACCCTGCCATTAATTGAAAGAACTGAGCGCACATTTTATGTGTATATTTAGGCTCTGTTTCAGACTAGTGTTAAGAAAAAGGTTTACTTTCATACATCAACAAACTTTCAGCCAGTCCAAGTCAAGTGGATTCACGCAGATGAGCCAAAAAACGTACAACTAAATACTGTTGAAAGTAGCTGCAGCATTATACAGTCCGATTATAAATAATATAAAAAACTTGGATAACTTCGCTAGTTCAAAATTAGCCATAAAATACAACATCTCACCTTCTGATTGTAAAAATCTGCAGAGTGCGCGGAAATGTTGTTCACAAACTGCAACCGCCAAGGGGCTGCACTCTTAAATCTTCATCTCGATGGGAGGTAACTCCCCAGCTGTAAAACCAACGACGAAACGAGCGCTTGCTATATCGTTTTCCGGTACTTTCGTGGTGGTGGTGTCTGACGTCACACGACCTACTTTCCGGGCACAGCGAGCGACGAAAACGCGCCGACGAAAGTCCCTGCTATAACTCCCTACTCTCTCGTGCCATTGTGTAGGCAGGTAGCTAAGAAATTTGAAACTCTCACGACATACAGGCTTTGTCAGCTTTGATCTTAAAACGAGTTTGTAACGTTCCGTACACGCCAAGGACGACCATGTATGGTATGGTATGGTATGGTAGACTTCTCCTAGGCGCACATATCCAACTCTACTGAAATGCTCACAGCGCCGCAGGGCTGGAGGACGAAGCAGTGAAAGCCTGCTGCCGCTAAGCGCTACTTTATGTGCAAACCTCCACCCTGCTATTCACTCTGGTGCGTGCGACAATATTTCTGTTTACCACGACACCGGCCACAGCCTACTCTTCTTCGAAAGATGAACGTGGGATTTTTAGCGTGCACACTTGATGTATGTGCGTGCGTGATGTATCTCCCCAGTGTGTTAACTCCTGTGCGTCGCACGCAAAACTTTCACTGTAAACTGCATTGTTTGAAAAGGGAAATGGCTTATTTGTTCGTGCCATGATAGAATACACCGTGTCAGACTTGCAGCCATGCAATTTAAAACTCACACGACGTCCAGGTTTTGTCAGCTTTGATCTTAAAACCAGTTTATAAAGCGCATGTCCCCTATAACTTCCCAATGTATTAACTACGTGAAAAATAAATCTTTCACTGAAAACTGCATTGCAGATATGCAGATTCTATTAGCAAGTAAGTACTACCCAGCTGCACATCATCGGTTGATTTCAACAGGGAAAATGATATTGCTGTTACGAATCTTCTTTTTTTTTTTTTTTTTTTTTCAAATGTGAAGAAAGGCGGGAGAGTTCGGATAAGGGAGGCTACTTACGTAACTTTCAACCCCTCCATTGCTAAAATTGAAGGAATCAGTCAGTAAATGCGCAGGATTTTGGAAACAAAACACTTGGTACTAAAGAAATCGCTATCACAGTTTTCATACCCGTCTTCACTTGGTGGCCCCATGGGCTCGCCTTCACGCGGCGGGGCTGATTTCGCCAAGCTTGCCTACCCCTTTTGCTCTTTCTTCACTCTTATTTCTGCCTCCCTCGGTCCATTCACCTGTCTTTTGTTCTCTTAAAATCTCCTCCGGGGGGAGGTCAGTAAGCGGGTGTCTGCTGACCCTTGGTCCAGTGAGACATCTGAGGGTCGTTTCTGAAGGCCGACTTCACTGGATTCCCCCCACCTGGTCTTCAGCCTGGCGGGCTTTGTTCGCAGCGCCCTGCTGGTGCTGCTGAACACCTGTCATGTTGAAGATCTTCACAACGCACCCCTCTCTGGTGCGTTGTTTTCCCAAACCGCCTCACGGCGGGGAGGTTCCGTGTTGGAGCGGTCTGTTCTCCAACTGCCTCCCAGGCATGTTGTCTTCATTGGCAACTAAGGAATTTTCCTTCCTACCTCTCTGTCTATCCCTCACCAGCCCATTCACCTGTATCTTTCTCTTTAAAACCTCCCGAATTTAGCCGCTCTGTCCTTCCTCTCTTCTCTCAGCTGATTTCTAAGTTCGGCCCTTTCATCTATATTTCTTCTTTTTAACTCCTCACTCACGTCTGCACTACCAGTGGCTAGGAATAAGTGATGTTGGGCATATGCTGCGAACTGGTTTATTGCGCCTAGGAGATGATAAGTTGCAATATTTGCTGTATATGCGCTTAGTATTTATCTTTGTTTTACCTAGTTGTAATTGTCATTTGTTATCTACGCTTTTTTGTAACCGGGAGTTCGAGAAATTAGCATGAAGGTGCAGCGTCTCCTGCATGTCCTAGGTTTATATTGCATCCTTTGTCCACCGTTACAGTTTTGTTTTTTTCATGTAGTGCAGGCACACTCAGCCGCGAATTAGTCTTTGTGGCTTGCGCGGCTTTAAGCCCTAAAAACTCACTCACTCACCCGTCTTCACTTGGTACATTCAGATGCAAATACGTGCAGTCAATACTGACTCTTATCGCAGGTTGCATGTACGCCTTCACGTCATTGGTGGAACAGACAATGGGTCTGGTTGGCGCACTTACCGGAAGCGGTATATACCAGGTGACGGTGGCCAAATTCCACGCCGCCATCTTTATCTACTTTGCCGGACTGTATGGGCTCTCGTCCCTCACCTATTTGTGAGTGTCCAGTCTTTGTTTTCATTTCTTTCACTTGGTGCATTAGGCTTTTTCTACTGGCACACGCTGTTTTAAAGGTGCACACACACACACACACACACACACACACACACACACACACACACACACACACACACACGCTGACAACAGTCGCATCTATCTGGACGTCCTTCTCAGTGCTCGGGTCGTGATTTCGAATCCCCGCTGGGGCGGAATGTTTGTGCTGGCCTTTGGCCTTTTTCTCGTTGCCCCGTCTTTGATATCACCCTTACCAGGTGGAAAAGGACGTTAAACTCCAAAGCCCATCCCTATCTGGACGTCCATGATGGGTTTCGGGAGTTTGAAAGTTTAATTATATACGTGCCAGAATAGTGTGTGTGTGTGTGTGTGTGTGTGTGTGTGTGTGTGTGTGTGTGTGTGTGTGTGTGTGTGTGTGTGTGTGTGTGTGTGTGTGTGTGTCCGCGCGCGCGCACGCGAGCTTACTTGCGTGCTTATTTTATAAACGAAACTGCGAGAAACAAAAATCAAAAATTGTCCTTTTCTTTAAAGCCTGGAAGCTTTCCTGGAGTGGCGCCGCCCGCCTCCGCCGCGGGAAACGGAGACAACTGTCCCAAAGTTGGAAGAGATGAACGGAGTCAGCGCTTCGTCGCAATAATACATTTCGAACTGTCGTGCACTCCTCAAGTTACGTACGACTGCAAAGCGCAAGGAGCAAGATCTTTTGACATGTAGTGTTTCTGCGTCTCATAAGTGGACACTGGACTGGAATGAATTGATAACAGGCCTATGCAGAATGGTGTGCTTATTCCAGTTTGTACTCAAGGCTACATAGCCACTTGACAATATCGCCTGATATTCAGGTTAGTTAGTTAGTTAGTTAGTTAGTTAGGGCTTAACGCCGCGCAAGCAAGAGAGGCTAATTCGCGGCTAAGCAAAGTCTGCCTCTGCTAGGTCGTTAAAAAGACAAAAGGCTATTCCGTAAAACAAGATTTAACCCTTTCACTGCCGCCGTCGCACGATTTCGTGAATCGCACCGGTAGCCCCACTGTCAAATCAGTTTAAAATGTTAAATTAACGTTTCCACTAGTTTGAGGGGAAAAAAAAAACCTCTTTAGATGCAGTATCAGTCTTGATTCCTGTTTACAGCAGTGTGTCGTGAAGAGATGTTTTCCGTGAGTGAACCAACACGCGTCTGGCAGTGATAGGGTTAAATATATATTAAAAATCTGTCTGGTTTAAATGAGATAAACATGTTCATCAAAGTCAGTGATGCCAGGTAGGTCAAGGAAAGTCCATATTGCACGAGAGACTAGATTTTATTGAACAAGTTGGACTCCTTCAAGAACTCCAAGATGTTGTCCGGGGGGGGGGGGGGGGGGGGGGGGGACTGATATTCAGGAGATCACTTGAACAATATATTAAGTAGCAAAATAAGTCCTATGTTGGATTTTCAGGCAAATTGCATTCCTATATTTCTTGCTGGTCGTCTTTTGCAATATCTCCAGTATTCAAACTATGTCAAAGTGGGAGCCAACAAATATCTGTTAAAGAAGCCCAATAAAGACATGAATGTCATTTTTTAATTGTCACAAGATAATTTTTCCCTTGTGGAATCTTCTGCATAGCTGGTTGGTCGTGTGGGTGGTTATTGACGAAACGGCAGTGGAAAAAAGATTACACAACCAAACAACACACACACACACACACACACACACACACACACACACAGAGAGAGAGAGAGAGCAGCTGAATCACGAGGAGGTAGGTGGACCTCAGTCGAAAGCCAGCGGGAACAGACACGTTTTGAAGTCAGACTTAAAACGATCTATGTCCGTCATGTCTCTCAGACCGACAGGTAGTGCGTTCCAGAGTGACGGGGCAGCGAAGCTAAACGCGCGCTCGCCTACTGGCTTAAGATTTCGGTGAGGAACTTTCAAAAGTTTTTTTAGAGGAAGAACGAAGAGCGAGTTCTATTTACAAACCCCTG
The DNA here is from genome assembly GCA_018292915.2 of Batillaria attramentaria. Taxonomy (NCBI): domain Eukaryota; kingdom Metazoa; phylum Mollusca; class Gastropoda; family Batillariidae; genus Batillaria; species Batillaria attramentaria. Next base: position 311,103 of record JACVVK020000552.1, on the reverse strand, counting down.
AAACCATCACCTGGACCAACCTTCACTGAACACATGACGCAAGAAGGAGAAGAGAAGTGCCAAAGAACGCTGACCTGGCGCAGAAGTGTGGAAGTGGAACTCGGGGTCATGAAACACGCTTGAGGCACCATCCAGAAACTGCCCTAAAGCAGGCAGGAATGGCGACCCTTCCTTGCTGTCCTACATGCCAATAGGCATATTGGGCATGAATGAGTGAGTGAGTGACTGCAAACAAACCACCTCCCCAAACTTACCCTCTCACCCCACCCCCTTCCCTTCCGTCATCCCCTGGCTCCTTCCCCAAACACCCCTCTACGCCCTTTTCGTGTCTTCAGACTCGTGACTGTTACAATATTCTCTCCGTTTCAGTATCAGTTGCATCACTCCTAAGAACCCGAGCTCTATCACCGCCTACCCGCTGTATGATGAGACTGGATGAAAAGAACAACCACTGCACACCAGTAGGATCCACTTCAAGCCACTATTACGCAAGGCGTGGGCCTTCTCCGCTAGGCCCGAGGCCGCTGAAGATGACATCATAGTGGCTTGAAGTGGCTTCTAGTGATCCGAAGATTTCAAGTAAAGTTGCATAGAGCATATATATCGACATGATGCGCACATATTCACAAACTTCACATCAAAATTCCGATCAATGATTTTATTGCGACATAACATAAACTGGTGTAATAGATCAACTCATATCAAGTTCGTGGCTCAGTTTACACACTGCGTAGTGGGGCACAGACAGTTCGCAGGCTGGACCTACGAACACTTATTTATCCGAGTAGTAAACTGATTTAGTTCTTTGCTATGAGCAACTGATTGTCGGTGTGATCGGTCGTTCAGGCGTTAAGACACGAACTGTGCCTAGCGTCAAGTGTGGTGTTTGCTTGAAGGGCCTTGTTTAGCGAGTGTGCTAGTTTCTAGTGATTTTTACCGGCCCCCGTAGTGTAGTGATTAGCACTTCGGACCATGGACCGGGAGACCCGGGTTCGAATCCCAGCCAAGGCAAGCGCGATTTTTCCTACCTAGGTCGGCTCCTACCCAGAGCGGTGTGCTATGGGCCCAATGGGGAGGCTGTTGCCACACAGCCGAGTTTCACCCACTTCACGGGTGCGACTTTGGGGGTGCTTCCCTTTGTATGACACGTCTTATGATGTGGATGACTGCACGGTCGGCACCGCAGGTAGCGTGGAATGCGGCCCTGTCCCGCAGTCCCAAACCACATGGACCTCCATGGCATCATCTTACCATCATCCTCATCTGCGTCCCCATGCATAATAAAAATTGCCCCAGCCTTCGAGCCCTCCGTGGATTCCATCCATGACCTGGGAGGAACACCACTGGAGCTGGCAAAAAGAGTTGGGGCAAAACAAACAAAAAATGTTTGTAGTGATTTTTCTTGTCACGTAAAAGCGTGATTTCCGTGATTTTATTTTTTATTTTTTATTTTTTTTTATTTGGTAGGAGGTTGCAAGATAAGGCAAGCTGCCAGTGAAGCTCGGACTTTTTGAGGCAAAGGTGGCGAGGGTGGATTTGGGTGAAGGGGCTTTCTGGCCTACACAGAAAATAGTGTAGCATTACTCCAGTGAGGCCTGAGTGGAAAGGAGACATTCTTTTTTTCAACTTCTGTCAGGTACGTGACCTTGAATGGTCTGTGCATGGTAATTTTTCTTCTAGAATGAAGCATTTTTAGGTATGACTCTCATGCCTGAGACCAGGTGGGAATATATTTATAGGCATTTTCGGTCGGTGGTTAAAAGACTTGTCACCAATGCGAGAGGTCAGGGGTTCGAGTCCCGCTCGGGGCAAAGAATTTTTCCTTCTCGTATGTGGCACCGTTCATTCGGGCCGATCGTCGGGGGTTCTCTCCGGGTACTCCGGCTTCCTCCCCCTCTGCTTTGGAAATGTTCAGCCCACCAAATTTGAAAAATAAATGCAATTCTAAATTCCCAAATTTAAATAGCTGAGCTGACCCTTCGCACCACGTGATTGTAATGTGTGTATGTCCAGTGTGTGAGAGAATGCGTGTGATTCACGTGAGCGTGCGTGTTGGGTTCAGTTCGCGGCGCTTTGAGCCGATTCGTGAAACTGGGTAAAGCACCTATACGATACTCATCATTATCATCATCATTTTGAGGCCTCGTGCGTCTGTATTCTTTGACTTTCAGCAGTCCATATTACGTCCGTCTTCGTTCATGATTTGCTTTCTCTTTGTCCGTGCTGTTCACTGTAACTTCCACAGGCTGCAAAGGCGGAAACTTTCGTTCAACGATTCCTTCCATACTGTGACAGAAAACAAAGCCAGTGTCAGGTATTCGGAATGGAGAAAAGAAGACAGTTAGTTTTAGATCCGATGGGTTCTCCCCCGAAGTGTATTGTATGAATGAGAAAAAGGGTTGTTTTACACTTTAAGGGAGGCAACATCTTTCAGCCTCTCGGAGTTTCTGTTCAAAACAATAGTTGCCTCCCTTCAGAGCAAGAAACCACGACGAATAGAAGCTATCGCTATGACTTTGCAGCTTGTTTGGAGAGCATCTTTGGATGTGGGACAGTTTCATGAATTTTTTTTTTTGGAATTAATTTGCCTTATCATTTATACAGTTCTCTCTTGGTATTTTAAGTTGTTTGTTTGTTTGTTTGTTTGTTTGTTGGTATTTTAAGTTGTTTGTTTGTTTGTTTGTTTGTTTGTTTGTTTGTTTGTTTGTTTGTTTTTAGTATGCATGCATCTTCACCAAATGTTGCTCCAGCAAGCATGTTTCCGTTACACACAACGAATGGCGCAGATATTCTGTCACCAACACATACATGTTTTGAAACTGGCAGATTTAGCAACTGTCATGTCAACACACAAAACATGCTGAGGATGTTTGAAAAGGAACAAAACAAAAAAGGCAAAAAAGCAAACAAAAACAAAAAAATATGAAGGCAAGTAATCTGTCAACAAGCACGATCCTATGGAAACAAAGCCAGAGGAAGACCCAAGGAGACGTGGCGGCGGAAAGTGGACAAGGAGCTGGAGGAAAACAGGCCTGGGGGACGCTGGAGAAGACAGCTCAGAACAGGCCAGAGTGGCGATCTATGGTGTTGGCCTTAAAGATCTAAGCTCCCAACAAAAACCTTTCCGAAGTGTGCAAAAATTTTACAGAGTCGACCGTGCAAGCACAGTCAACTCTGTCACAGTTGCAGAGTTTTCAGCGCTTCGGGGACCCTTATAAAACCAGAGCATGAGTTTGCCGTGACATTATTTGGCTTTTGGTCAGTGAGCGAGACACATCGCTACAGTGTCCAGCGCCGGGATGTTGAGTGCTGCACGATCTTTCTCGCTCAGTGTCAAAACGCAAACTGAGCTGTGAAATCAGGCTGCCCTTGGCTTTTATTGGGGTTTCAGGGACGCTGAAAACTCTGCAACAGTGACAGAGTTGACTGTGCTTGCACGGTCGACTCTGTAATTTTTTTTTTTTTTCACACTTCGGAAAGCTTTCTGTTGGGAGCTTAGATCTTTAAGTGTCAGAGGGCACGAAGAGAATTAAGTAAGTAAGTATAATAATAATAATAATAATAATTATTATTATTATTATTATTATTATTAAGTAAGTAAGTATACTTACTAGTACACAAGAGCAGACGTGGCATAGAGAGCAGCATAAAAGAAGAACACAGCGGAGTGTAGTTTGGCCACTGTTGTCTGGTACATGCCACTCCCGCTCAAACCTCCCACCATGTACGTCGCTAGCTCGAGCCACATGGACACGGCAAACATGGCACCTGAGCAAAAGGTGACATTTTGTAATTATATAGACGAGAAATCACGATTGAAAACATCCACCGGGACCCCCCGCCCCCCTTCAAATCAAATCAAATACATCTTTTTGTGTGTGTGTGTGTGTGTGTGTGTGTGTGTGTGTGTGTGTGTGTGTGTGTGTGTGTGTGTGTGTGTACACGTGATTTCAAGTGCTCACCGTGGGCCTCAGGTCCAGCCAAGCGTGACGTAATGCTACGAGTCAGTGCGTACGGTAACATTCCGGGAGAGATCAACACGGCACCTGGCGGGTTGGAAAGGACATTAAACATGTATGGTTGTAACAACAGACACAAATTCGAGGCAAGAACCTGTAACCTGCTCTACTGAAAATAACTCTTTTTTTTTAGAATTCTCCACAGAAATACTGTAGTAACAGAGCAGTAATTGCCAGGACAAAATTGGTATTGGTATGGGTATTGGTATGGGTATTGGTATGGGTATTGGTAGTCAATAGTCCCATTACCATGGTAAGAGAAATTCGGGCTGCTCCCCCGGGCCACCCATTTTGTTTTTCCTGCGTGCACAGCGTGTGATTGTTTGGGGGATATTTAACGTGTACATTTCATATTGTGCGTGCGTGTGTACACGAAGGCGAGACAGGCACACAGGCACCGTAAACGAGTCTGCACGTGATTTTGACTCGATTTGGAAAGAAAAACTCCCACCAATTCCCTGCCCATCAAGGACTCGAACCAGACAGCTCAGGATCCGAAGTCGGATCCCTTAACCACTAGTCCAAATCCTATAGAAAATAACGTAAATTTTACGTACCTACGTAAAATACCCAGTCAGCCCCGTTGATGATGGCGTACATCAGTGTTCCAAACACGTTGAAGGTTATTCCAATTCCGGCCATAACCGGTTCAGACAGCCTGAAGCGCTTGAGAACGTACAGAAGCGGAATAGACAAAAGGAGGACAAAGGTGAACTCGCTTTCGAACCATCCGATCTCCACAGAGGTCCAGCAGAACGGGGGACTCATCTGGTAGATCGGCAGGGTTCGGTTGTTGCCCCCATCAGCAAAAACTATCAGCATCATACCCAGGTTGCACAGGACGAAAGCAGAGAGCCTCCGAGGTTGACGTATCGCGCGAAACATGGTCTTCAGCGGCTGGACAATGCTCTGCCCTATCGAAGTCTTTTTCGGCGGGTTCTTGGGCGTCTGAATTGTGAAGTACGTCCAGATGAGGGTGACGGCAAAGAAGAGTGTTGCAGACAGAGTAGGGTAGAAGAAACCAGCGAAACTGATGAAGTAGCCGTTGGTCAGCTGAGCGCAACCTCTGCCCACGATGCTGACGCATTCGATGATCAAAATCCGAAGCGCTCTGTTCTTGTCCAGGAGTGGGGCAGCAATTGGTTTCTTGGAGTTGGAGTTCTTGCCATCGCTTCGCTCCCCATCGTCCCTCTCTCTTTTCGTGGTTGACTCGACTGCCTTCTTCTCCTGCTTCTGGTTCGTTGGCCGGTGTCCGTACGACTCGTAACTTTGAGACGCCTCTTCCGGTGCTGGTCCAAAGCCTAAGGCAGCCACAGACGTGGGTGTTGAGTCATCGATGACATTCGTTTCTGTGTACTGGTGCGTCTCGTCTGCTGGCTGGTATTCAACGGACTCGTTGCTTTGAGGCACCCTCTCTGGTCGTAATTCCGAGTCAACAGTACTGATAGACGTTCTTGTCGACTTCACACCCTCTGCCTCAGTTTCAGCTGTGTCTAGCTGTTTGGTGTGTTGGTCTGACGAGTATGAGAAGACGGCGATGCCTAGAGTGGAGCCACCGCCCGCGACGCCAAAAATGAATTGGGCGAGAAGGAGAAAGGCCAGGTGCAGCTTGAGCCAGATGACAAGGCAGATGATGCTACCGTTTAGCACTGACACACCGAGGGGCAGCAGGCACAGAAAACGCCTTCCGGCCTGCGGAATACACGCAGACGTTCGAACATAAATCTATTACAGCGGCATCTGGGAGGAGGGGGGGGGGGGTGCAGTCAGTGGCTCAACGGTTTAAACGTTGGATTCGAGATCGAAAGGTTTGAAACTCGACAGAGCCAAAAATTTGTACGGGCTTTTTTTACGTTACCCTGTTTCCTCTGACTGTGAACTGGATCTGTTTGTGTAAATTGTCCATTACAGTCAAGGATATATTAAAAAAAATGTGGCCGACCTGGTAGTCTCGCTGGATTGAATACGTGTTCAGCTGGACTGTTCAGTCAGGGTAGCTATCCCCTCCTCCATATAGTCTGCCCCTTGGGGCCGTCTCCAATCGGGGAGCCGGGGTGGCCGAATGGTAGAGCGTTGGACTTCTAATGCTGGAGCCAAATATTTGTGCTGGCTTATTCATCGTTGCCCCGTCTTTGATATCACCCGTATGTGGTGGAAAAGGACGTTACACCCCCAAACACCCACCCACCCGTCTCCAATCACCTCGTTGTGGCGTGGGACGATAAATCCAAATAACCAACCAAACACTAGCGGCTCCTGGCAGGATGAGCCACTCCCACCATGTCAAAAACATGTTTTGTACAGGTGCTGCGAATATTGAGTCTGTGGTCCTCTCAAAGTGTATTTTAATCCTGCTCTTAACTGGGCACAGCGCGCATAACACACATGTGCACATCACAGTCGTTGCGCTCTGTGTCTACTAACTACAAAACTGAACACAGCTGTGCTTGGTGACAAACCGATTGAAGATGCACTGTCCGCCATGTTTGCATGCCGAGTGACGTAGTACAGCCAGTCAGAATCTGTTGTGGAAACCACAGTCACAGTTGTGGCTATTTGAAATCCAGGTTGCTGTGATGACGCCACAGCGGCGGAAACCCCCCAAATCACAACTGTGTCACAACTGTGGACAGCACTGTGGCGCTCCGCAGTGCCCAGTTAAGAGCCGGCTTTAAAGCTTTGTAAACTTGCAATGTCGCCAGCGACCACGTGCGAGTTGCACTGCGACGGCCACTGGGCCGTAGCTATCTGTAGTCTCATACCGTGGCAAACGCGTCACTTCACTTGCAAGTGAAGTGGTAGGCAGGTGCAGGTTTTGGCTCACGTTTTGGCTCATATCTTAGCAACGACAGCGCCAAAATGATTCATATTTTGCACGTGTTCTTGTCACCGTTATATGTTTCCTTTCAGAATTAAAAAAAAAAAACAAAAAAAAAAACACTGACCTGATCCGAGTAGGCTCCAAGGAAGAGAAGCGTGAAAAGGGGCGGTAAGTATGACGTCATCAACAGATACATGGACCACCGTGATGTGGCGGCACTAATCTCCGCGGACAGCTGTTTCAAAGTCAGAGTAAAAAAGATTGTATTTCTTTCTCCCCTATCGGGGTGTGGAGGGATGGACAAAGTAAAGGGGGCAAGACATGCATAAATGGTGCAAAATTGACATGAAACAAAATTATACAGAAAAGAGACCAAAATTAATACATCGCGAGTGTGGAAAATTTGTACACACACACACACACACACACACACACACACACACACACACACACACAGAGAGAGAGAGAGAGAGAGAGAGAGTTTGTTACAATATTTTACATTTAAGCTATTCTATTAATTTTGATATATTTAGCCAAGTTCAGTCCAACACACACACACACACACACACACACACACACACACACACACACACACACACACACACACACACAAAAGACCATGACATTGCTGTGTGTTAGAGTAATTTTTTTTTTTTAATTGTATCTCATCTTAGTCTTGATGTACTTGTTCATTCCCCCCCCCCAACCCCAACCCCTCCCCCCACCCCCGTGAATGGTCGCAGGTCCCATCTCTACAATCACCTTTATCTGGCAAATGTCTGTGTTTGTCTTTGCGAGCCGTGACAGTCGAATGGTAGAGAGTTTCAATGCTCCGGTCGTGCGTTCTACTCCCGGCTGGGACCAAAGATTTGTGCTGGTCTTTTTCTCGTTGCCCCGTCTTTGATATCAGTCATATGTACTGGAAAAGGACGACTAAACTCCCAAACACCCACCCACCCCTGTATATGTCTTGCACACGCTCACCTGATATTCCGGTGACGATGTATTCACTTCTGACGTACTGCAGGGGTCTGCAGCTGTGACGTTAGCCAGTGACGTCAAATCATCCGTATAGGAGGCAGCAACACGACGGTAGAGGTACTGGTTTGTCACGCTTTGCATAACTGATGACGCGATGCCAACATTAAACATTGTCACGAGATAGCCGTGGTTTATCGCTAGTGTCTTGAGACGACCGTAGTTCGAAGCGCCTTGGTCGTTTTCGTGAGGAGCAGACATTGTGAAAATGAAACCAAAAACGTACCCGATGCAGTACGCCAAACAAAGGCTTGTAATTTATTTTGAATGTATGCAGGATTTTCCTTTCCTACACTGCTAATTTGATTCTTTGTTCTTGCTTAGCTGCTTTCGAAAAGGAAAATCAAATCGCTTATTTTCTTTCCACGGTTGCTTTTTTGGGTCGTTTTAACACAAACTTTGTGCGCACAGTGCCCTCCGTACAGTAATTACGTGTGATTTGTGTCACCTCTTTGGGGCTTTTCCCCTCACTCTGCTGGGTATGGCGCAATACCTTACCGTGGCAATGTTTTTTTTCTACCGAGACAGACAGACTTGTCGTACAGTGTACTACTGGTAGAAGACTCCTCGCAACCAACAACGAGTACCTCTTGAACTACAAAACTCCTCTCGGAAGATGTAATCAGTGTCTAAGTCTTCAGTCGGTTTGGAGTTAGAGTGTAAGAAGAAGGTATGGAGAGGGAGTGGGGGGGGGGGGCATAGAAGGAGGAGGAGAAGGGAGGGGTAATTTTTCTGCTAATCATTCCACGACTATCTAAAGATAGCCAAACTAGCATACTTCACATCAAGCAGTACCATACAGATTGACCTGTATTTTGTCAGACTCTACTGTGAAGAAGCATAACGATAACTGGGTTTGCACTTTAAGAACTGTGTCAGTATTTGTTGCCGTATAATGATATGAACAACAGCGGAGACAGTAACAATCACGAGGACAACAACATGCTCTTTCTCTTTGAACTGCCTTTTCAGTGCTTCCTCAAAACAAGACAAAACGGGCATGTTTTTGATGCCTGGCCACCACTGTTCGCCAACACACGTAGACTTTTCTTCAATTTTTTTTTTTTTTTTTCGTCTTCGCAATAAGGCCCTTAAATGCTCTGTTTCTATGTTTACCTGGTTTCAAAGAAGCCACTTTAATGTCAGTTTTACAACAGTTTCGCTTATTAGAGCGTCAGCAGGCTCAAACTAGTCCATCTCAGTAAATGATTAGTAGAGCTCGGAATGCCATACAGCCGGTGTTGTCTACACTCTGCGCCGCCCGGCGAGCGGTCCGGCGATTGAAAATTGAACTGCGATGATTCTCCTACTCCAACAAGTACACCCAATCAAATCAGTGAGAGTCACCACCCAAGCATTGAAGGTCCAACACTACTACTGATTCGGCTACTGATCCGGGCTCCCCCTCATGGTATGCAAAATCCTTTCCGAAACAACCGTTGACCTCAGTGTGCAACGTTTATGCAAACCCGGGTTTGCGGACTCAAGTTGGGAACTACGAAGTCAAATATATCTGACGTCTCCACATGTTCATAGTCATTGAAACTGATTACCTTACATCATGACGTAAGATAATGTAAGATGATCTATCTCAATGACTATGAACATATGAAGACGTCAGATATTTGACTTCGTGGCATTAATACCGGTGGCATAACTTCAGACACCCCTCGACTGGAAGCACCAACACCGGCTTGTCACAGTGAAAGATGGCTAATGGCACCGCTCTCTTATTCCTGGCGTTTCTCGCTGTCCTAGCTTTCATCGTTACAGCAGATGGTGAGTTTGACACTTTGTACAATCATGTCCGCATCAAGCTACGCTCAGCTAGAATACAGCCTTCACAAAAGGTTAAGGACCACTTGCAAATATCATTCAACTTTTGTCGTGGTGGCATGCTGGTGTAGTGCTGAACATCGCTGAAACGGCGGCTTGTGTAGGCAAACAAATGAGCACAGTTCATAACCAGGGATGCATTCTTCGACCTGCATCTCATTTTTGCCGTGCAGAAAGCCCCAGGTATCGCTCACTGAACACTGAAACTCGGTCTAGTTTTGCCGAAATTGCAGATTTTCAAACGCGCCAAGCATGCTGTGTGGCGCGCACGTGCCATCCACACAGTGGTCGCCATGTTCACTAATTACCCCTTATCCTTGCTACCGAATTTTACGGGGAAAACCTTATTCGTTTATTTTTTCTGATTTATTGAAACTGTCACCCATTATGTTGACTTTTTGTGAAGACTGTAGTTTGCACCCCTGGCCGGTCCGTACTGGCAGAACTATACCAACACAGCCACGCTCATATAGTAGAGTTCACCTGCTTAGATCGGTTTAGGGTTAGATTTAGATTTAGGGTTGGGGTTGCCTTGTGGTAATGGTGCAATCGCTATGTTGTTTAGGCGGTCATATCGCATTTACAGCAGGCGCAAATGGCACAAGGGGGCGAACTATACCAACACAGCCACGCTCATATAGTAGAGTTCGCCTGCTTAGATCGGTTTAGGGTTAGATTTAGGGTTGGGGTTGCCTTGTGGTAATGGTGCAATCGCTATGTTCAAGTGTTTAGACGGTGGCAGTGCATTTACGGCAGGTGCAAACGACACAAGGGGGCGAACTATACAGGGCCGCAAAACGAAGATAGAGAGAGAGAGGGGAGGGGGGGGGGGCGAAGAACATATTTCGTCACATTTCGCCTGTTCATCGTTTGAAGTGTGAAGCAGGAAAATCAAGCATGTAGAACAATTCTACAAGGCTTTTCTTCTCATGCTGCCTCAGCATACTGCGACTGGGTTTCTAAACCAGACTCCGCTGTGACGACATGATTGCCACTACAGCGTTATTCGGGCCGCAGCCAGCTGATCATCCATCATTCAAACAAACCACACTAAACTTGCTCATATGCTGCTTGTTGGCAAACAGTTGCGCAGAAGAAACGTGGGGTGTGAACTGTCCAAAATCGGAAGCTAGATTTTTTTTATTTATTATTATTAACATGCTGCGCGGCCATACTTTTTGTTCCTTCCATTTTGTATGCTGCTTCTATTATTTTGCAGGGGCGCCGGAACCGGGGGGGGGGGTCAGGGGGGGGTCAGCTGCCCCCCCCCCCCCCCCTGTACCCAAGCAGGGGGGGGGGAAAGAGTATCTTTTTGCCCCCCCCCCCCTGGAAAATCAGGTGACTATGGCAAGAGGGGGGGGGGGGGGCAAAGCCATGGTCTTGCCCCCCTCCCTTCCCCTACCCCCCCTCCCCCTACCCCTCTTCCTGCTCTCTCCCTCATCCCACCCAACAGAGAACTCAGTTTGGCCGTTGCATGAAATATCAAAACGACTTGCCAGAAAGTCGTCTGACAATCACTCCCCCCCCCCCTCCCCCCCGCTTTTCACTTTTTTCGGGCAACGTCCTTCCTTTCACTGGCTCACTGGTTGGGAAAGGTTTTTGTTTGTGCAGCATCTGAACCCCCCCCCCCCCCCCCCCCCCCCCCGCTTTTCACTTTCTCCGGGCAACGTCCTTCCTTTCACTGGCTCTGGCGTTTCCCCCCTCTGAGATTCTGCCCCCCTCCCCCCAACATCTTCCGGCGCCCCTGTTTTGGCTCATTTTTTTCCTACAAGTGTCTTCGCAAGGAACGATTGTCATTGGGGGGTGGGGGGGGGGGGCAGGAGTTGGGTATGGGAGGGCGTGTGGGTTGCCGCCGGACCAATCCTGAGGAGCCTGCTACGGCCCTGCTATACCAACGCAGCTGTAACTACAGCCGGTCAGACCTACTTGATTTTGCAAGCCCGGTTCTTTGCAGTTATCAGTCAAACGGTACCACATCGGTCGCTCGCTTGCATGTGCGTAACGCCGATGTTGAGTGAGTAACGGGCCGATCGTCGGGGGTTCTCTCCGGGTACTCCGGCTTCCTCCCCCTCTGCTTTGGAAATGTTCAGCCCATCAAATTTGAAAAAGAAATGCAATTCTAAATTCCGAAATTTAAACAGCTGAGCTGACCCTTCGCACCACGTGATTGTAATGTGTTTATGTCCAGTGTGTGAGAGAATGCGGTTATTATTATTGCCAGAATTCAGCCAATCGCGTCCCGCGGCATCAGTAATGAGCACAACACGTGGCATAGTCAGTCTGACACACTTTCTTGCTAGACACCAGAAAGAGGGAAGCACAAGAACGCAGTAAGTCCATTGACGTCATTTGAGGGAAAAGACCCGCGTGACATCAGTATCTTTCATCTTGAACTCACCCCAGTTTCCCATAACAATGACGGGGCGGGCTTTGGCCGGCCTACTGAGGGGTTTGTCGAGTCGAGTTGTCCATTGATATCCTGACACCACTCCCTGCAAACTGGCACTCTGCAAACACGCGTGGAGCCCATCGACGTATAGATCTAGATCTATACGTCTGTGGTGGAGCCAGGTAGCAGCTAGTTATAACGTCACTGCACCCTTTTCCCACGACTCTTGTTGGTGAGGTGTTTGTTTTAGGTGCTCTGGATCCGTATGTAAAACTCGAGATTAATGTAACCCACGGCTACGGGCCTAACCCAGATTAGGACAAAAGAAACCCCTAAACAAAATTAAATAATTAGAAAAGGAAGCGAAGAAAGAAAGACAAATCCTTCTATAACGGCACAGGCACCTTGCTGGAATGGACCCGCTTCCTGATTGAAAACAACAACAACAACACAGAAAATGTAAGCCTCGTGCTAGTTTAGTTTGAGGTTAGACTCTAACCCGGGGCTAAACTCCCTAACCCCGACTTTTACATGCGAGCCCTGGACCGAAAATCGATTAATCAACAGGTTTCTCGTGGTATGCACCTTCAAAAGTTGGGACAATTTTTATTATGCATGATGATGGAGATGAGGATGATGGTAAGATGATGCTATGGAGGTCCGTTTGGTTTGGGACTGCGGGACAGGGCCGCATTTCACGCTTCCTGTTAATATCCCGGCATTAACCAGGCCCGGGAAGTACGGCACCTGCGGTGCCGGCCGTGTAATCATCCACATCATAAGACGTGTCATACCAAGGGAAGCACCCCCAAAGTCGCACCCGTGAAGTGGGTGAATCTCGGCTGTGTGGCAACAGCCTCCCCATTGGGCCCATAGCACACCCGCTCTGGGTAGGAGCCGACCTAGGTAGGAAAAATCCCGCTTGCCTCGGCTGGGATTCGAACCCGGGTCTCCCGGTCCATGGTAATGCTAGAATTGACGACTCCACTCGGCTTGCCTGCCCCGAGGCCAAAACCCCGCCCCTATACTCTGCCGTCCGAGTGTTGCAAAAGTACGTCCATGACGCATGTGGGGAAAAGGGGTGATTTCAAGATGAAAGATATTGACGTCATGGTCTTTTTCTTTTTTTTTAAACTCAAATGACGCCAACAGACTTGCTGCTTTCTTTCCATATTTCAGTCATATCATACTACATGTGCTTCCCTCGTTGTAGTGTCTGGCAAAAAGTTTGCCAGACCATGCCATGTGCTGTGCCCATTATGCCGCGGGACGCGACTGGCTGAATTCTGGGGGCTCGGCCCGTTTGGTTGACAGGAGTGGGGTCGTCCATTACGGCAGATTTTCTCGTTGTCAGCCGATGCCTGGGTAATGTCCAGAGCAGTGGAAAGGGTGTGTGTGTTGGTGGTGGGGAGAGGGGGGGGGGGGCAGGTATCGGTACGTGGATCCTCGGGTATTTACAGATAGTACTAGTTTGCAGATAGTGGTACAATATGCGTCACTGATTGATTTTTTTTTTTTTTTTTTTTGCAGGAAAGGCTGTTTCCGAGGAAGAACACCACAGCCTTCGGGATGAACAGTATGGTAAACATGTAAAACTGAAGTTAAAGACCTGCAATAACAACAAACACCCTGCAACTGTGTGTTTAAAAACAAAATTTATCCGACATTTGCAAAATGTACAGTCAACTATGTCAGTTACAGTTTTTTTCAGCCGAGTCCCTGAAACCCCTTTAAAGCCTAGAGCAGTCTGATCTCACAGCTCAGTTTGCTACCGCAGTGGCAAGTCTTCTCGCACAGGAAACAACACCCGCTAGAGTTAGACTGTGGTGCTGTAGAGATGTGTCTCGCTCTCTGACCAATAGGGTGGGTGTTTTGGGGGTTTAACGTCCTTTTCCACCACATAGGGTGATATCAAAGACGGGGCAACGATGAAAGAGCCAGCACAAATATTTGGCCCCAGCCGGGATCGAACTCACGACCCGCGCATTAGAAGTCCAACGCTCTACCATTCGACCACCCCGGCTCCCCTCTCTGACGAATAGCACAGTGAAGTCACTGCAAACTCAAAGTCTGGTTTTATATGGTTTTATGGAGCCTCCGCCGACTCCTTACGTCTAGAAGTATACAGTGTTCGCGGTCTCCTAAGATCTAAAAGAAGAGCGCATCTCCAGTCTCCTTAGATCTAAAAGAAGAAAGCCTATGAAAATTCCTTACATCTCGAAGCAGAGCATCTAGCAGACTCCTTAGATATAGGAGTTGACTGTCCGCAGATTCCTTAGATATAGAAACAGAGATTGTCCGCAGTCTCCTTAAAATAAGAGAGCCTCCGAAGATTCCATAGATCTATAAGTAGAGTGTTTGCAGTCTCCTCTCCAGAAACAGAGCGTCCACTCTCCTTAGATCTAAGAGAGCGTCCGCAGGCTCCCTATATCTAAAAGTAGAGAGCGTCCCCAGACTTCTTAGGTCTAGAAGTAGAAAGTGTCTGCATGCTTCTTAGATCTAAAAGAAGAGAGCATTCTCAGTCTCCTTAGATCCTCCAAGAGAGCCTCCAAAGATTCCTTAGATCTAGAAGTACACAGCGATCGAAGTCTTATTCTGCTTAGATCTAAAAGATGAGAACCTCCGAAGATTCCGTAGATCTAGAAATAGAGCTTCTCCTTAGATCTAAAAGAAGAGGGCATCCCCAGTCTCCTTACATCTAAAACAAAAGAGCCCCTGAAGATTCCCTAGACCTATTAGATCTAGAAGTAGAAAGCGTCTGCAATCTCCTTGCCACTCTCTGGGGCACAGAGTCTTTCAGTGGAAAGTACCTCTGTGCACGGTGGGGAAATGGCGCTCGCTGCGCTACCGTGACGGGCCTAAATTGTCTCGGTGCTCTCAAACACAAGGTCGCGCACTATGTCATCCTTGACCAGCTTTGAACCCAGAGGGATCCTCAATGGCGCAAGCGATGGCAGGCTGTCTTCAGAGTGAAAGTAGGCGTGTTTCTGAATCAGAGACATACATAACATGTCTCTGTCTAAATGGACAGATCTATATTACATTCAGTCCTAGAGCACGGGTGTGTATGCTTTTGTAATCGTCTCTTATTCCACCACAAGGCAGGTAGGTGATCGTCTGCACCGTGCAATAATACTTGCCTGTAGAGTGCAACACCTTGGCCTGTCAGAGTGCAACCCCCTTGCCGTTTACTCACATCCTGTTGGATCAGTGTACCACGTAAACAGTGCCATCAAAGCGCAACAATAATTGTCCGCTGGAAAAGATTTTGCCCAAACGAAAAGTGGTCGGTTATTCAAGACTTCGTTTCAAATCGATTCATATGACACACAAGTCTTCGCCTTTCTAAAAAAAATTTCGCCATTTTTTAAAATGGCGCTGGCTGTAAGCAGCCACATTTTCACGCCCCGCCGAAAAGGGACTGCACTCTGGAGTCTAGGCCTTTGCCTGTCAGAGTGCAACCCCCTTGCCGTTCACTCACATCCTGTTGAATCAGTGTACCACGTAAACAGTGCCATCAAAGCGCAACAATAATTGTCCGCTGGCAAAGATTTTGCCCAAAACAAAAGTGGTCTGATATTCGAGACTTCGTTTCAAATCGATTCATATGACACACAAGTCTTCGCTTTTCTAAAAAAAAAACAAAAAAAAACAGTCCCATTTTCACGACCCGCATCTAAAAAAAAAAGAAAAAGAAAAAAGCCTTTAAAGATTCCTTAGATCTAGAAGTAGAGTGTCCCAAGACTCATCAGATCTAGAAGTAAAGAGCCTTCGCAGGCTCCTTAGATGTAAAAGAAGAGAGCCTTCAAAGATTACATAGATCTAGAAGAAGAGTGACCCAAGACTCCTCAGATCTAGAAGTAGAGACCATCTGCGGTCTCCTTAGGTCTAAGAGAGATTTTAACGATTTTGCTTCTACACTGCTCAGACAAGGAGGAACGGCCCCGTCCTACAAAGTTGTTTCTCCAAACTTCAATTTATGCTGTCTGTTTTGTTGTTATTGTTGCCGGTTCGTCGCCATCCCCGTACCGGGGGCCGAATCGTTAACACTAGGCCCCCGCAACCACGGCCAAGTCGGGCTAACCGAGACCGAGCCGAGATAAGTAATAGCTAGGAAGGAAAAACATTAAAATACTCGGTGACAAGGAAAGTGGACAGTTGCGAACAACTTTGAGGTCCCCGTGCTATTTCACAATGTGCACAGAAGCAAGGAATTCTGTCAAATTCATCGGCACAGTGAATTTTTAGCATGGCTCGGAGATTATTGTGCGTGGGAGTGATTTCCCTTGAAAACAAAAGCAGACGTTTTTTCCCGGGGGAATTTCGGTCACACCTGTCAACAACATCGTCTCCTCCAAAATCAGGGTATGGTATTATTTTGTTATGCTAACAACATTATACAGCTTAGCGAGGCGTTTCCAAATAATTAAGTGCTCTTAAACATTATGCAGCGCGAAATTAACGTCTGCTGTAAAGGACGTTAAACACCCAAACACCCACGTACTTTCTCTTTCGTGTAGTTTACAAATAAAGCTGATGGCCACTAATGAGAATTGACTCGGAAAACTGATAATCGGTAGGCCTAGAGCATCAGAATCGGTTCCGAAAGCTGTCCTGCAAAGGTATACATACTAAAGAGAGAGAAAACAATTATATTATCATAACCAACTTGCTGCAATGATCCTATATACGAGGATCTTTGCTTGCTGCGAAGCTGATGAAAAGATTGCATTCTTTTAAGAGTTTAAATGATCCTGTGAACAGGCGATAATTAAGAAAGTCACTGTCAGCAGCTACGAAGGCACATTTAGAGATAGGTAGAAAATGCTATGTAGTAAGCAATGACTGAAGTTTAGAATCAATTAGCAAAGACGCACCAATTGACATAAAGGAATGACGTTACCGACGCCGGAGAGATAAAACTTGATGCAGCTACAAAGAAACTAAAACCAGGGTACGGTATTATTTTGTAATGCTCACATAATACAGCTTAGCAAGGCGTTTCCAAATAATCAAGTGCTCTTGAACGTTATGCAGCGCGAAAATGATTAAAGTCTGCCGTAAAGAACGTTAAACACCCGAACACCCACCCCTCTGCTGTACGCCTGTACTTTATCTTTCACGTGGTTTACAAACAGCTGACAACGCTCTCTGAGAACGCTACAGGTATGACATATTGTCTTTGGTTTCAGGCATTAATAACAGAAAAGATGAACGTTGAGGCAGTTTCTTTGTAGCTGCATCAAGTTTTATCTCTCCCGCGCCGGCAATGTCTTTCCTATAGTGTCAGTTGGTTATGACCATTAAAAGAAATAATTAAATAAATAAATTTCTCTCTCTCTCTCTCTCTCTCTCTCTCTTTCTACTTATACCTTTGCAGGACAGGTTTCAGAACCAGCTCTGATGCTTTACCGTTCATCTGTTTTCCGTTCTCAATAATGCTCATCAGCTGTATTTGTAAACTACACGAAAGAGAAAGTACGTGGGTGTTTGGGTGTTTAACGTCCTTTACAGCAGACGTTAATTTTGTGCTGCATAATGTTCAAGAGCACTTAATTATTTGGAAACGCCTCGCTAAGCTGTATAATGTTGTTAGCATAACAAAATAATACCGTACCCTGGTTTTGGAGGAGACAATGTTGTTGACAGGTGTGACCGAAATTCCCCCGGGAAAAAACGTCTGCTTTTGTTTTCAAGGGAAATCACTCCCACGCACAATAATCTCCGAGCCATGCTAAAAATTCACTGTGCCGGTGAATTTGACAGAATTCCTCGCTTCTGTGCACATTGTGAAATAGCACGGGGACCTCAAAGTTGTTCGCAACTGTCCACTTTCCTTGTCACCGAGTATTTTAATGTTTTTCCTTCTAAGCTATTACTTATCTCGGCTCGGTCTCGGTTAGCCCGACTTGGCCGTGGTTGCGGGGGCCTAGTGTTAACGATTCGGCCCCCGGTACGGGGATGGTTCGTCGCTAACTGCAGACTGTCGTTAACTGCAGACAGATCGCAGAAACTGATGATAACTGGGATACATCACTAATCTGGTAATTAAGGCACAATGATAATGTTAACACGCCTCCACCTAAGGATTTGTTGATCAATAAAAGCAGCAAACATAACGTAGTTTAATTATTTGCGTTCAGTGATAATTTAATGAAAACTCCCGAACAATGCGGTGCTGACCTTGACCTCGAGTGCGCGCGAGGTACAGGCGCGTGATTTGCAAGAATGGCGTGAACGTTTGCGTATCATGTGCGCTTCTTTTGTGCAGCGTTGTACTCAGTCACTTTGAGCACTGCTGTGTCGGATGGAAACCATGAGGAAAAGTGAGTTGTTTTGGTTTTTTTTTTTTTTTACCTGGTAAAATGATGACATTTTGTAAGTGGAAGTCATAATATTAAATGGAATTAGGCATACAGTCCCCCGTGGCCGATTTCAGTTATTTGTATTACCGTACTTTCCATAAAAAATCACAAGTTCTCAATACACTCTCGTGGATTTTTATTCAATCATCTAAAGTCGAAGTTGTAGGCGTACTGATATTATGACTCCCACTTACAAAATGTCATCATTTTATCATAAGCACTCACTTTTTCCGCCTTGTTTCCATCCGACACAGCAGTGCTCAAAGTGACTGAGTACAACGCTGCACAAAAGAAGAGCACATGATACGCAAACTGACGTGCACGTCATTCTTGCAAATCACGCGCCTGTACCTGGAATGTGTATAACGAGATGCGGGGAGTGCTCCTCATTTCCCACATGCGCCTACAACTTTCTGCAGTTAACGACAGTCTGCAGTTAGCGACGCCACACCGGTTCTCCACTCTCCAAGTTCTACCAATGACACTAGATCCTCTACGACCTCGACCGATTAGCCACGTGACTGGGGGTGGGGCCGGGTGGGGGAGAGAGAGAGAGGGAGACAGAGAAAGAGGGTGGGTGGGTGGGTGTCTAGATCTAAGCAGTCATAAGCGATTCTCTCCTTCTAGATCCAAGCATTCATAAGCGGCTCTCTTCTTCTAGATTTAAGCATTCATAACCGACTCTCTTTCTAGATCTAAGCAGTCATAAGCGACTCTCTCTTTCTAGATCTAAGCATTCATAAGCGACTCTCTGCTTCTAGATCTAAGCATTCATAAGCGACACTCTCCTTCTAGATCTAATCATTCATAAGCGACTCTCTCCTTCTAGATCTAAGCAGTCATAAGCTATTCTCTCCTTCTAGATCCAAGCATTCATAAGCGACTCTCTTCTTCTAGATCTCAGCATTCATAAGCGACTCTCTGCTTCTAGATCTAAGCAGTCATAAGCAACTCTCTCTATCTAGATCTAAGCATTCATAAGCGACTCTCTGCTTCTAGATCTAAGTAGAGAAATTCTTGTGATCAGTTTCAGTTTTAGCTGCGATTTTGAAAACTTGCTTTTCTAATCGACTGGCTATGTCTTGGCTGTTATCGTCGCGACGTCGTCGTCATTGTTGTTGTTGTTGGTGGTGGTGCATAGCAGAAACCTCATTGATTTTTATATGTTCCTTGTATATCGTGTCAGTGTGGGGTTTAAAGAGGCCTTATGGCATTATCCGGCAGTAATGTACCACAACTCAGCAAAGAAAACTCTTTTTTTTCAGAAATGGCAGCTCGGAGTAAGTATACCCCTCCCCCCCCCCACCTCCGGGGACCTCCCTCACTCTCTCTCTCTCTCTCTCTCTCTCTCTGTCTAACGACTTTCAGCAATCATATCTGACAAGTATTGTTGTATAACATATATAACATGTAGCAGTGGCGTCGGAAGATGTTCAGGGCTGGGGGGGGGGGCACAACTGGCCATCGACGGCGCGGAGCGCCTAGCCGAAGGCGCGAAGCGCCGAGCTATCTAGGGGGGTCCGGGGGCATGCCCCCCCGGAAATTTTTTAAAAATTAGAAGCAAATCTGTGCAATCTGGCGCATTCTGGGCGTGTTTATGGGTGGATTTCTATAAGCAAAATTTAGGTGTGAAAGACATACAAACTATTCACAAGAAGTGAGGATGGGGGTGGCGAGGAAGAGAAATAGCTTGCTCTCTCTCCCGCCTGCTAATGAATGCTACCATTCCCTGAAGGGGGGTGGGGGGGGGGGCACGGAAAAAAGGGGATTGCTCTTTGGGCCCCCGTCTCATTGGGCCCCCGTCTCATTGGGCCCCCATGTCATTGGACCCCCACACTTTTTGTTTGTTTTTTGTTTGTAGCAAATAATTAAGAAAACGTGTCATTGGGCCCCCGTCTCTTTGGGCCCCCGTCTCATTGGGTCCCCCGTCTCATTGGACCCCCACACTTTTTTTGTTTATAGCAAATAATTAAGAAAACGTGTCTTTGGGCCCCCCGTCTCATTGGGCCCCCATCTCATTGGGCCCCACACTTTTTTTTTTTTTTAGCAAAATAAATAAGAAAACGTGTCATTGGGCATGATCATGTGTGTGATTTTCTCGTTTCACATGTACAGTGGAAGTGTTTTCAGTTGTGTATGATGATTCTGCCTCAAAGTAAAAACACAGAATAAACAATATAATCGTGTACCTACTTTGTATGTGTATACAATATATCTATTGGGATTTATGACAGGGGAGTCGCACACGGGAGGGACGGGGAGGCCATGGGTTCACCAAGGTTTTTTTTCCTCCTCTACCAAGACCAAGATGAGGTAACAGACACTTTAAACATGACTAAACTTCCTCCAACTCATTCAAGGGGCTGAACTCTGCCTTTTGGATAAGACGGGGGCCCAATGACACAGGGGCTTAAAGACATCATCCCGGAAAAAGTCTTCGAGTTTAATTTTCCAACACCTTGCTCTGGAACTTACCTCTTTCCAAAATGCACACACACACGCACACACACACTGTCACACACACACACACACACACACACACACACACACACACACACACACACACACACACACATACCATGGGAGAGGGGGTGGGGGTGCATGGAAAGTGTCTTCGAATAATTGCTTCAGGCAGTGCCCTGATAACATTCTCTCCTTGAAAACTGGAGCACTGGGACGGGGGTTCCACAGCCGTTATACCCGCCCCCCCCCCCCCCTCCCCTTGCTGCACCCCACACTTTATTTATGACATGCGATTCACGCACATCTCTCTCTCTCTCTCTCTCTCTCTCTCTCTGGATGGAGTTGGAGAGACTAGAGGGGGGGGGGGCCAAACATGCTAGTGCCCCCCTCAGCTGGGCAGATTTCTAGGGGGGGCCTAGAGACCCTCAGGCCCCCCCACGTTTTTCACAAGGGGGGCCTGTGCCCCCCTGGCCCCCCCTGTTCCGACGCCACTGTGTAGCTTAGCAGGGCTATGTTTGCACTCAAGGCTTTGGAACTTCGTGCGGTATTCCCTTCGCCCCGTCTCCACCTGACTCCCCTTCAATCATAATAATAATAATGAATAGTACTTGTTTAGTGCTTAATCTCGCATGAAAGCAACTCATAGCGCCACACACACACACACACACACACACACACACACACACACACACACACACACACACACACACACACACTGACATGCACTACCCAGCCTGATGCAGATTGCAGTCAAAGGCACTGAAACAATGGCAGACTAGTCATAAGTGTGAAAGGCCTGACGGAAGAGATGGGTTTTCAGGTTCGATTTGAACTGGGACAGTGTGGGAAGGTCACGAAGTTCATGGGCTAAAATTGTTTAAATAAAACATTTGTCATTGTCATTTGTCTCTCACGAGCATTTGAACCAATCTGAAACTAGTTAGGTAGGTACGACTGGATACTGCCAGTTTAGCCGCTTATAGCATGTCTTCAGTGTTGGTAGTTTAGTTCCCCGATGACCCAACCGCGATACGGCGACGGACGATAGGATGCGCAGAAAAATATGACTCTCTTTGGCCTAACGTGTCACACCTGTACTACACGTCGCTACGACAAAGTCGCCAAAAACTGCCGCCAATCCCAGTCCGCGGTGTCGCACTCGCTGGTGTTCAGCCCTCAACAAATAACTTGACTGACATCGTCTGCTCAGTACTCGGTACGCTTCTACATATATGTGAAACAACATATAGGCCTACGCCAACCCGAGTCACCGACCACAATGGTTTCAGATGCTATATCAGGGGCGCCGGAAGATGTTGGGGGAGGGGGGGGGCAGAATCTCGGGGGGGGGGGGGGGGGGGGGGGGGGGGGGGGATCGGATTTCCGCAGCGGTATTTTTCTCGGCATCGTCAAATCATGTGCGCGAGGAACTCAACTCTTCAATGAAATGGAGTGACAGCCCCTGGGAAGGTTAGCAAGGGCAGTTGTTTCCCTTGCACCGTATGTATCGCGTCGGTATCAGACGACTTTCTGCCAAGTCATTTTGATATTTCATGCAACGGCTAAACTGAGTTGTCTGTTGGGTGGGATGAGGGAGACACTGAGCAGGAAGAGGGGTAGGGGAAGGGGGGGGGCAAGACCATGGCTTTTACCCCCCCCCCCCCCCCCTCTTGCCATAGTCACCTAGTCACCTGATTTTCCGGGGGGGGGGGAGGGGAGGAATACTCTTGCCCCCCCCCACCTGCTCGGGTACGGGGGGGGGCAGCTGCCCCCCTGCCCCCCCCTCCGGTTCTGGCGCCCCTGTGCTATATCGTGTCCCAAGTGACTGATTCTGATGTACGTCAGTATTCGTAAGCGCATTCGATGAAAGGTTTTCCACAGCGTGAGGCTTTAACTGAATCTCGACTGACAGGACGGCCTTTAACGTGCTACAGCTGTGCGAACAAGGCAAGCATGAGTGACTGCACCAGACCAAACAACACTGTGACCTGCACTGAAGTAAGTATCAGTGAGTAACTGTTGTCAGTCAAGTTATCGGTAACTGGGTCCGCATCCCACTTGGAACAAAAAGTTTAAATTTTTTTTTGTTTGTTTTTTTAAGCTGAAGCATGTGGCACCCACAGTTCATTCAGATCGATAATAATTGTAATATTGTATAGGCGCTTTACCCAATTTTATGAATCGGCTCAAAGCGCCCAACACGCACGCTCACGTGAATCACACGCATTTTCTCACACACTGGACATAAACACATTACAATCACGTGGTGCGAAGGGTCAGCTAAACTATTTCAATTTCAAAATTTATAATTGCATTTTGGTGGGCTGAACATTTCCAAAGCAGAGGGGGAGGAAGCCGGAGTACCCGGAGAGAACCCCCGACGATCGGCCCGAATGAACACATCAGTACGAGAAGGAAAAATTCTTTGCCCCGAGTGGGACTCGAACCCCGGCCTGTCGTGACCTCTCGCATTGGTGACAAGTCTCTTAAACCACTAGACCATCGATCAACGGTCAAGGGTTCTCTGATTCCAGACACACCTGCTTTCTCCCCCTCAGTCTACCGGCTTTGGAAATCAGTATTCAGCCCTCAAAACAAAATGCAATTTTAATAAATCCGAAACCTGTATAGCGTGATTTGGCCCCTCGCTAAACGTGGTTTTACTGATGTCTGGTGCCGGTGTCAGTTACACTGACAAAACTGTGTGTGATTCACGTGCGAGCTTTGAGTCCGGGAACTTGAGGACCGGCCCGGACTACCCGGCGTCAGTACTACTGTAATCAACACTGACATAATTATCAGTTTTACGGCACTTTATTATACATTTTTTAAAGCCGCCTGATCAGTCGTGTGTGTGTGTGTGTGTGTGTGTGTGTGTGTGCAGACACAGTACTGCTATCTCCGGCAGTACCGGGTGAGACGTAATTCTCGAGGTGTGTTTTTTGCGGGATGTTGCGGTCCTCGTTGCAGCAATTGCGATGGAAGTCAGGCTGGATGTTTCAGTATGTACAGCGCGGCCGTTGAAGTCTGCAGGACGAACCTGTGCAACGATCACTCCAATTTTTAAGCGAGTTGCCCATATCGCAGCATGTTCCAGCATCACGTGAACGGCGGAGTGATCCTAAACTGATTATAAGTTGTTTCATGTTGAAGGATGATAACCCTTAGCCGCCGGGCATCAAGTTGTTTAGCCTGCTTTTAACTGGGCACAGCGCACGAAACACACATGTGCACATGACAGTCGTAGCTCGGTATGTCTACTAACTACAAAACTGAACACAGCTGTGCTCGGTGACAAACCGATTGACTAAAGATGCCGGCACTGTCCGCCATGTTCAAGTTGTGCGCCAAGTGACGTAGTTCAGCCAGAATCTCAGTGTCGTGGAAACCACAGTCAGTTGTGGCTATTTGAAATCCAGGTTGCTGTGATGACGCCACAGCGGCGGAAACCCCCCAAAATCACAACTGTGTCACAACTGTGGACAGCACTGTGGCGCTCCGCAGTGTCCAGTTAAGCGCCGGCCGCGTTGGCTTTACTGTTTGTTCGGTGACTGAATAACCATCTTTGTGAACAACATTTATGAAGTTGAGTAAACACTGTTTTATTAAAATAATTATCAATGTTCTGAAAATTTATAGAACAACTTATACTTTTCGTTTGATTCACGATCTTGTTAACACTTTTGACACTCGAAAATAAAGTTGAGTAAACATTGATGTCCTGAGTATTTTGTTCACCCCCCCCCCCCCTTCCTTTTGTTGTCTATGGCCCCGTTTACATTACAGAGCGCTCTGAGGACGCCCCTAAAGCGCACCGTACTGAGAGCGCTACACGGCGTTTAACATTACACAATCGTGGAAGGGGAGCTGGTATGTCACGTGCTCTCGAGGAATGTGACATATTCAAGATGGCAGCGCCCAGAAAGCACGTGTTTTTGTATGCCTGGCAGAAAAATCGATCTTTCGCCATTCAGTTTGCAAAAATGGCCTGTTGCTGCGGTGACACAGGGCCCCACGTGACATGACGTCGGAAAGCGCCCTAAACTAGAGCGCCCTCAGACTACCCACTGTAGGTAGTCTGAGAGCGGTGCGCCTTCGGAGCGGTTTGTCCAAGTGTAAACGCGACAGGGCGCTCTCAGAGCGCTCTCAGGGCGGTATTTTAAGCTAATGTAAACGGGGCCAATGTTGGCCACCGAAGAATGGACAAAATCTCTCAGTCTCTCTCTCTCTCTCTCTGAAGAAAATTCCAGACATTGTTGTTTCTGTGGACGTTGGTTCCGATAACATGTATACTGTCCGCACACAGCAAGACACAACACACGCCTGTCTGGTGGCGTGATGTCATGACCCGCTGTAAACACATCTGCTACAGTTCTTGAGTTGGGTCAACCATTGGGCGCTCACCGTGACCTGCTGACCAAATAACCGGTGTCAGAGTAGGCGCACGTGCCGCTTGGCGGCTCAGGAATGTTCCCAACGACAGAAGGTCCACGACAGAAGCGGTCAGTGGGTACGATGCAAATTGAGTTTACACTTCCTGTCAATTATCAACACTCAGGGCCCGTATATCAGTAAAACTCGAGCTTAATTTAACCCACGGCTATGGGCCTAACCCAGACTAGGACAAAAGAAACCACAAAACAAAATTAAATAAAAACTGAAAGGAAGTGAAGAAAGAAAGCGGACAGGAATCCTTCTGTAACGGTATAGGCACCTTGCTGGAAAGGACCCGCTTCCTGATTTGAAACAAACAACTGAAAATGTAACCCTACAGCTAGTTTAGTTCGAGGTTAGACCCTAACCCGGGGCTCAACTCCCTAACCCCGACTTTTACATGCAGGCCCAGGTGATTACATGTATTACCAGACATCCGCCGGTACTGATGTGTTGGGGGGGGGGGGGGGGAGGGGGGCACTAGAGAAAGAGACAGCATGATACCGTGACGACAGAGACTCCGACAGTGATAGAGTCCCGGCTCCCGTATTAGTCTACAGTATCATGTAACGCCGCTGCCGGCCGAGTCAGTCACCGCCCGTGATGGTGACGGTCTTTGACTTTGGCGTTAAGACCCAAAGATAATCAGATATACTACTGACATAACTACTTGGTAGTGACTGGCATACGTACTAGCGCCGTGTCCGTCAGTGTCTCTGTTTTAATATTATTTTATAGTTTTACTCAGTATGACTTGTTAACGTTTTCTACAGACATTTTTTTTTTTTTTTTTTTTTGCATGAAATCATGACCTTAAAACAACCGCTGAGGACAGGAAAAATATCGCCGCAAAAAAAAGAAAGAAAATAAAAGTGACTTTGCCAACAGCACTCGGTGTTCCCAGGCGGTCACCCATCCAAGTACTTGCCGAGCCCGACGTTGCTTAACTTCGGTGATCGGACGGGAACCGGTGTTCTCAACGTGGTATGGCCGTTGGCAACTAATAAATTAATTTTTACTCTTATATACCTTTAACTTCAGCGGACGGTTTCAAAGAATTCTTCCCGGACCGACATCAGTGGTAAGTCAAATGCAGCACTTGCTATCAGCATTGACCATGTTTTCATCAGTCCTCCATAAGAAACTACTGTGTTTATACTGAGTAAACAGTATCCGAACTTTGCTCTTCCTCGCTCAGAACAATTACGTCACATCATGTAACCGAAATACGTATCTTCCGTCATTGTAACATAATCACTGCAATGCGGCACATCAACATACTTCACTATCCTGCGGCGGAGATTGCAGTGTAACGAAGGGACACCACTCATCGGCGTGTACCCATGCCTACTTCCGGTCGAATTTCCCATGTGTTGCACGGACTTGGGTTTACTGGAGTTTGAGACTGCTGCTTGGAGTTATTGACGTTTTGGCTGTGAATGGTTGCACCATCCTCAGTACAATTTTCTTCACATGTCTATGTTTGGTTTCCACGTCAGACGAGTCAAACTAACCGTCGCCGCAGCGGCGAGCGCATGTGATAGTGTGTGTCACTGTATTCGAGCTTCAAGTAAGTTTGCACGATTTTTGAACAGCTGCACTCACAGTTGAAAATTCAACTTATTGTGTATCGTGCAGGTGTCTTTGTGCGGTACAAAGATGACAGCGCAGATTATACCCAGTGTATGACAGTGCATTTTTTAGCATAAATCTGGAAAACACACACACACACACACACACACACACACACCGTTTTCTTTATTTGAAGGCAAAGTAACATTGTCAGCTCAAGGTGAAACTGATGTTTTGTTATTGTCATGCACGTTCGTAGCTTTCGTTTGTGCTACATCATACCAGAGACATATCTATGTCTCTGATCATACATGTAGTGATAATAAAATGAATAATGTCATTAACAATTATTATTTTATATTTTGGGGGGTCAGAATTCCATACAAGTGCTACATTCCTGAAAAACAAGGCCAACAAACTCCTCTTCAGGATGATGAAAGAGCAGGGTCAAGGAACACATCTTCGACATCTCAAGTATCGTGAGAAAATTGGTGGTAAATTCCCAATACCCTCCAGGATCGACATTCAGGTGGTGGGAAGTGGAGGACGAGGAACGCCCAAAGCTGTCTTACTTACTACTGATCACAGCAAGTGTGTAATTTGATTTGCTGTGTTTGTGTAATTAGAACAGAACTGGGTAACACTTGTTTATTGTGAGGTGTACTTTCCAAATCCAAATGCTTCAGCATGATGATAGATGTTTTGAGAAACTTTTTTGCATAAAGTCACTCCTTGTATTACTGGCTGCAACTGATACCATACAACAGGTAACACTTTGGCGAAAGAAAAAGGTTATACATTAGTTATTCTACCACAATCAAATTTAAGAACTTATGTATTCACTTTTCAGTCTTCGTTATCTTTTTCTTTTGGTCAACAGATACCTATTCAACTGTGGAGAGGGGACGCAAAGAATTGCAACAGAATTCAAGTAAGTCCAAGATAAATTCAGAACAAGTAATTAAAGAAAACGTTTTTCTCAGGACAAAATCAAAAGTTTTCTCTCAGGGCAGACCGTGATTTTTCTCATGTAATACATTACCGTTTTGCAGGATGCGACTTTCAAAACTGGAGAACATTTTCATCACACACAAAAGCTGGAACAATGTTGGAGGGCTGCTTGGTAAGTTTTTCTTTATTGAAAAGCATATTTTTACGCCTATTGACTGAATATTGCGACAAGTCCTGTTCCCAGTCCTACTGATTTGGTCTTAAAAAACCTGTATACCCTAAATGTCCTCTTTTTGTGTCCCCCAACCCTCCTCCACCTTCCTTGCATGTCTCGCCAACGTTTTCCTTAAGCGTATGGCCAACTGCCAGTCAGCATGTTGCCGTACTCGGCTGGTTGCTGGCGGGCAGGGGTTTTCCCCCACACACAGCCTGCGGCGTTGCAAGGTTTGGGCAGTGATTGGTCAATTGTCTGTATGGCTGCCTGCGGCTAGCTGGCTGCCAGGAAAAATAGGACGGCTTTCTATTGCCGCATCAGCACCGGCAAGGGGGATATATATGCCAGCTGGCCGCCGGCGATTTAATAGTGTTTCCAGCCCTGCAAGTGCCGATCCTGACAACGTGTAGCAGCGGCCCTTACTTAAAGTCTCAGTACTTATGACACGCACACAACAGTCTGCGGAAAACTTTCCATTGACTTCACTTCATTTGTGCATCAGAATCAATCACTTGGGCAGGGATTGATTTTCTCGCGCGCCGTGCGACTATGTCTCTTATTTTGATAAAATGTTGCATAGAAATTTCGCAAAATGCGTCATATGTCGCACGTACATGACATCACAAGCGCACTTGACAACGCGAAGCAGATATGCGCTGTCTGTGTCAGTCATAGAGTCTGTTACACTAATCTAATTTTAGTGATGAGGCTTACTTATCCCGCTCACCGCGCACGCTGCCAGGAACTCTCGCTCGAAAGAGTTGCAAAAAATATTGGCGCGTTAGTTTTCTCAGTTCTGCGATCGAGAGGTCCTTTTCCGTTCACCTGAACCTGAACGTCACTGCACTTAGCCTAGTAGGAACAGGCTCTCGGCACAGACATGTGACACAGTGATGCAGGTGAACTTGATTGTCTCAAAGGAAATGAAAATGTCTCATAAAAATGACTGGTTAAGGAGACAATGTCTCATTGGCATTTTTGAGTAAATCCATCCCTGCTTGGGTTACCATGTAAATTGTAACATCTGCAATCATAATTATTACTCTGGCCAGCACATATAATTATATGTTGTCCAGGATGTTTACTCTGCACTGAGCAGACAACGTTGTTTGGTTGCGGACTGAGGACCTGCTAAACAGCGCTGATTGGTTACTATTTTTAGAAGATTTTTCGAGGCCCAGTCTGTTCAGGAATGGACCGCAGGCTCAAAGAAAGCCGTATTTCTCTAAAAGTAGAAGCCACAAAGTCATGAAAACGCTTGCAATGGCCAAATGAAGTACTCTATCGTTCTATCTTCTATCTATAAATAGCGTGAGAGCTTCGAACACTGCAGTTTTTCATCTTAGTGGCGTTAAGGACAAAGAGACGTTAAACAGGAACTGGGTAATGCCTAATCATTGGACTTGACTTGATTCACAGGAATGGGCCTGACCCTCGAGGGAATGAAAGTTCCTCGCGTTATCATCCATGGTCCTCCTGGAGTGGTATGGATCAGATTTTTGTCTTTTGAGTTACGGTTCCTTTCCCCCCATCCCCCCCAAAAGACTTAATATTATATTAATAATGCGTGCCACAACCAAAAAGGGAATAATGTAATAATGATCCTGAATGGGATGCAAACTTTCAAAGCATCAATGGCAAGTGTGTGAAAAAAAAATCAAATATTAGTTCTTACCAGGGCATTGCTGACCATTACGTAAATCAGGGCTTGTGTTGATTGTCTCTTGAGTACAGAGTTTTAGAAACTGAGACATCTTACATGAATTGGAAAAAGCATTTGGTGAAAAGATACATGTAAAAGATATTATGTAGATGTCCCAGTATCTCCTCTTGGAGGCAGGGAGCTTAAACTATAAGAGACAGAGAGAGTTTTAGAAACCTAACATTTTCGTTTTAATTTTCTGTATTTGTTGTCTGTTTCCAGGAGAGTGTTGCGATGATGGCAAAAGGGTTTGCTGAGTCCACATCAATGGTGCTAGGTATGTTTCAACGTCTAGCAAAAGGCAGATTGAAATTTTGCATACTTGTATTTGTTTGATTTTGCTTCGTGAGTTCTTTTGAAGTTGCTTTTTGGTGGTTTTTCTTTCCTTTTTATTTTGTGGGGGGGGGGGGGGGTGTTGTTTTTGCTCTTTTGGGGAGGGGTGTTCTTCTGTCCTCTGTTCCATATACATGTATACTAAGAAAAAATTATTCCAAAGGATTACAGATGTATGTGTGGCCACCCCTTCATTTGTCTTATCATCATTATTCGAATGCGTTGCTTTCAGAGAAGAAAGAGCTGGGGGATGGGAACTTCGAGGATTCCGCTTTCAAGATTGACTACGTCCCGTTCTACAAACAGGGATTTGACCCAGGAAAGTTAGACGAGATGCTAGACAAGGTCAAGGAAAGTCAGCCAGGTATGTACTTTGTCATTTGTGTCGGATGCTGTAATGATTGAGTGTTAGTACTGTTGCACATGTACGTGTATATTCTGTATCAGTAATGATACATATGCTCATGCAAACTGACAAATCAGTGTCTACCAGCTATAGATCCATGTCATGTACTACCTGGTGATTGCAAAGAGTCTGTAGTTCTTGCGTATGTTCACTCGTACTGTAATGACATTTACTTTTCGACCACAGGGCAAATTCTGGGAAAAGTGGGGGGGGGGGGGGGTCCTTACTTTTCGACCACACACCAAAATCTGTACCAAAGTTTTCAACCTGAAGACAATGCCAGATGCCAGGACGTTCAAAAGATAGGCAGGTGGAAAATGCACATGTGCAGTTAAAACGACAAGAAGAATATATGGTGGTTAAAATGCTAGGTAAGGTTTACAAGTTTTGCGCATTTCCAGTTTCTCTGATGCAAGATATGTCAACAGGGATCGATTTTCTCGCGCGCCGTGCGACTATGTCTCATATTTTGATAAAATGTCGCATAGAAATTTCGCAAAATGCGTCATATGTCGCACGTACATGACATCACAAGCGCACTTGACAACGCGAAGCAGATATGCGCTGTCCGTGTCAGTCATAGAGTCTGTTACACTAATCTAATTTTAGTGATGAGGCTTACTTATCCCGCTCACCGCGCACGCTGCCAGGAACTCTCGCTCGAAAGAGTTGCAAAAAATATTGGCGCGTTAGTTTTCTCAGTTCTGCGATCGAGAGGTCCTTTTCCGTTCACCTAAACCTGAACGTCACTGCACTTAGCCTAGTAGGAACAGGCTCTCAGCACAGACATGTGACAGAGTGATGCGGGTGAACTTGATTGTCTCAAAGAAAATGAAAATGTCTCATAAAAATGACTGGTCAAGGAGACAATGTCTCATTGGCATTTTTGAGTAAATCCATCCCTGTGTCAAGCAGCATTGTTATTAGCTCTACAGGCACACATTGTGTTCAGTGAAGATGGTAATACATACATGTACATCAGAACTGAAACTGTTTTTCTTTGCTCCTTGGTTTTCGACCAGGCCTTCAAATTCAAGCTTTTCTTTTTCTTTTTTTTTTTTTTTTTTGCTGCCCCAACTCTTTGCCAACTCCAGTGGTGTTCCTCCCAGGTCATGGGTGGAACCCACGGAGGACTCGAAAGCTGGGACAATTTTTATTATGCATGATGATGGAGATGAGGATGATAGTAAGATGATGCTATGATGATGCTTGGTTTTCGACCAGGCCTTCAAATTCAAGCTTTTCAGCGTCAAAAGTGGTAAAAAAAAAGTTACAGTTATTACGGTAATAGGCATTGAGTATAGCAGGTTCTGCCATCAAATGATGAAAGAGCCGAAGAGCTTATCAGCCACAGGTCTATTGTCCCTTGACCAAATGACAGTTGAGTTTGTTCTGGCAGAATCACTTGTGACTGCCCAGCACGCAGCTCTTATGGGGCAGCAGATTTGTCAACACAACTATATCGAATGCTGAAGAAAAAGATGGCTCTGTGTTATTCTCAAAGTTTATATAAGATATAAGTCAAAAGATATTTTATTGGATCCCAAAACAGTGCCTGCTCCTTTTTTGATTAAGAATAAATTATTATGTTCCCACAAACACCCACTCACTCCGATGCGCACACACATTCACTTCCTAAACATAAAAACTTAAATATGCAAACACATAAATACAAAATAGATTAATAACCGAAAAACTCTAAAAGGTATCAGTTTCGTTTGGTTGTCCCCGCCTGTAAAACCCATTTGCAGTGGCGATGGCCCGCGGGAGGAATGACCGCTTATATCTGTCTGGTACTTATTCTTCCAGAAAGAAAGAGGCACAAGGTAGCCCCTACTGAGAACGCAATCGCTGTGGCCTACATTTGCTGGGTGAGTTCCCTGATCCGCTTGTATGTTTCTTTTTGTTCTTCTTAAATTTTGTTTGCCAGTGGGGTGTGGGGGTTGAACATGTTATCCATTCAAAATTCAGTAAGAATCTTTTGTTTAAGTATGTAAAATGATAACACTTTGCATTGTTTGCTTTCAGCCTGTGCCTTCTCAGAGAAGAATCATTTTGGAGAAGTGCATTGATCTTGGAATTGAAACGTAAGTGAGACTGCTGTTTTCCATCCAATAATTATAAATTCTGTTTTGTGTCACTGATCAAAGTGGCTGTAAAGACAAGAACTAACGAGACTTGTTTTTACTTGCTCAACGCATGCCATGTGTTTTCAATTTTTTTGTTGTTGTTTGCTTGTTTATTTAACTGAGATGATGTGATTTTGCCTTTTAAAAAATTTGTTACGATTGTTTATTTGAAGCATAGAGTTCTGTGTCAACAGGGGCCCTGTTCTCGGCAAGCTGAAGAACGGCGAAAGCATCACACTTGAAAATGGCAATGTGGTAAGTTTTATATGCGTCCACAGGGTTTAGACTTCTGGGCCCATATGTAATAGTCAGGTTAGGGCTTTTAGCCCCGGGTCAGAGTCTAACCTCAAACTAAACTAGCTCTACGGTTAAATTTTCTGTTTGTTTTTTGTTTTAAATCAGGAAGCGGGCCCATTCCAGGAAGGTGCCTGAGCCGTTATAGAAGGATATTTTTCTTCCTTTCTTCAGTTCCTTCTTTATTTAATTTTGCTTTTGGGTTTCTTTTGTCCTAGTCTGAGTTAGGCCTGTAGCTGTTGGTTAAATTAACCTCGACTTTTACATACAGGCCCTGAAAACTTTAGGACCACATCTTAATTGTCAGATTAGTGGATTTATCCTGACATCATGCAGTATGTATCTGGTTTCACACTCCAAACAGCAAAAGCTTAAAAAAACAGCACAGACCTGAGACATGGTACATGTAGTAATATCAGAATACCTAAGTCCCTCAATATTTTTGCTGTGATTCTTCAGCGACCTATTTGGTGCTGTTTATACCGCAACAGGTTGGCAAAGTGTTATAAAAGATGAAATGGGTGATATTTAAATTGTATTTTGTAAACTGTATAAAGTGGGTCATGTAGCGATACAAATTTAACGGTTTAGTCTCAGCAGAACCAGTGTTTCTTATTACGCACAAATGTGCGTTGTTTACACAGAGATTTCAGAATCTGACGCAGAGATTTTGAGGCTGTACATCATTGATTTTACAAAACGACCCTCTGAATTTGACGGCGACGGTCAAAGTGACCCTCAGTTTTTGAAGCTGTAATGAAATGAAATGAAATGAAATGAAACTTTATTTGTCAATGGTAAAAGACATTGGTCCAGTGGTCCAGTTTTCATTCTTGCCGTTGCTAATGCTACACACACACACACACACACGCACGCGCGCGCGCACACACCACACACACACACACACACACACTCTCTCTCTCTCTCTCTATCTATCTACTACTGACGTCCGCTCACACTGCAGAGTACTGAGAACCAGGAACGCTCAGCCCAGTTTGAAAAAAAAAAAATCTCTTTTTATTTGGCTTGAAGCAAACCTGCATGCAACTGAGGTTAAAAAAAAAAAATAATAAAAAAAAACCACTGAGAACCGCGTGCTAGAGATCTAAGAGTGGCTTCTGTTATGGTAAATTTAGTCCTCACACCCTCAGCGTCGATGTTCTTTATGATTGACTTGTTCAAATCTAATTCTGTGCAGGTGCATCCAGACCAAGTGTTGAGTGATCCTGAAATAGCTCAACCTATCATAAGTGAGTATGACATTTTTTACATTCAATTTGCAAGGTTTATTCTTGTTCTGCAATGGTTGTTGGAGAGCCAGCCTGATAGCCAAGCTGATGAATTAAAGTGTTGTATTTTCAGCGCATGGGTTCGATTTTGAATTCTGCCTGGAGTCAAAATTGACACAAATGTGTGCTAGTTTTTTTGTTGTTGCCCTCTCTAATATCACCCATCTTTAATTTGTTACGATTGTTTATTTGAAGCATAGAGTTTCTCTGTCAACAGGGGCCCTGTTCTCGGTAGGCTGAAGAACGGCGAAATCTTCCACCTTTTGATAGATTTCCACCTTTGGCTAAAAATATTTCTCCCCCCCCCCCCCCAAAAAAAAAAAAAAAAAGGAAAAAAAGTGTGATTCCTCTAAAGCATGCCAAAAATGCACCAAACTGCGTAGATTTTAGTCTACTTTTTTTTTAAGTCAAGAGGGAGCCTGCCTCTGAACACGCCTTGCATCACGTGTCTGCGTTGCATATGCACACTCAACTTTGTCATTAAATGCTACACCCTTTTCGTCCATTTGGACCATTCTAAGCCCTGTTGATAAACTTTTGTCAGTATTTACTATTACAGTTTGAATATCACAGTTGGTCCATGAGTTTTGTTCTTGTTCAGTTTTGGAGTGTCCGAGCGAGGACTACCTTGACTCCATGCTGGCCAATCCGGAGCTGGCTGTCCACCAGAACTGTGACGAGACAGATCCCAAGAAGCCAGCCGTGGTGATCCACATGACACCAGTTGAAGTTTACAAACAACGGCAGTACCAGGATTGGATGGCTAGGTGAGTTGGCAGGGCAACAGCTTTCCAGATTTTATGATATGGCAGACCTGATAGTCACCTTCTCAAGCATAAACAGTTCAAATTTGTAAGAAAGATCAGCCAGACATGCGCAACCCACAGAGCCTAAGTGGACCCCCTCCCCCCCCCCCCCCCCCCCCCACACACACACACACAATGATCATGCTAGGAAGTTTTTCAGCTGGTACTATCGTTTGAAGCCACCTCCTTCAGAAAATAATTCCGGGGGAGCAAGTCCCCTGGGCATCCCTAGCATAACAAATCTGCAAATCAGACTTCGCCACTTCATCAGTTCGAATCCCAACTGGGGCCAAAATACTGGTGGTGGCCTTTTTCTCGTTGCCCTGTCTTTGATATCACCCATACATGGTGGAAAAGGACGCTGAACTCCCAAACCCCCACCCCCACCCTCGCTACTTCGTCACTAAATGTTACACACTTTTTCCTCCTTCTGAATCATTTCAAGCCCTGACCTTTTGTTGTTGTTGTTGTTGTTGTCAAAATGCAGTTTTGCCAAAGTTCCATCAAACAGGGTCCATACAGGTCATGGAATCCTGGAAAAGTCATGGAATTTGGAAAT
The DNA here is from genome assembly GCA_018292915.2 of Batillaria attramentaria. NCBI lineage: Eukaryota > Metazoa > Mollusca > Gastropoda > Batillariidae > Batillaria > Batillaria attramentaria. The sequence continues at coordinate 275,483 of JACVVK020000552.1, read as the reverse complement.
AGCTTTTCCAGGCCTGGAAAGTCATGAAATTATTTCAAGAGTCATGAAAAGTCATGGAATTTCGGAATTTAATGGAAGCTGTTTTGAGCCCAACAGTGAAACGGTCAGCTTGGTGATTACTCACTGGACTGATTGCCAAAAATACCAACAAACTGCCTTCCCATAAGGCTAATGACTAACTCTGAACATTGGTCTTGCTGACTGCGATAACTTGGAAAAGCTCAGAATTTCTACCCTCGCGTGTGTCAGTGTGAAAGAGGGCGAGGAAGGTGTCATGGAAAACAGGAGAGTTGGCCTGAAAAAGTCATGGAAAAGTCATGAATTTTTGAGACTGTGAACCTGTATGGACCCTGATTCAAAATGTCTTGTCTGTAAAATATGAGAGCATATTGTAGACATCATTTGCTTCCTTCTCTCATGGCAGGTTCGGATCCGGCACAGAGCACCTCGTCTTGAACGAACTTACTTCAGATGTTGCCTTTGAAGGGGTGTATCGCTACCAGTCTCAGCTGCATTTAGTCCATCCCACCATCTTCCCCACTCTTCGTCACCTCACCCCCGGGCTGGAGGCGTGTGAGGTGCATGGGTCTCTGGTTGATGGAGAAAGGGAGAACGAGACGGGCGCAGACTTGCTGAGTTCGTCTGTGGTGCTAGGCTGTACCAACCTCCTGTATCAGTACAGACCACGCAAGGGTTTCAGCAGGTGAGAGAGAGGGCCTCTTGCCATAACTTGGGGCGGTGGGTGGTCTAGTGGTTAAGAGACTTGTCACCAATGGCGAGAGGTCGATGGTTCGAGTCCCACTCGGGGCAAAGAATGTTCAACCATTTTGGGGGCTGTTGTTGCTAAGGTATGAGCCAGAATGTGAGGCAAAACATGCGTCTGCCACCCACTTCACTTGCAAGTGCAGTAACGTGTTGTCTGTATGAAACAGACTATAGCTACAGCTACTTGGTGGACTGTGATTACACAGAGAAAGGTCTAAGGGAAACAAGCATTTGGAAGTGAGCAGTTCAATTTGTCACTGCTGCCTTCGCTTGGGGGTGAGCGGTAGTCTAATAGGTAGCGCGTCAGGCTTAGCCGCTGCGCTACTGAATGGCCATCACCACTGTCATGGCGATGAAGCGTGGGTTCGAGCCCATGTCGAGCTTGTGATATGTGGTACATGTACCAGTTTTTCCAGGCTCCCGGGCTGCTCATCGGGGGTTTCTGTCCGGGTTATAGGGCTTTCCTCCCCCGACAAAATTGAAAAACAGGATAAGTATTGGATGGCGCTGCACCTCGGCGACATGCTTCCCCTGGGGGAAGCAGCCTGAATTTCCCAAAAGGGACAATAAGGTATAAAAAAAAATAAAAAAAAATTACGAGAGATCCACTGATTTAGCTGGTTTTGCCACCTTTGTGCTAATGGATTTTGGTAGACCTTTCAGACAAATGAGATCCATTGAATGGGGCTGCATGTAGGTTTGCTGCTTAACATTTCCCTGGTTTACAATGTTTAAAACCGCCATACAAAATTACAGGATATAAAACTTAAAACAAATTTTAGCACCCGCAGGAAACTCACATTTGGGGCGGTCGGCGGTCTAGTGGTTAAGAGACCTGGCACCAATGCGAGAGGTAAGGGTTCGAGTCCCACTCGGGGCACAGAATTTTTCCTTCTGGTATGTGGCACCGTTCATTCGGGCCGATCGTCAGGGGTTCTCTCCGGGTACTCCGGCTTCCTCCCCCTCTGTTTTGGAAATGTTCAGCCCACAAAATTTGAAAAATAAATGCAATTCTAAATTCCGAAATTTAAATAGCTGAGCTGGCCCTTCGCACCACGTGATTGTACTATGTTTATGTCCAGTGTGTGAGAGAATGCGTGTGATTCACGTGAGTGTGCGTGTTGGGTTCAGTTCGCGGCGCTTTGAGCTGATTCAGGAAATCGGGTAAAGCGCCTATACAATACTCATTATTATTATTATTATTTTAAGCATTTTCACATTCCTATTTTCAGAGTTCACTGTGTGCATCTTGACCAGAAAGCGTACGTCACAGAAGCCCTGGAGCAAAGCAACGTGCAAACTGTGTTAGAAGATCTACACCAGGAACTGAAAGAGACAGACACTCATGCAGCAACTAACTCAGTCGCTGTCAGTGACGCTTGGAATAACTACCCTCGCCTTGTCTTCCTGGGCACTGGGTCGTCCGTCCCTAGTAAAGGGCGCAATGTTAGTGGACTTCTAGTACATCTCAGGTAAGTTGAGGATTTTTTTTTTTAGTGGTCACCTGTAAATTGAGAAACAGAGTCAAGTAGTGTAGCAGGCCTGTTTACAGTGCCTGTCTTGCCTTTCTTGTACACACACATGCATAAATGTCAAGTGTGGAAGTTAAAAATCCCATTCCAAACAGGAGGGGTCACAAAATGGATGTCAGGTACACATTATGACACTTGATTTGTCCAAGTGCTTGACATCCACCTGAAAACTGATACACCGTACTTTTGCACAGACACACATAAACATTCAGGGAATTATTACAGACTTGTTTTCCTAACCCTAATTACTTACTTACTTAGGCCTCTGGCTCCAAGTGGAGCATAGGCCATCGACGACCCTTCGCCATCGCACTCTGTTCTGGGCTATTCTTACCACTCCAGTCCAGTTGGTCCCCTCCTTATATAGCTCTGCCTCAGTGTCCCGCCTCCAGCTCTTGCGAGGCCGGCCTCTCCTCCTCTTCCTCTGTGGGTTCCATGTCACATTGTCAGGGCTTGGCGTGTGGTGCTGGATGCTGGCTTCCTGAGGGTGTGTCCAGTCCAGCCCCACTTCCTCCGCAGGATCTTGGCCACTGTTTCCTGTCCCGCTCGCTCCCACAGCTCTTCGTTTCAGATCTTCTCTGGCCATCGGACGCTGAAGATTTTCCTAGCAGTAGCAAGGGTTGAACTTGCTGATTTGTTCAGTCAAGATGCAGACTACTTGACTGTGAATCTATCAGGCTGTAACACTTCTTTCTTTTTTTTTTTCTTTTTTTTTTAGTGAAGATGCAACGATGATACTTGACTGTGGAGAGGGCACGTCGGGTCAGCTGTATCGTCACTATGGCAACCAGACAGACGACATTCTTAGGAGCCTGAGGGCCGTGTTCGTGTCTCATCTACATGCGGACCACCACCTGGTTTGTGTTCTGTTCTTGGGGCTGCTGTTTTGTCATCATGTTTCTCCATGTGTTGCTTATCATGTTTGTGATGATAGCAAAGTGATTTAATGGGCTAATTCTATCTTTGCTAAGTCAACTTATGTTTTGGAACAGTTTCGTTCATGAGTGCGCCTGTATGCTCAAAATACTCTATCTTGATGATAAGTACAGCTGTGGATGCGATACAGTGTTGTTTACACTTTGCGCAAACGGTTGAACGTTCAATTTCTGTGACTGTTGTTACGCTACTGGAGCGCTCAGTGTAGTCGTTGTGTCATCAAATATGCTTCATTGGCTCAATGCCAGCATTGCAGATGCTGTCACTGTCTAAGTGGTGTAATGATACAGCGATCGTCGAATGTGTCAGGACCATGGTAGCCATTCGGGCTACCGCCCTGAACAAAACTGGTGGCCCGAAAAAAATTCTGGAAGCCGGAGTGGCTGCTCGGTTCTGATTCATCTCAGAATTCCTGCTCGCCATTCGGTCTACCGCTACCGGAGCTTTCACTCGCCCGACGGTAAATTTGGTAGCGAAAGCGAGCAGGCGAGCGCATTTGACGATCGCTGGTGATAGATACCACAAAAAAAACCAGCTCAAAATGATCCGTGAGCATACAAATGGTAGCCTTTTACCTTTTCAGCATTGCACCTTAGTATTGCATAATAATATTAATTTATAAGTGGCCTTGCAGTAACTCTAAATATTGTAGAAATTGCAGCATGCAAACTTACGTAACAGCGAAGAGATTTGTCTGGTATCGAAATTTCAGTTGAGACAAAATCAGACAGATTGCATTTCTGTCTTGCTTGTTACTTTCCCTTGAGAGTTCTTTCGTCCATAACTGAGAAGCAGTTATACAGATGGATTTGGTGTTTAGGTGTGCATAACGTCCTTTTTTTTTCCACCAGAGGCATCCTTACACTTGGACATGTAATTTATCAGATGATTCTTGTGTCCTTCAGGGCCTTTTCAGCCTACTCCGTGATCGAAAAGCGGCTCTGGAGTCTGATGGAAGGGAAGTAACTCCAGTTTTGCTCCTGGCTCCAATTCAGCTGGCACGCTGGCTTCATTTCTACCACGACCATGTGGAGCCCGTGAAGCCAATGTTCAGGTGTGTGAAATTAGCTCATAAAGCTCTGCCGCCGTTTTCATGTTCAGTGTTCACAAAGAGTGGTGGGGAGGGTGACGTGCTTTGGTACCCAACTTCATGAGTACTGGGGACCTATGCATGGACACAACCTTCCGTAGGCACAGCCTAAACGCCAAGTCTCAGACTTGGCAGTCTCGGTCTAAATTTTTCGCGTAACCGCTATGCATGGACGCGGACAACAGCCCAGACAACCAAGTCTCAGACTTGAAGTCGGCCTACGTGACGTCATCTACTTTATCTAAATTTTGAGTGTGGGATTCCGGTATTCCCCAGCCAATTGTGAGAGTGCGCATGTGTTCAACGAGACAGCCCAGCGCCGCGGGAAAGGAACAGCCAGCGGGATGCCTTGCGCAATACACACTGCGCGCGGGCGGTCAGTCGGCCGGTACATGTGGCAGACTTACCCACCACGCGGCACTGTGCATCAGTTTACTGCGAGTCAAGTTGAACCTCCGGGCCGGACTCAGACGTAAAAATACTGAACAAGAGAAATAAAGGGGAATATTGCTTACGGAATGGATGACATACTCCCATATCACCTCTCAAGGAAGGTGAGCAAACTAAATGCAGAAATCTTTAGACTGGTGAGACTGGCACTGCGCAGGTCACAGTGACATGCTGACCGGATCGGCTGAGCCACTGATGAGAGTGCCATGCAAAACAGTACACACCAAAGACGCTCGCAGTATAGTACATATACCCATAAAACATGATCTAGGCCTTGGCATAGTCGAATGAAACTCCACAACACCGAAAAACGCCATGCTGATTGTCGTTTAGGCCGAGCCTACGGCATTTAGGCCGCCGATTTCGCGTGACTAAATCGGGGCCGTTTAGGCCCTGACTACCCCGTTGTCTGTGTCCATGCATACCGATTTCCGAGATTTAGTCAGAGCCTACGAATTTAGGCAGGGCCTACGCGTTTAGGTCGTGTCCATGCATAGGTCCCCTGGGCTTAAAATCTTCCACCTTATGGTGGGTGGATTTCCACCTTTAGCTAAGATTTCGGCCCCCCCCCCCCCCCAAAAAAAAAAAAGTTTTATAAGTTTTTTCTCCTCTTAAGCACTTAAAATCACGCTAAAATGCACCAAACTGCACAAATTTTAGTCTAATTCTAAAGATTTTCTCACTCAAAAAGTGTTTCCTCCTCTGAAACACCAGGGCCGGCATGTAAAAGTCGGGGTTAGGGAGTTTAGCCACGGGTTAGAGTCTAACCTTAAACTAAACTAGCTCTAGTGTTCTTCCTTTCTTTGCTTCCTTTTTTATTTAATTTTGCTTTTGGGTTTCTTTTGTCCTAGTCAGGGTTAGGCCTGTAGCCGTTGGTTAAATTAACTCAGACTTTTACATACAGGCCCTGAAGTCATGCCAAAATGCACCACACTGTATTTTAGATTTTAGTCTAATTTGTAAGAGAAAATTCTGGGGGAGCATGCCTGTAGACGCCCTAGCCTAATGCGCCTCGTGCGCTCGTGGCTTTGCCATCCAATCCTGCACACTTTTCCAGTTCCACCTGTTGGCTCATGGACTATTTTAAGCTGTGCAAGTACTTGCATGGTGTTCTCCATTGTGTGCAGGCATTTGCCGCATCAGAAGCTGCTGCCCCACATGACGGAGTTGCCAGAGAACAAGGAGATGCTCGCTGAGGTCTTGCAGCAGATTTCACTGTCTCATGTAAGTTTGGCTTGTGTATGGTATGGTATGGTATGGTATGGTATGGTAGACTTCTCCTCAGCGCATGTATCCATCTTTTCTGAAATGCCCATGGCGCTGCAGGGCTGAAAGACAAAGCAGTGAAAGCCTGCTGCTAAGCGCGACTTTATGTGCGATCCTTCACCCTGCTATTCACTCTGGTGCGTGCGACAGTATTTCTGTCCTTCCACGCCACCGGCCACAGCCTACTCAACCTCTTCTTCGTAAGATGGATGTGGCATTTTTAGCGTGCACACATATTTGTGCGTGCGTGTACACATGAGGGCAGGACAGGCACCGTAAACAAGTCTGCATGTGATTTTGACTCAATTTGGAAAGGGAAAATCCATCCAAATTCCTGCCCACCAGGGATTTGAATCAGGCGGCTGAGGCTCTGAAGTCGGATACCTTAACCACTAGACCAAATCCTCGTCTGTGTGTGTGTGTGTGTGTGTCTGTGTGTGTGTGTGTGTGTGTGTGTGTGAGTGTGCGCGTGCAGCTTCTCAGATCAGAGTAAGAGTCAGAAGTAATGGAAAAAGCGAACTTCATACATACAGGTGCCTTCACATTAACTTGTGAAATTGGTTTCAGTGTGACCAGGTGTTTGTTTCTGTCTCCTAGATTGTAGACATTAGTCATAGATATAGACATGTAACCTGATAGATCACTCCGCTCAGCAAGCCCTGAAGCCAAAGCTCTTCCCCTTTATTCTGCTGTGTATAAGCAAAACACAGTACGCCCATGATGTCATTCTATGGAAAAAGGGGTGGTTTTAAGATGAAAGAGATTGACGTAATGTTCTCTTCCTCTTACTGCTTTCTTTCCACGTTTCAGTCATATCAAACTACAGGCGCTTCCCTCGTCGTAGTGTCGGGCAAGAACGTTTGCCAGACTGTGCTGTGTGTTCAGTATGCCACAGCATTTGATTGGCTGAATTCGGGGGGCTCGTCCCTTGGATTAAATGGGGACTGGAGTGGAGTTGTCTATTACTGAAAACTTATGGCCAACGTTCCTTCAGTTACTCTGCTCCCCAAACCTGGAACTCTCTGCCCGTCTCCCTTAGGAATCTCCCTACTCTGTCACAGTTCAAGGCACACCTTAAAACCTATCTGTTTCGGCAAGCTTTCAACTAAATTTTTTACTGTATCCTCCCCTGTATCCCACGTCCACCGTGTGTGTGTGTGTGTGTGTGTGTGTGTGTGTGTCCGTCGGTCTCTGTGTGTGTGTGTGTGTGTGTGTGTGTGTGTGTGTGTAGCGCGCACTGAGTGCTCCGGCTCTTGGGCAGACTTTCTGCGCCATACAAGAACAATTTATTATTATTATTACTAGACTAATGTGACCATACAAGTAGGTACAGCAGCCCGTCCCTGTGGTTCTCAAGACATTTTGATCATGAAGGTGACTTAAGGTTGAATTCAGAAAACTCATTTGATGATTAGTTTTCTGAGAGTATAACATGTTTTGGTCCTGTGCAGTACGAGCCAGTGGAAGTCGATCACTGCCCTAATGCATTCGGCGTTTCCATGGTGCACCAAGATGGATGGAAGCTGGTGTTTTCAGGCGACACTATGCCTTGCGAGAGACTCGTGAAAGCAGGTGAGTCAAACTCTTCAGTCTTGAAATACTGATGTCTGGTGCAGGGGTGCCAATTTTCCACAATACTCCAGTTTTCCGGAATGAGCACTTTGGAAAATTAAATTTCCGGGATGGGCAAAATCAACAAACAACAAGTTCTAGATGATTGTAGTACTTGTAACGCCATAATTATGTAAAGCCTAGGATGTCTGCAGACATGGAGTACTCTCCCTTCTGAAGAATCATCTTTCTAGCGCAGAGTATGTGAGGTTTACATCTTCAGTATTATCCACACACTTCTTGGTTGTGCTTGTGTGAATTGGTCAGTATTTGAATGTTTCTGCCTTCTTGTTGGACTTCTTTCATTTTGCTGTTTTCCCGACTCTTTTACGGGTTTTGTTTGCTTTTTTTCCATGTATGTGTTGATTGTTGATTTCTGGGTGGTGGTTGGTTGGTTGTTGTGTTTCGCTGTTATTGTTACAGTTGTTGACAGTAATGTTTAAATATTATTTGTGTTGGGTTTTGTTGTTAGGCAAGGGATGTGACGTGCTGGTTCATGAAGCCACACATGAGGATGACCTGGTGGAGGAATCCAAGATGAAGAAACACAGGTATGATATTAACTGCCCGGAATCGTCACTATGTTTCTTGGAACACAACCACCGGTGTAATCAGTTGAAAGGAATGTGAGTCCACTCCTAGTTCTGACACCTAGGTGTGAAAGTGAGGTAGATAATTTTCAGCACAGACTCAGGCAAGAAACACGCACTAACACTGTCCCTCTTTGGTGCTCAGTCACCCACATATGTGAAATGCATAAAACAGTATACAGTCTACTCGCCATCCACTTGTGTAATACTCTTGCCCCATCTCAGTTCAGTCCCTTGGTTGTTTTATTGTTTGCTGGTTTGGTTTTGTTCTTTTTTTGTTCTTTTTTTTTTCTTTTTTATTTTTTTATTTTTTTTTTTTTTTTTGGGGGGGGGGGGGTACACATTTCCTGTATATATGTATTTTATGCAAATTGCCTACAGCTGAGATCAGGCACTGCATAAATATTCAGTTATTATAATTATCATTATTATTTATATTATTTTCTCTTTTAAGTCTTCTTGTCTTTTTACCTGAAAATCGGTTTTCTGTGTGTCCTGCAGCACAACATCGCAGGCGATTGGCATAGGACAGAGAATGGGCGCCAAGTTTATTCTGTTGAACCACTTCAGCCAGCGTTACGCCAAAATCCCCGTGTTCAGCAGCACTGTGCCAAACAATGTGGGCATCGCATTTGACAATATGAATGTGAGTTGATGTGAACGGTAATAACCCTTGTCCTCCCACCAACACTCCCCTCCCCCCAAACCCCCTCCCAAAGCCCCGCGTAGATATTTTTAAAACCTCCCTTTCTTACTCAGGGGCACACATGTGGAATAAACTCCCCCCCCCCCCCCCAAAAAAAAAAAAAAAAAAATTCACATCAGCGCCATCGGTTAAAACTTTCAAAGCCAGACTATTGAAGTATCTAGTAAATACCTTGTAATGGTCATGTTCGTACTTTATTTGAAACATTCATTGATGTCATTCTTTTCTTATGTATATCTACGCTAATTTTGTGTGTGTGTGTGTGTGTGTGTGTGTGTGTGTTAAGAAATAGTTGCAGTTTTCCTAGTTTTTATGGTTTAACAAGGACAAGATCGAAAAAAGGTGTGCGCGCCTAATCTTTTATCCTTGTAAAATAAAGTTTCGTTCGTTCCCTCTCCCCTTCTTTACGGGAACCTCACGTAATTTGGAATGTAGTCCCTGGACATGTGTTTGATTAGCAACTTACTCTTATTGAATAAGCTTGTCAAGTTGTGGAACAGTCTTTTTGATTGTCTTTACATATGCTTACTTTGAAATTTGAAATAATGTGCACAGAATCCAGCTTCCTATTATTATATGTATGCGACACTGTGTATGAAAACGAACCATTTAGAATTTTATGATGTTAATTACCTGTATACATTGGAATACATTTTTGGTTCCATCAATCATTAATTTATTTGTTTATTGATGTCATTGGTTCGTCTGCTAAATGCCAGGTGAGCCTGCGAGAGTTGCCTCTCCTGCCGCGCTTCATCCCGGCCCTCAAGGTTCTGTTCGCGGAGGAACACGCCGACCTGGAAGCCAAGGCCAAAAAGAGGCTGAAGAAAAAGGAACTGAAAGCGCAAAAAGTGGCGCAAACAGCAAAGTCTTGACATCCCCCCCCCCCCCCCCCCCCCCCCCCCCCCCCCCCCCCCCCCCCCCCCCCCCCCCCCCCCCCCCCCCCCCTCCCCATTTTGTGAAGTGAAGTTTTCAGAGACATTGTGAATGTACATTTGTGATAAACTCTCATTGTGTGTGTGTGTGTGTGTGTGTGTGCCTGGTTTGGTGTTTGTTGTGGTTGTTGTTTGTCTCTTGTTTGTGTTTGTGCTGGTTTTAAAACACAGTCATATAATTTCATGTTGTTTCGGCGTAACAACATCAATGTGTGATCAAACTTGTGTGTACACTTTCAAGTCATAATTTTGTTAATGAGATAAGAATGAATTTGAAAGAAAAGGGCATTAAAATCATACAGAAGATATTCAGCAGATCACTCTGGTTGTATTGGGTTTTTTTTCCGCTTTATTAGAAATGCCTGTTTTGCTTGCTCTCTCTCTCTTCTCTCTCTCTCTCTTCTGTTTTTGACTTCTTCCTTTCTGCTATCTCGAAGGCGCTCTAGGCATGTTTACTGCATGCAAGTTAAAAAACAATTGCCAGTCATCAGCATCAAATTCGTGTGACGTAAGTCCCACTAACGGATGACGTAAAACTGTCTTCGTGTAAGGAGTAGGTGGAGGTCTTTGCCGACAAGGAGATGGAACTGGAACGTGATCGGGAGTTAGCAATTGTCGTCTGCTCGTTCGCTTCCCGTGCCCGCTTGCGACCCCGACGGACAAGAAGAGAGCAGAAGATACGCAGAAACTCCTGGCGAAACCGCTTGCCACTGAAATGAAAGGTTGCGGAAATTAGGACCGTGAAGTCTCCATATCGAAATACAATGGGCCTACCTCTTCCCCTCATTACACAACGTTGCGCACAAGCAGGGACTTCGGTAATTAAGGGCGCTCACGTTGCGTCCAAACTTAAAAATTTGTTTCCAATAGGCGACTCCACTCGGCATGACCCGAGGCCAAAGCCCGCCCCTTTACTCTGCCTTAAACTGGAAACACAGTACGTCCATGACGTCATTTTGTGGGAAAAGGGGTGATTTCCAGGTGGAAGCCATTGGCGTAATGGTCTTATGACGTCAATGGACTTACATTGCAACTCTTTCCACGCTTCATTCATACCGGACCACACGTGCTTCCCTCTTCGTGGTGTCTGGCAAGAAAGTTCGCGAGAACATGTTGTACTGATTGTGCCGCGGTACGCGATTGGCTGAATTCCCGGGGGGGGGGGGGGGGGGGAGGGGGGGTGCAGATCAAACCTTTTTGCCCCCTCGGGAGACTCTTGAAGTCGAAAACTGTTCTAGTTGTCCATGATGTGGCATATGAGCCACACATGAGTTAGAAAAACACCACTCGAGTGATGTCCTTTTTGTTGTTGTTTTACCTCTATTTTTTTGTTCTTTCTGGGTTTTTCCCCTTTTTTTCTCATTTTTTTTCTTTTCTTGTTTTTTCAGCCGTGGCGAATTTAATTAATATGGTCTGCGTGATGAAATGGTGTCTGTCCGGAAAGCACACATTGCGTGCGTGCGTGCGTGCGTGTATGCGTGCGTGCGTGCGTGCCTAACTGTAACATAAAAGCTACATTTCAAACGGCGTCTTATGGTGAAAGTTTTCACAGGTTACGAACGCAGATCGGCTGTACAAAAATTTCAAACCAAACCACTTCACCTCAGATTGTAGAGAAGGAAGTTGACGGCGTGGTTGGTGTAGCCGAGGTTGTTGATGACGGTACGGACCAGGTGGTGGACGGCACGCTGGTGGAGGGATGACGGCATCCACACGTAACGCTCCAACACCAAGGTCACGGCCACGGGACTCACCAGCACCAGGAAGGTGAAGGTCACGAACAGGAGCATCGTGGTTACCTGTCTGCTGTGATCCCCCTAGGAGCAGATTGTATGAGCTGTGTTCTCAAACTGCGCAAGGGAAGTGACATATAATTAGGCATGTAGTGTAAGTGTGAAAGTCTCTCGCGTTTAGCTGTTCACCACTTTTATCTTTTAAGGTTTCAGCTGGCTGATAGTTGATCATGGTATGAATGCTGTCCAGTGTATACTTTTGTATTTAGTTCTTACCGCTGGTTTTCTTTCACTTGTATTTTGTTTACCATTTCTTTATTATTATTATTATTGGGGAGCCGGGGTGGCCGAATGGTAGAGCGTTGGACTTTTAATGCTCGGGTCGTGAGTTCGCATCCCGGCTGGGGCTGCTTTTTCATCGTTGCCCCGTCTTTGATATGATATCACCCGTATGTGGTGGAAAAGGACGTTAAATTCCCAAACACCTACCCCACCCACCCCATTATTATTATCGGGCGAGAAAAAATAATACAGATAGCGGAAGGAGAAATGTGGACCCTCACTGATTATGCGAGATGCAGCGCCACCGTGCGGCACAGAAATCGCCCAAAAACACATAAACGCATTATACAATATATAACTTAGTCAACTCGCCATCCTCAAAAGTGTGCATTACCTGAGACCCTGCACCTCTACCGTCACATGACCTCGTGCTAGTTCTCCGGAACCTCCGCGACGCTTTCATCTGGCGGGCGATGAGCATGTTGAGGACGACCAGGCTGGCCAGCGGACCGAAACAGTAGATGGCACCATCCACCCACGGCCAGACCCTGCTGACGTAAAACTGTTCGAGCTCGCCCACAGGGACGCACAGCTCCACCTGCAGGTAGTCGTTCCAGACCATGTCCCTGATGACGAGGTGGTGACTCTCCAGCAGGGCGGTCAGGAGGAAGACGACGGTCACGACTTTACAGGCTCGCTTGGGGGTGGACCAGCTCACAGCCTTCAGTGGGAACCTGCAAAACATTCTCGTGAGCGGTGGCCTAATAGGTAGCGCGTCGGACTTAGCCGCTGCGCTATTGGACGGCCGTCACCGCTGTCACGCAGATGAAGCGTGGGTTCGAGCGCAGGTCGAGCTTGTGATATGTGAAACCGGTTCTTTTCGTGGCTACCGGGCTTGTCATCGGGGGTTTCTCTCCGGGTTATCCGGCTTTCCTCCCACAGCAAAATTTAAAAATAGAATAGGTGGCGCTGCACCGCGGCGACGCGCTTCCCCCGGAGGAAGCAGCCAGAATGTCCCGAAAGGGACAATAAAGTTAAAAAAGAAAAAGAAAAAAAAAACAACGTTACGTGTCAGGCGATGATGGTAGTTGGGGGTTTTCTCCGGGTACTCCGGCTTCCTTTCCTTACTGCTTTGGAAATGTTCGTCACACACACACACACACACACACACACACACACACCTGATGATCAAGTAGCGCTCCACTGTCATGGCGACCATGATGATGACGTTGCCATGGAGAGAGAAGTACAGCAGGAAGAAAACGAGGCCGCACGTGCCGCGCATGAGCACTTCATGGCCGTGAAACTTCCGCACGAGGAAAAGGATGTTGACGATCTGAATTAGGCAGTCGCTAACAGCCAAGGCAGCCATGTAGATGCAGGTAGAGGAATGAGCCATCCGCGGCGATAGCAGTACACAAAGGGAGAGCAGGCTCCCTATAATCCCAAAACCTGCGAAAAATACGCGAGATTACTCTCTCAAAAATCAAATTCAAAAATACTTTATTGCCCATTAAATGCCAGGTATAGAAGGGAAAATCGTCTTTGAGCTCACAGCTCGAAATTAAATAAGAATGAAAAATTAAGGGTCTTCGTTAAGAAGTGCAACATAATATTGGTCTGGCATATGCACTGATTGAATTAAAATAATAATAATAATAATAATAAATTGTTCTTGTATGGCGCAGAAAGTCTGCCCAAGAGCCGGAAGCACTCAGTGCGCGCTACACACACACACACACACACACACACACACACACACACATCACACACACACCACACACACACCACATCACACACACACACACAGAGACCGACGGACACACACACACACACACACACACACACACACACACGGCGGACGTGGGATACAGGGGAGGATGCAGTAAAAAATTTAGTTGAAAGCTTGCCGAAACAGATAGGTTTTAAGGTGTGCCTTGAACTGTGACAGAGTAGGGAGATTCCTAAGTGAGACGGGCAGAGAGTTTCCAGATTTGGGGAGCAGAGTAACTGAAGGAACGTTGGCCATAAGTTTTTCAGACTGACACGGGGTATTTTTAATAGTTTCTCAGAAGACGAGCGAAGTGAACGGGATGTTTCATACGTAGTGAGCTTCTCTGTGAGGTACTGCGGGAGGGATTTGTCGAAATGACGGTAGGCTAGTGTTGCTATTTTATACATGATACGGTATCGAACAGGTAGCCAGTGTAATTCCTTCAGAAGAGGTGTAACATGGTCACGTTTACGCTTTTTGAGAATAAGACGCGCTGCGCTGTTCTGTACACGCTGAAGGCGGTTGATTTGATCAGCTGGCAGGCCAACAAGGACAGAATTACAAAAGTCTAATCTAGATGTAACAGTTGCATTGATGAGTCGGGCAGTGGAGGATTCAGACAAGAGGGAACGAATAGAAGCGATTTTCCTGAGCGAAAAGAAGGCCGAACGACACACGGCACCGATGTGGCTTTCCCATGGAAAACACAGCAAATCACAGTCCAAACATAAACCATTCCTTGTATATGTAAATTCTCTCTCTCTCTCTCTTGAAAAAAAAAATTAAGGAACTAAAAATAGATACCAAATACAAATACATGTAATAACATTTTTTTTAGTGATAATAATAATAATAATAATGACGACTTATAAGGCGCCTATACTGACATGAAATGCAACAGGCTCTAAGCGCCGTATATCATAACTACATACACCACTTTCATACACACAGACTCACAGGGAACATTCAATGTTAAACAATATCTCACAACAAGTAGGCTGACACGGTGTGGAAGGGCAGAGTAAATCAGTGATGTGTTTTGTTTCAATCGCTCCTTACTCTTCAACAAACTTGAGACCTTTGTGTCATTAGAAAGTCACGAGAGCCAAAGTTTTAACTGGAGAAATTTCATGTGCAAGGTTGATTGATTTCATGGCTGTAACAGTTTTTAAAACATGAAAAGAAAACACTGGATGTGTTCGCCCTAAACAGTTTTGACATCGCAAAGTTCATACCTGCACACACCGGGACGTACACGTAGTCAATCCACAACGCCACCTGGAACTCCACAAACTGCAGCAGCACCTCGTCGTTCCCGAAATACGCGATGGGCACATCCTCTGTCGTCACGTGCTGTGAATACGCCACAGTTACGTCATCACTGGTGGCAGATGTTACGTCATCATTCCAAGGCGTTGAGACCGAAACGTTGGGTGTTATAAAGTCCGTGTGAAAGTTCTGTAATTGATTGTTCGGAGATGTGGTGGTGGCTGAGCTTGGTGTAGGAGCCAGGGTTGTGGGTATCATTGTGTCAACGGTGAAATACGTTTGATGTTCTGCTGTCTGGTTCGTCATTGGTCACTCTTAGAAGGATGTCTGTCTCTGCTGTACCTGGGAAAAAATATGCATCACTCGGTTAAAGTTTTAGTGTGTGTGTGTGTGTGTGTGTGTGTGTGTGTGTGTGTGTGTGTGTGTGTGTGTGTGTGTGTGTGTGTGTGTGGTTTGTTTGTTGTTTTGGGTGGGTTTTTTGTTGTTGTTGTTGTTCGGTTTTGTCGTTGTCGTTGTTTGGTTGGTTGGGTTTTTTTTTTTTAAG